>JASVER010000098.1:1410717-1565967 GCA_030449065.1 Oceanodroma leucorhoa
CTGTTTCCCTGATGTACAGACTCGCTCCTTCCTCCCCTACCCCACCCCCCGCCCTCTGCAGGGCTGGTCTGAGAGAAATCAGTGCACCCAGCAACGCAGGACTGTCAGTGACTTCCTATTTTATCCAATTAGGAGGAATAAAGGCCATCAAATCAAAGGGAGGGAGCGGGCAGGAGTTGCCCGCTCTGCCCGCTCCCTCTCTCCCGCCGGAGCGCGGCCAGAGGCGGCGGCGGCCATCGATGACACGGTCCTCTGGCGAGGACCCGGGTGTCGGTGGGAGCTCTCTGGGCTGGACTGGGCTCGCACAGTCTGATACCCGAGCTCTCCCAGGGGGAGGACCGCTTTCCAACAGCAGTTTTTCCCTGCCTGACACCTAGAGACAGCTTTTCTTTCCAAGCCCCTRAGTAAGTTTCGTTCACTAGGAATAGTGCTGGGATGCATCTTGGGTCAAGCAGAGGAAAACGAAAAAAAAAAACATTCCCGCCTCTGACAAATTTGCATTTAAATTATTACAAATACGTTTGCACAATTTTTTTTATATTCCATTTTCCAACCTCCTTTCTAAAACCCTCCAAAACCAAAAAAGCAAAGACTTCACACTAAAGCCAGCTCCTGAACATACTTTTCAAGAGCTGGCATGCTGCTAGCATATATACTCACTCTCCCTTAGACTAAAAAAAAAAAAAAAAAAAAAAAGAGAAAAAAAATCAAATACTTTTGTTATTAACAAGGCTTCCACTTTGTTCTTAAATTTGCCTGTCATTCCTCATCTCTACCAATACTTAGCACTAACTCCCATTTCCACCAGTGCAGTGTAATGCAGGGGTAAATCAACAGTCCAGTTAACACAATGAAATTAAGATTAGAATCAGCTCTATTCCCAGTCTCTTTTGTCTCCTACGGAAAAGTACACCTGTGTAACAATACAGACATATGTATAAAAGGAGAGGGGGTTTTAACACAATTTCCAGTTCCTTGGACTTTGTGAAAGCATTTGCATTGAAGATTATCAGCACGAATCCCCCTTTCTCCTGGGTATAAATGGTTGCAGGATGCATAAGGTAACAAAGAATCAAGTGCTACAAATTGCACTGAACAGTACATTTTTTCTGTACCCTAGTTCAGGCACCCGAAAGGTAATTTCTTTTGTAGTTACATATTTTCAGTAGTGACAAAAAAGACATCTGTCTCTACCCATCTCCTCTCTCTGCCTCCAACTCTCCTTGCCCCCCTGACTTCCATGGGAACATTAGTAACATTCACATAAAAAAGGTTTATCAAAATCTCAATGAATCTGGTAGTGTTTTCACTGACTCTTATGTCAAGGACTAATTGATGGATGTCTGATCACAAAGCTTCCTGTGAGGCTGTAGTAGCCAACTGAAGTAATCACGATGCTACTACATTCAAGTGCCTGGAGAATTTACCTTAAAGCCCAGCCAGTGATAACAGTCTCTGGAAGAATGTAAAAAGATAAATCATCATACAATCTAGTCTACATTACCACTGAAGTTGCCTGGTCCTCAGGTTAATGATGTGATCAGTAACCTCAGCAGAACGAACGGCTTGCATTGCATATTTATGTACATGGCTCCTCTTATTACAAAGCACGTGTGCTCCTTAGSTGGTAATATTCTGCCTGAGTGCAGCCTCTTTCAAGTATCTTCAAACCTATTTCAGACAGCAGTAACAACACAGCCACTGTAGAAAGGGTAACAACACAGCAGCATTGCCATGATGGCTGTGGTGGTCTGTGGGTACAAGCAAGCAAGGTTTCTAGGGAAAGGATGTATCTTTTATTAGATTAAGTGATAAATCTGGGAAAACCAGACCTACTTTCGGACACACAAGTTGCTCCTCAGGTGTGAAGCTGAAACATCACTCTTCAAAGCAGAGCACAAGCTGAGAACCAGCTGGCAATATTCTCTTCATTGCACAGATGAGATACTACAGCATCTGAGTGTTTGGTACAAATTTTAAAACATGTCTATCCTTCTTTATCCATGTCTAATTTTTCAACCTTCCTATTTCCAGTAAGGCAATTTTCCCTGCTGATGCTCCTCTGAGCTTGTGTTTAATCCACTGCCCTGTCCACATCTTCCCTGCACTGACCTTCCAGGCAAACTACCTGTGTTCAATCTTCTCCTGTAATCTTCACTGCTCTCCAGCCTATCCACATTTAACTGCTCTCCTTTAAGTTATGTTTCTGCTTTGCTCACATCTTTCTGGTGCTGAGGTGAACAGAAATGCATGTGGAGATCTTGCACCTTCCTTACAAGGGTTCCCATGAAGTTAAAGTACTCATGCACAATGCTACACAGCTGGACAGAGAGACGGATTACTACCAGTTCAGACCATGGGCTGCCACCTCTGCGTGCACAACGCCCAGTAAAACCTCAGAGCCTTTTGTCCCAAGAGCCCCGTGAGGACACTTCCAGGGGCTCCCCTGCATGCGGGTGCCTTGCCCCCCTCCTCACCCTGCTGTTGGAGGGGCCGTGAGCTCACAGGGACCAGGGAAGGGCTCTGCCAAAGGGGTTTCGCCTGCCCACCCCCCTGAGTTCTCCTGGCTAAATGGAGCCAGGATAGCTTCTGCTACGTCCCTTGCTTTTTCACGCTCTCCTCCACGGGCCAGGGCTCAGCCTGCCCGCACCATCTCCTGCCGGCAGGCAGCCACCTCCAGCCCCTCCCACCGCCTCCGCGGCCGCAGCATCTCCGTGGGGCCTGGCTCCCTTCCAGGCTGCAGTACCCTCCTCTGCTGCAGGTCCCTTCCACCGCGGCACCTCCAGACGCGGCGCGCAGGCTGCCTGCTTCAGCATCACGCAGCCAGCTCTGCTCAGACCTCTTCCTCCTCCTCACGTCCCCCTCCCCAGGGAAGCCTGCAGAGCCGCCTCACCCTCCCAGCCGGGCTGGAGCTGCGGGGTGCTGGGGCTCGCGGTGAGAAGAACAGGGCAGCACCCTGCCTTTGGAGGTGCCTGGCGGCTCCCGTTATTCCCCGGCCAACAAGGGAGAAAGGCAATGCTGAATCATCGGCCAGGCTGCTTCCCTGGCCCCACTCCAGATGTGGCCAAAGCCAGGGCCAGGACACAGCCTGCCCGGGATGCTGCAACCCAATACTGCACAGGGCTGGCTCCTCGTGGGACCTTTTGGACAAAAATGCAACCCCACGCTCTTTACCACATCTGGGTTGGTAAAGGAGCATGCTGCCTTTCGTGCCAGCTCTCGTGGCTGCRGTAAAGGCTGATGGTCTCTCACTTTGGGTCTGAAGATACGACTGTAAACTGAAGGTACAGTGCGCTGGTTTTGGGGGTCCTTTCTGCTCCCTTTCCCCACAAACAATGCAGAAATACTTTCCCGCAGCTGCAGTTTTGAGCCTTTTACATTTCTGTAGTGACATGCTAGCACTGGCATGCTGTGCTTAAACATGGGTTCTGGCCCAGGCTGGTGGAGATGAGTGCCTTGGAAAAGAGCCAGCAACTGGTTAATAGCAAGGGAGACCCTAGAAGAAAACAAGAGGGAGAATGACCTTGTAGGTAACAAAGTTTTACTAGGGTAGACCATTGGTGTGCAATATAGAAGGATAAGGAAGGAAATTACTTGCCTTTTTGTACTTAGGTTAGGTCCTTGTGCAAAGATTTATTTCTGATTATTATGTGGCTTGGGTCTCTTTGACTTAGAGGAAAAAGTAGTCTGATTCTACACTAATGAAGCTAATCTATGACTGAGGCTTGGACTCTTGCCATATGTAAGTGACAGGCTGAAACTCAGAGGCTTACAAAACTGTAATTTTATTTTGTGGAGTGTTTTTGCAAAGATTCAAGTGTTATTTTGCTAAGTTTCACTCCTAAAAGACTCAAGGAAAGACACAAAGCCAAAGTCTGCATTAACCTCCAGCCTGTGATGAGGATTAACAAGCTGCATCTGTTCATCCAGTTCTACAGGTCCTAAAAGGAGGTTGATTCTGTATTACCAAACTGCAGAGGACCGTTCTCTCTGGCCAGCCACAAAGATGTGAATGAAGCTTAAACAGATATGTGATCATAACTGACAACATCTGCAAATTAGAGCAGCAAGTACCATTTAACTCAGCTGACCCTTCAGTCATGCCATAATCAGACCCAAACCTGCTGAAGGTTTTGGAAATTAGGCTTGGTGAGTCATTCTCACGGAAGCCATTGGATTTCAAATATCCATCTGCTTTAAATAAAGTCCCGGTAGTTCACAAAAAGATTCTCTAAGAATTATCTACTTTCTTGCAACTACTGGGACACTAGGAAAGTAAAGTATGTCTTCACAAGTGTTTTTCATGGCTCTGCTGGATCACAGCTTAAGAAAGGATGCTCAGAGGACCACACATCAGTGCAGGGCAAGTGATCTCCCCCCAGACCACTGCTTTCCTTTAAGAACATGACAGTTATTCAGAAAGAAGCAAGCAGCAATATGTGGCATCAGCTGCTCCATCACGTGTTTGATTGCACTCCCTTTTTTTCCATACATTGAGAAATTAAAAGCATTGTAACAAAGAAGCTAAAAAGAAAAAAAGTGCATGTTCATTAACGAGAGATTGATGAGGAAGATAAAAGGATCTCTTTTTATTGATTACAGGCACTTTCTTTAAATTAAATAAGTACACTATTTAAAGATGAGGGAGTGACCCAAAGCAAGTGAGCAGGCCCAAAAAGCAGTGTCACTGCCAGCAGTCATGGTGTGGGAAGAGTGGGCTATCACATATGGTGCAAACGATTCATTTATTCCTCCTTTCCATGCTCCACCAACCTCCCCTCCTTAATCCATCTTCCTTGGATTGATGCCAGCACTCTATCCCTTTGAGTCCTTCCAAAAGCCTTCACTAAAAAACTCATCTCTCATCTCAAATGGCACAAGGAGAAAGCTTCATTTTGCTTCTATACTGGAAGTCCTGTCACTGGAACTGCAAATGTTAAAATGGGACAGGCTGTCACCCGCACACACACACATCTCATTTTTCACCTGATGGAAAGCAAACAGGATACATGTGTTAGTGTTGTTTGTATGTCTCTGCACATTCCCACCACCTTTTTCCCCTTTATTTTTTTTAAACCCCTTCGGCCATTTGCAGCCATATGTGACTGAGGAGAAGAAACATCAAGGCCATAAGAAAATGCAGGAAAACTAAAGCAGTAAAAATACAAACCCTTAAGCTCATATTCAGCTTTAGACATGAGGCTAAATATGTCAACGTCAGCAGAATTGTTAGTGTGCTTAATTCATTTGGTTCAAGAGGGCTGCTGTGGGAAGACTCCCTACCCTCAGACAACACAGGAGACAGGGACATGAAGAGGCTGTGTCCAAACCATCTCTGTACCCTCAAGCCAAAACAACTATACTGTAATTATTGCACTGCCCACGTAGGTGTGTCAGAAGCAGGTCCTCACACTAGCACATTTTTTGGAAATGTCTGGAGCACAGAATACAAACTTCCGTGCTTGTGAAAATGTTTGGGAGAACTCATGTTGCCTCTGTGGCAGCATTTTCTGTATTAACATCACGTGCACATTTACACCAGGCATTTACACCAGGAACATGCTTTCTCTAAGTCCAATAGCTGTGGCTTGCATAAACAGTAATTTGAAAAAAACAACACAACTACAATGGCCGTTTCAAAAGATGTTTATACTTCAAATAGCTACAGCCAGTAGTTGAAACTGAAAACTGCCATAAAACGGGCTGTTATTTCAGGGGAACCAAAAGGTTTTCTGAGCCTTTTCATCTTCAAGTGAAACGTGAGACACTGAGTTTCTTTCACCCTAATCAAAAGCAGAGCTAGTGGCACTACACAAGACACAGAAATCTAACATCAAACCATGAATGTCAGGGGTTTTCATCAATGGCACTGACTCATTCCCCCAGCCTCTGCTAAGTCACAAAACTGGGATGAGCCCTGTCACTCTTCAGGCTAATGATAATTAGCTCTGCCATGTGGCAAAGGAGTATTTAAGAGATGCAAAGACATGGAATGCACTCAGCTAGGCTCTTCTGCCTGAGAGCAGAAGCAGCRGAAGAAAGACCACGTGCAGTTTTCTGTTTTGTGKTTTTTTTTGTTGGTTTTGTTTGTTTTGGTTGTTTTTTGGGGTTTTTTTGTGTTTTTTTTTTTTTTTTCCAGATCTGGCACCACCTTCACCCCGTCACTGGAGTCTCCAGCAGACCTGCTGGGGCGATCATGATTATTTATTTTCWCAGTGCAGCAGTGAGCTCGGGCAGCATTGTAGTCACAGGGCCCAGGCTCGCTCATTAACTCCCACCCACCTTAGTGCTGAAATGCATCTGCGCACCTGCATTTGAGCCAGTTCATTCAGAGGGAAGAAATTCCTTGTGTGTGTTCATGGGACAGTGTCAATACTGCTACTTTGCACAGTCATGGCTATGCAGGATTTTGTGCTGGCCAGCCTTCACATCTGCAGTGCCACTGCTGCTGGGGGAGTCACTGGACACTGGTAATTTGAGTAAAAGTCCTGAAAGCCCTGAATCAAGGAATTATCCCTCCCCCATTGACCCCTGGTTAATAAAGTACTTAAATGTGCATGGAGTTAAACAAGTGGTGAAATGCCTTCCTGATTAGAGATGGGCTACATCATATATCTAAGTGCCTTTTTGAATCAGAGCCTAATTCAGGAACTGAAAAGGTATTTTGGAGTGTAGCGCTGTGGTTTCATGATAAACAGTTTGGCAGCAATATCATCCTTCTCCCTGTCTCTCCTTTCTTTTTGCTCCCACTGTTCTGTCACCTGCACTAATTCAGTAACATTGTTCATGTGGCCAGTCTCTCAGTGGAATCAGAGAACTGATTTTTGACTTAAAAAGAATTTCTTTTACGATTTTTTTTTTTAATGAGTAAGTTTACCAACTAATTCCCAGCCTGGCCCTGTAAATATATATAGGCTGGAAGAATGGGGACAGGACCACGCTCCAGAGGATAGAAGTTCCTTGACCTTGTCTTCTCACCAAAGACTTTGCATAGTAAAACCATGACCCAAGGTCCTTCCTGAATCTAGGGTTAACTTAGGCAGAAGAAGCTCCTAGAAGATCCCAATAAGACACCCATTGTTCTGAAAAATCTTGACTCTACTTACTACACCTTTCATCTTTTTGTAAAGACAGAATTATTTTTGTACCTGCACATATTCCCAGCTGCTGCTGTTTAAAACTTAAGGCATCAAACTTCACTTTAAAGTGTCATTTTCAAAATTTCAACTACACATGGACTTTTTCATAGAGTAACTCTCTAGTGTATGTATATTCAATAGTTTTGCTATTAGAAAAACAAAAAGAATGAAGTCAAAGACATGGAGCCAGCCTACTGCATGGAAGAATTTCTGTATCATCAAATAAACGGGCATTAATGATAGGAAGGACATTGACATATTGCTGGCTTAGATTTGTAAAGTACGTCTTACAGTACAGTTACACATTCAGAATCTGCAAGTTTCAGAATTTCACTTGCAGAAAATGTTATGATTTCAGCTCAAGAGCTGGTTTGCTTAGCAGCTTTCTGCAAATACCTCCAAATAATGAATTTAATCTACCTTATCCTAAATCAAGATATTAATTCAATTACAATGGTTGGTTCAGCTCTGGTCATGTCTATATGTAGCCTGATTATGCTCAAGTTAGCAGAATTGAGATGTTCACTGTTTAAAACACAGTATTTATAACTGCAAAAATTCCAACAATAACAAAAGCGACAGCTCTCATCATGCCTCAAAATCCTAGCATCATCAAGGACATTTAGTATTTAATATTTAATATTCTTTCTTAGTGCATTCAGATAGCCATAGAAGGCATGAATCACTCCTTTGGCATGGGCTGGAAAACTTTGTCAATTTCCAGCAAATAATTAAGAAGAATTCAAATAAGTATGACAAAGGAGATTTTATGTCTAGTCATGAGTTTTCAGTAGTCTAATCAAATATGGTTTTATTACATAGCTATGTTTTGAATGCAAACCCCAGCCTGCATTTTAAGATGTCTTGTCACATCTTTCTCACCCCTGCACCCAGGCTCTGTTTGTGCTATATATGCTCTGGCACAAAAGCAAAACTCTCACCTTTTAGAAATCAAAATTTGAATTGAAATAAGGTAGTTAACTCTTCTTATACACAGGACTTTAATGTTCCTGCACCAGGTTGGGTCTTGTCAAGAGCAAGAGAGGAAAACAGCGAAGAGGAAACTCTGGAACCTTAAAGAAATCTATCATCTGCTGAACTCTCATTTCATCGATACAGTTCAAAGCTAGAGAGCAGACTCTGTGCTGCTCCAGATGCTGAGCAGACCCTTACACCAGGGTAAAATTATAACTTGTTTGCATTTAACACACGGGCATGCACAGCGCAGGGCAATGTGGACCATTGCTGCTGTATGGTGCAAGAGCAGCAGTGCAGCTTTGGAAACATCCCCTTCTGCGAGACATTGGACAGCCTAGAAATGGAGCATAGGAGACAGTGACAGAGCAAAAAGCATGTCTTTAAAGCCCAGAACAGGACAGAGGAAGGTGGGTAAACAGAGCCTTTGCTACAGAACCCAGGTATTTCTAATCCCCACTATTGGCAACAACAGTATGTGACGGAGTGTTTATGCACTCATACATATATATGTTATCAGAACAAATTCACAGCAATCATAACTTCATTTGATGGATGCATTATTTCTGCAGCGTTTCCTGCATTCAAACCGCAGGTCATGTCCATCAGGGGTGCCTGTGTTTCACCACAGAGGCTGTGGAGTGGCAAYGGGACTACATAAAGGGGGTGGAGGGGCAAACTGCCTTTTTCCTTCTTCTTGAGGGTGCCTAAGGCATAAATGCATTTACTCTGAAAGAGGATTTGAAAGAGTGGGCAAGACAGGCAGGGCTGAGGTCACCCTATATCCCGTGTTCCCAGCCAAGCTCATCCAAATTACCATCCAGAGAAAAAGTCAAATAAAATAGAGCTGTCCTCATGTACACCACTGTAGGTATGCTATGCTTGTGGTGTGAAGGGTGGCCGTGATGGTGGGGAAGGGAAACGAGCACCTACAGGCTGCAAGAAGGAGAAAGACGCACTTAGCGACCTTGGCTTGTACACACATGGACGAGGTGAACTGTGTCCCTCAATCCCTTTCTGATCAGGGCCATAGTTTGAAGCCAGATACTATAAAACTCTACCATTCCTTCAGACACTGACTGCTGCAAAGATGGGGCCAAATTTCTTGCCAGTGTGGGCAAGATTTTAGCCTGCTCAGCCACAGCAATTGTGAAGATCTAATCCCTGCTTTCACTTGAGGGATGCCTTGCTCTTGCTCAAAAATCCCCTGCATACTGCTTAACTGCTACTTAACTCCAATGAAATTAAAAGCTGCCAAAGGGCAACAAATCCTACCTGTGTTTCTAATTTCACACTAAACCTTGTGTCCTTCCTTCAGGGTTTTCAATAAAGGAACTGTATTTTAACAACTTTGCACATGCTAGAGGAGAAAACAAGGATGTGACCAAAATAGATCCGATTCTAAAGACCCAAGCTCCACAGGGCAAAGCCCGAGCTCCCCGGGGCAGACCAGGCTGACACAAATACTCATGGGCATAACGTTGTTTCTACTTATTCCAGAAGCCTGAAGCTCAGCTAAGGAAGGAAAAGGCAGGGTGTCTTGAATTTTGAACTCCATTTGCCCAAACAGCAAAGATGATGCTCTTGCCTCACTGATCAATTTGTAATGATTCTCTGGAGACCTTGTTAATAACACTTGAAAAATACATGAAATTCTGTGTATTACATTCCTTTCCTTTGTTAGGCATCAGTTCATGGTTTCATCAGAAAAGCAGCCCAGCTCAGATGCACAGAAATCACTCTTTGAGGCTGCCTTAAAGGACACAAAATGACTAAAATTTAACTGTGAACTGAAAAATAAAAAAGGATAAAGTTTTGGCCTGTGTTGCTGAGTGTGTGCTAGTAACACTACACAGTGCAGGTGTGAGAAGACAATACACTTCACCTTCTAAACTAGCCCGTTTAAGAAGTACTAGTATTATCCCAACAGTGACTATTAGGGTTAGACATGGGCTAATTAAAAACCTATGCAGCTGAGGTCT
The DNA here is from genome assembly GCA_030449065.1 of Oceanodroma leucorhoa. Taxonomy (NCBI): domain Eukaryota; kingdom Metazoa; phylum Chordata; class Aves; order Procellariiformes; genus Oceanodroma; species Oceanodroma leucorhoa. The sequence continues at coordinate 1,420,814 of JASVER010000098.1, forward strand.
AGTCAGCATTAATAATTAGTCGTAGCTGTTTCCACCACCTTCCACCCTCCACCTCCATCTCCTTTTTCCTCTTACAAAACAAAAATCTCTGTGCATGTATGTAATTTCAGGAAACATAATGCATTATTAATGTGACTGCAGCAGACAGAAAATTCAAGTTTACTGCTCACGAGTGTAGAGGTAAGTTGTAGCTACTGGCAACAGTCAGCTTGCTGGTGCGTAAGGTAATGAGAGAGTTTCCAAGAGTGCCAACTAAAGTGGCTAAATAATACCAGCTAGTTGGAAAAGCACAGAAGCTGGGAAGAATGACGGGTCTGAATCTATCACTGACACAGGCAACTGTGGACAACCTGTAGGAATTATTCCAGGAACAATTAACTTGCGACAATAAGGTTGTGCATTTTCTTTGATGCACGAATGTGATTATGTTCAAATGCAATTACGCAAGTCTGAAGTCTCCAGAGGACAGGCAGAAAGGAAACAGGTACAGATAGCAGCATGAGACAAAGCACCCCAAATAAAGGTCTTTACCAAGCCCTTTTCCCATCAAAACAACACAGTGTTCACAGTGAGCTAGAAAAAATCCCCACACATGTCCTGTGATTTCAAGGAACATCAGACAAGTCAGGCGAGAAGTGCTCATTTCCTGGCACACCGAACAATGATCTATCATTACAGACATGTATCTGTCAAGCTGGTATCTGCACACACATGCTGAAGAAATGTCTTTCAGATTTCATTTTCCAGTTACCCTGGACAACATATTATGCTGCATACAAATATGGATACATAGCCAGAACCCCTGAAATGAAGGCTTAGAACAGCAGAAAAATATGGTGTGACTTGAACAAGTAATAAAGCTATGGATTAGATACACGGATTTAAAACCACAGAAATTAATTCAGACCTGCTCCCCCAGCAGGATGCCTTTGTGCAGTCTCAACCCCAGCTACATTTTGTTTTTTCCCCTCCTCAAGGGGTTCCTTTTTTTTGTACAAAGTTTGTAAGTCCTTGATACAGTGCCTAAAATGTAAAAATTGTAAAAAGAAGCAAGGAGCTGTCCTAAAGCTGAAGAGTCAGAAGCTTCTCCCACACACCGCTGATGTGTCTCACGGATTTCAGGGATCCACCAAAGAAATGCAAGTAGACTTCCTTCCTAATAGGCCAGAAGAGAGGACTCTGGTCTGCAGCCAGAACCAAAGGGCTAGCATGAAATTTGGCACATGCAATGTTAAAGCTTCGTTGTCCCAGATCACCTGTATGTTACTGAACAAGAGCTGCAAGAGGGTTGTCAGAACACCTAACCATTCAGGTTGTGGCCCCTCACTTCACCCTGCTGACCACGAGCCCTCCGTAGTAGCTTCTTGCCGACAAGGATCTACTGTTTCCTCTTCCCACTAGTTGGGCACGATGGGGATTAGGGTAAAAACCACTGYGGTCCTGCCTTTGAAGATGACTTTCTCTGGTTTGAGTGGCAACAGTTAACTATAACCTTTTCAGCTACCCACGGCCATTGACTATTTCCCTACTGCAGACAGGCTTTTTAATACCACTGTGGGGAACTGTACTTGGATGGCACAGAGAAATCCTTTGGTAATTATTCAGGCTAATCCTATTAGAAAAGAAAGGCTTTCAATTCCTAAAGCAACAAAAAAAACCTTTCAGAGAAGGAACCCACCACTTCAAATTAAATCAACTCCGCCTTCCAGCCCAGGGTAACCTGATTATTATTGTACATAAGAAGAGTTATGTTAACTGGAATCAAAACCTGTTTAACATTTTAAGAAGTTTTATTTAAAAATTAAAAAAAAACATATTTGAAATGCCTACAAATTCAAAAGACATCACTCTACTTTCCTGCACATATTTAAATTGCACTTTACTAGTCCGCAGTTCTACTTGTGTATTTTCAAGTAAGACACGGATTTTTACAGAATGTGCATAGTTTTGCAAGGATTTTACCTATGCTCCAAATTTATGCTACAAGAGAAGATAAAATTCATGTGCCCCAAATTTGCTGTTATTTTAATGCTGTGGTAACATGACAGTGGTAGAGTTAACTCTTTCATGTGCTCATCAGAAATTCAGCTAGAGTGTTTAAAATGACAGTAACTTGATTTATTGAGCCATAAGAGGAATTATTCCTCTATGGCCACTAGCCAAACAAGTAATCTTTTAATAAGGCATGTGAAGTCACTGCATTTCCTTTATGAGAAAAAAAAAGCCAGTTAAAAAAAAGTGTGCCTAGGCACCTAAAATGGGCCTACCTTGGTATATAGGCACACCCAATCATGTGGCCTTAGGCACCTCAGTTCCCTTCTCACACCTGCATCTGCTTGGGACTCAAGGCTCCGCTCCAATCCTTACCTTAGAGGGTGCTGGATGAACCAGGACTGCTCTTCAGATCCTTTTACCATGGTAGACTTCACCCAAGATGTTAATAGCAGCTTTTGGGTTCATTTTAAAATAACCTGACATGGCTACCCCTTTTCTCCCCCTTGGGAGAGAGTTTTTCTTCTCTCCCGAGAGCATTTTCAGCATTGGCATTGCAGGCTGTTTTAGGGAGAACTTCCAAGTTCCTCTTGCTGAAGTAACTCTCCAGATTTGCAGAAAATGATGAAACATTTTCTACACAGGAGAGATGAAAGTCACTGAAGCTTTTTTCTAAGACTTTGTGGACAGAGGAAAGACATGGTGAACACTACTTCTTCACAGGCAAATACCAGGTGCATTTATTCAATGGTGGTTTAATGCTTCCTCCCTGCCCCCCTTATTTTTTTTTGGCCTCCTTATACCTCTGAGGAAGTGTAGAGGATCTAGGAGATGGGCAGAACTGGAAATAACTTCCTCTGCTCCATCTTAGTCATGTCCAACATGCTGGCTGTCTGCTTGGGTCCCCACTCAGCACGTGAGTGTGCAACAACCTTCGGTAATTGTTTAAACTAATCCTCGTAGGAAATATTTTGAGGTACATAAAGTGTCTCTGGGCATTTACTGGGGTGCCTGCACATGCAGTTCAGGATTCATGGGTTGTTCCCTCAGGATCCAAGTGTTGGTCTGGGATTCCCAGCCTGSAACCCACATTCATTCTAGTTCTAAGGGGTGTGCTCGGGGTTGCTCAGGAAATCTTTCCTTTGATCAGTGTCTTGCTAACATCCAGCTGCTGGACTGTCGGTCTTTCTTGAGCATTCAAGAATGTGTCCTTGTGATTGTTGTCCCTGTGATACCTTTCTGCATTTGCAGATGTGCAACCTCCCTCAAATAAAGGATTTAGAAACATGTAAGCAGGATTGCATATGTGTTAGAGACTCTGGGAAACAGAAAGTGACTGTTTGATGTCTGACCAGCAGCACTGAGTTGTGTTCACCCTGAGCAGGAGCGTGAAAACACAGGAGAGACATCCAGATGCTTTGTGGGACCTCTCTCCTTCATTTATTTAGCAAATACAAGTAACTGCAAGAATTCTTTACAGCCTCTTACCTAACAAAAACACAGCGAACAATTTTCATAAGTGGAGGGAAACATTTTCATAAGTGCTGAGAGAATGTGAGAATATCTATTAAAAACTATGGTCATCTCAGAAATACATTGCTGCTGTCAGTAATTAATGCACAAGTTATACAACTCAAGCAACTAACTTCCAGACTGTCTTCTTTTGTACAGCTGTCTTTCTAGCTGAAATCAAACACGTCGTTTAATGAATTGATCCCTTTCCCCTTCCCCACAAGTATTTCTACTTGAACATCTACATTTTCTTGTAGTAACATTATGCATTGTGTCTGAAATCAACATGATCATGGAAATTCCCAAAGGAACCTGGAGCACGGCTCATGTTGCTCTCACTGCACAGGAAATGCAACCGTTCTTACTCATCCTTCCTCTATAATGAAGAGTCAGATTCATTGTCTTGCTGTGCTGAGGAGGAAATTGCTGCATAATCTCCTTTCACAGTTAGACAATCCCCTCTTTCCAAAGCAGGCTAAGCATGCAAATTCTCCAGACATATTTGATGAATTTCTAATAACAGTGGGTGAAATGACAGGGCAAAGGCGAGTGTCAGTGACAGAAGCCTTGTGCTAGTTCCCTGCTGAAGACATTGTTTTCCTTGTATGTTCACCCACATATTAATTGTGGGTGACACATATTTGTTGTATCTGCTCTGGGACAAATAAACCATAATCAGGTCAAACTGTGGCCAGTCTTAAGGCAGTTAGAAGTCTTGAAAAGACTAACACACGCATACTCCTCAGCACTTCACATGGGCTGCAAAATGAGACCCCCAAGGGCTCCCAGTTTATGATCTTACATCACCAGCGTAGTGAAGGGAGTGCCTTCTGCCAGTCAGGATGTTCGCCTCCATCTCTTGAGCTAAGAGAAGGACCAACGTGGGCTGCGAGGAGCAGGCCGAGTTATGCCTCTCTAGCCTGCCAGGTGATTTTATAGCCCTCTGAGTGGGGAATAGGCACATTTATTTTTTCCATGTGGGAACAGAAAAGAAAAAAAAAAAAACTTATCTGCCATTGAGAAACACTTATTTGCTTAGGCCCCCTTCAGGTCAAGTTCTTAAGGAAATTTTAAGAAAAGATTTGATATTTGCATGAAAAATAGGAACATGCATTCCCTTGCTGCACTAACAAAAACACATGCTTCTTATGCAATGGCTAGTAAGCCTCATGTATTAGCATCGAAGTCAATTGTTAATCACAAGAGGGCAAGGATGACATTTTCTAGGTAACAAAACAAGTCCACAGTTTTCCATAAAGACTATCTTTGCACTTTCCTCTCCCTTTTTGGCCTTGCCCACAGTTAGAGACAGTAATCAGTAAAGCACTGACATATTCTGTTGGTCTGTATTCCCACATCAATCATGTGCGCCACTATTCCAGGTGTCTGAAATGGTAAGTGACTCCAGCTACAATATACGATTACGTGGCTTGCTGCTGTAATTGTTTCTGGTCAATGTAGTTAAGGGATGAGGAGAGTCAGCAGACCAAGAGAAGATTACACTCCGCTTAGTGGCTTAGGGTTTAATCATCTGTCATTCCTGACTGCCCTGGGTCTATAAAGTGGAGAAGCCCCCTTCCAAAGTCACAGGGTGCTGGTGGGCTTACAGTGAGGAACCTGATCCAAGGCCTAATGGGGTGGTGGTTGCTATGGGAGAGCGGGAGGGAGCTGGAGCCAACAACCAAACAAGATTACAGAAGAGACAAGACTCCCCACAGATCTAATGAGAGGAAAAATAGGAGTCAGAAAGGTTGAGTTACCTCTCATGGTCATGGCTTAGGAGGAAACTCATTTAGCAGAGGCATCATCTTTCTGTTGTGACTTTCCCCCACCAGTCCCTGAGGCACCAATTGCTGCCTGCTGCCTGAGACAGGACAAGGGGTTTGGCGGGCGCTGGGGCTGGCCAGCCTGCCTGCTGCTGCGTGTCTCTGGCTGGTCTGCTTCCCCATCATCTGTGAGCATGGGCTGGCGGCAGAAATTCTGCCCTGCAGCTAAAACTGTTTTCCAGAAGGTCAGCTTCCCTTTCTTCCCTGGCCAGGTAGAAGAGGTACAGCAGCATGAATGCTTCACACATGGTCAGTTTGACTGTCTGACAGCTGGGACTCTCATTCAAGAGCCGGTGATATTTCAATTTTGACAGGTGGTATTGTGTGCAGAGATCGTGCTGAAAATTAATTGGAACAACTATTATCTGCAGAGGTACTGAAGGCCAAGACATGATCATGACTAGGGCTGATGAAGAAACAGCCCTCAGAGATCAGAAAAGTATGTAGAGCTCCTTAAAGACTCACTGGACCCTTATTAGTCAGTCCTTCTTATAAATGCTGTAATGTTCTTTGCCATGCTGACAATTTCCTGCAGTAACAAAAGGGGAGATGCCAAGAATATGGCAGTGTTTAAGAAATGAGCRGTGAAATCTGATTGAGACAAAGGCCCAGCAGAAATGCCAGCTCATACACACATGCTCTCCTCTCCTTTCTGCTTAGACTACCCTTTCCTGTGCTCCACCACCCCTTTAATACCAGGATACAGCAGATGAACTTGAGAGCAGCAAGTCTAAACAAGTGACAACCAATCCTCTGCTTGCCTCCAATTCTAAAGAGTTACCCATTTCTTCTTAAACAGCTTTTTTAAGAATTCTTTTTTCCTTAAGGAAGCTTCAAAATTTTCAGCAACCCTGTGCCAATTCATCAACTATAGCTAATGTGTTTCTACTAGATCTTCCCACTCCACATCTTTTTCTGCAATACTGCTAATAGTCAGTATATTTGGCTCACTCTTTTTGATTATTTTTTCTCCGTCCAGAGAAAATTCTCCATCCAGTACTTCATACATGCTACTTTTGGCCTGTTGTGAATGGTAATCTCATATTTTCCAAGATATTTACAGATAATAAAAGCTATTCTTCAGGATGAAACATCATTTGGAGGAACAGATTCTTACCGAATTTAAAGGAAAGAATCCCTCCCCTGCACCCAGCCTTTCTCACTGGCCATCTGCTAATAGTGCCCATGTGTGTAGAAAATTCATTTGCACATTTAAATTGAAAAGCTCCATTTGCTCAGCCTCCCTATAACTGTGCTCTCTTGCTGGGGCGACTATTAGATCTCTGATGCATGCATATTATTCAGTGAACACATAATTGCAAATGCAATCCACATCYAATTATCTGTAGTTTTACTGCATATTTTCTACACATAACTCAAGCAGTAAGTACAAAAATACATTAGCTCTCCAAGTGTCCATTTGACTGGAAGAATTAGTAAGGTGCTGGCATTTAACTCCTGTCCTCTAAAGAGTAATTCACTCATGGCATTGCTGCCAACATGAGAGGTCACTTATACACTTGGTGCAGGATACAGACGTTGTGGGGAAGACACCGAGAATCCTCCGCGTCTGACAGAAACATCCAACTGGACACGTTAAGGTAAACAGTCCCTAAGCCATGCCTAATTTCCTCTCCCCTGCCTCCAGGAAGGCATTTCACGGATGTACAGCCCAAATATGCTGGCTGAACACTTGTGGAGAGGATTTCAGACTTCTGTTACCTCCCGTGAAGCTTGGGATTGATCTGCCGCTCTTCGGGATCACAGCTACATTGGCTTAACTGCTAGTCTAGGACAAAAATACAGAATCCATATTCACAGCATTCCTCCCCTGGGCCTATCTTAACCTCTTCCTCCCTCCAAAGTGACAAATATATAAAGGAGTTATAAGCATCTACTCTGCAGATGTAGCTTGCCTAGTAACCGGGGACAGCATCTGATTCAGAGCTCATTACCCCAGAGAACTGAAACACCAGTTTTGCATCCGACAGACAGACAGACACGCATTTGAATGAGCTGCATTGCTGCTGAAGGCAACTCTTTATCCTTCCTGCAAAATTAGCGTTTAAGATTCTTCTGGCCTCTTGCAGACTCTGTGACAACTGTTACCCTACTGTCTGTCAAATATTAGTTGCCATTGTGGCACCTAATGGGTTTTGTGTAGATCATTAAAATATTCAAGAACTATGCATAGGCTGCAGCTTGTTTTAAGCCAAAGATTTCCCCAGTGGGAAACGGAAGGAAAGAGCCATTCCAGGGAAATAATAAAAGTCATACTAACAGTATAAAAAGTATAGTGCAAGACTAGACTGCAATCTTATTTCACTGTGTGTCCTGTTGAGTCAGTGGAATCACTCCATGTTTGCATTGCTTTAAATAACATAAAGTATTAAGGAATTCAAAACAATCAATACTGGTTTTGGACTTTCTTAGAATGGAAAAAAGCAGGGCGGTGGCATTTAATCAGGCTAAAGTACCAGACATTTAAACCTACTGTTCTCTCAGAACAATAACTAAACTGTTGAACTAATGCCCCACGGCATTGGATGCCAGTGCTTAAAAGCATACAACAGAATTTTAGCTACAATTGAAAGAACATCCTCAGTTACTATATATAAAAACACAGACATTTCAAACAAATAAAAGCATCACATGTGGTTAGCTCACTTCTAATTTGAGAAGACTAGAAAAAACTTTCTGCCACTGACAATTTGTGCCACAATTGGCAGCAGCAGATCTAATGGGTAGCTTTCTACAATGTAGGTAGCTGTGGCTTTCACAGCTAGATATCTGCCTGCAAAATAGACATAGTCGAAAAAATGCCCTCATATTTCTTCCCTGGAGTATGGCTTATCTTTTTTTTTTCAAAAACCAACCATTGCAGCGATACTCCTCAGCAAACCTGCTGACAATTTGGGAAGCTCATCTAGATACCTGTCAGATGCTTGACTGTGTTATTAAGAATCATGTTTTGGATCATTGTGAATATTACCAGAAAAATATCAGTAATAAAGTTCAGATTCCACTTTACAAACCTCAGAAAAATAATGACTGTATTAACTTCTGAAGGGTTATTACTACCTCATGTATAAATGCTCAACTTTAAGATAAGCTCAGTGGCACATGGTGTTTGTAAAAGCTTCAGGCTGCAGAGCTGTGTCCAGTCAAATCCTTCCTGACTCAATATCAATTCTGAACATTTATAGTTCTGGAGCAAGGAGCTTTTCTGTGCTGAATAAACAAAACAGAAACAAATGAACAAACAAAAAAGCCAAATGCTCAGGGCCGGAAAAACAGTTGCCTCCTCTGTTGGCTTGGGACTGGAGTGTAGTAGGTGTTGTCTCATCTCTGTCTTCAAGAGCAGTGGCCACGGTTGCTAAACTCGGGAGGGYTGTGGTGTAGAGCCAGCTGCTCTGTGCCCCACAAGTACACCATGGTCGGGAAGGCTGGGGCGGGATAGGCAGCCTGACTGCTCAGATGCGCCTGCACACTCAGTAGCAAAGGGGATGGATCATGCTCTCAGTCCAAGGACAAGTGTCTTGGCTGGGCTACATCTATGTCACACACACACCGTGGCTCTGCCCTTTGTTAAAAATAATTTACATGTATGCTTTTTTTGGTTCCCAGTGTATAAATTGTGGGAAGGTTGTGTCAGCACCCAGGCGGTGTTTTTATGGCATGAATATGGCTTTATGATTAATTCCCTCTGGCATGGTATAAAGGCACCTGGAAGTGTTTGGGGATTGCAATGTCTGTTGGGATGCTCTGGGAGGACTGCTTAGAGTGAAGAAAGCCAAGCTGGTAGGGTGGAACCCATACTGCCTCTTGGTAAAGATCTTGATGCACTTAATCCTTCATATTGTGCTTAGGTGTCTTAAAAAGCAGTAGTTGACGTGAGCCAGAATGACACAAGAAAGCACGTTAATGATGACACGGGCAAACACTGCTCTAGCGCTCCAGCTCCCTCCTCAGCCTCACTCCACTTAGCACCCTAGGTTTAGCCTTTATGATCATCCATCATAAATTAGAAATGCCCCATGCTATTTTAGCTTGCGACAGGATTGATGCAGTTTGGAAATTGGAGGGCTGTGAAAAGTTTCCTCCCCTGTAAAAAGMAGATCCCTGTAGAAGGGAAAATTTGGAATCATTTTACCAAAAGATCTCAGACAGCTGAATACTGTGATTAATATAAACTGCTAATAAGGCCTATGAACTCTGTATATCCATACCGAAGTTGAAATTACTAGCGTGAAAAGGGGGCAGTCAGGAGAAGAAAATCTTGTGAAGGAATGCAAAGGCCTTTATATATGTGTATATTCACCGAAAGAAAATACTGACCTCCACCAGACATGATTCATAAACGACCATTGCTCCAAGGCATAGCTTTCTTTCCAAAAAAMCAGAGTCGGTGTTTTGTGATCCTTGCCATGCATTTCCATGCTACTGAAGATGCAACTCAAAATTACTGACCAGCTAACTACTGCTAAATATTTAGGAAGATGCACACCTAGAAGGAAGATCACACTGTAAAAGGCTGCTCTTCAATTGTTGCAGTGACTACAGTGAGTCCTTCTCCTTTCTGTAGAGGGGGAGAATGTCAAGAACAGCAGAAACCATTAGGAACCTGTGGGAACGTTTTGATAATGAAAGTCACAGGAGATACAACTTTCCCACTTTGCATCCAATTAGGAGAGGTTACCAAAAGGCAATTTAGTAGAGGTGTGGACATGAAGGATGGGATGGTAATTTCTTCCCGAGGGTTTAGCTTGGCTCCCACTGCACTGTTAGAATACTGCTAGAATAGRAATGTGAAAGAAGAGTATTGCTTTTAATTTACCTGGCAGGAACTGCTATAGTCTAAATTGAGTCTTAGCCATAGCGTGCCACTGTGTTTGTGGAGAAGCTAATGACGGGACACAGTGATGGCTTTTCAAAGCCATGCATCTATGAAAAAGGCCACATTTATATACACAGTGCTCTGCCTGTGGCTTTTTGAAATATAACTTCTGTCATGCAGTTTGCATTTTTTAAGAAGTAAAAGGCAACTTATCAAGGGGTTATTCTTAAGAAAATGGAAACTTATTCAAAGCCATACACTTTACAAGCTATTCTGAAGAAAACAGTGTACTTTTCTGTTCGTCTTTTATCTATTGCTGCGTAATCCTCTGCTCTGATCTTCTAGAAAAATTGAATGCTGAGGCAATTCCAGTTATTAAAGTGGTAGGGACTCCCCGGACTCCTGCTCAGGAATCAAAAGAGCCTAGGAGACCAGGCAGATAACTCAGAGGAGTATCTTCCCTTCCCCTATTGCTCTCTAAGAAGTGTTGTTCCTTCTCCCTAGACAACAGCATCTGCCTTTTGTGGTTAACTAGAACTGCCTGAATTGGAAGCTCACAGCATGAAAACAAAGCACTGGACCCAGTCTCTTGACTTCTTTGTATTTCATTCATTTTGTGTTTCTGCTTTGCCACAGACTTCCACTGCCAGGCCATGAACTTGAAACAACCTTTCATGGACCAGGGCCCTGCTATGCCACAGAGTGTCCCTGTTTACAGCTGATACAGCCTAAGACCTCCCCTGGGAGAACGTGGAATAGAAAGCCCAGAACACACCACCTAAGAAAGCCAGCTGTATGTGCCTCTCTGTCAAAGGGAGCCCAGCAAACCTCTAGGTGCGCTGGGGTAATTCAGATTTGGAAACTCAAATTCCCTTTGGGACTTTCCTCTTTATTGGACATTTCCCACCAAARCTGAAACAACAGAAACTCCCCCTCCAAAAACAAGTGAGCTGCAAACATGTCTTTTTCAGGACAGAAGGGCCTCCTGAGGAGCACAAAGGACCTTGCACTGCTAGTCTCTCCCGGGGTTAACACAACAGGGTGCCTCAGGGCAAAGTCTCTTGGGGGGGGAGGGGGGGGTTAGTTAGGTATTGTTGGGACAATAGATGGAAGATAAGGAGATGAACAGAATTTCTGGGCTATAGGGGTAAGTTGGGAATCGCCTGTTTTATTAAAATACAAATATTATTCTGTACCCATGCACACATTCATCATTTTTGTCTGTTGTGAGCATCCTTTTTTCACACTTGCTCTGAGCTCTTTGGCGGCTTTGGGCTTTCCTACAAAGCACTGACATTCTTGATTTCAGCATGGTTAATGACGTATCTTTATTCGCCAGAGTGCCTGAAAGAGATGCGTACTTCTGTCAAGGTCATGTATTCCATGTTGTTCACAGCTCTCTGCCCAGCTAGTACCACTGCCTGTTGTGTACCTTTATTCAGTATGAACTACCCTGACGCCTCAAAAATGACATGGAAGAGGGAAGATTTTGAGAAGGCTGGTCCAATACCACAAAGTATGTTCACAATTGCTACTCAGAAAGGGTATAGTCAGCAGGGAACAGGAGTCCTTCAGCACCTGTTTTTGTCACAGTGACAGCACCAGGGACTTATTCCCATGGAAGACTCAGTGACCAAAACACCAAGGTCAGACCACCAACGCATCCCTATGCTACAAGCTCACTCCTCCAGTATAGCATAGGCTATGCTGGMAGATCAGAAAGATGCTAATTTTGGTGTCAAGTGGGCACACAGTACATGTCACTTCAGCATAGTGGGGAGAAGAAGTCAGAAAGGCATAAGCTAATGCTCTGTTAGGAAAGGTTTTGCCATGATTAGACCCTCTGGAAGACCCTTAAAGAAACCAGGCCTTACCAGCAGCCCCTTGAAGCCAAATTCCCATACGACTTACAGGGTCTCAGAAACAAAGGTCCTGACATACTCAAGGATGAGCTAGGGTTGGAGCCCGCAGTCTCCCATTTCTGAGACCCAGCTAAAGCAGCAATTAACAACGTGGCTTTCGGCCAGCTACCCTGTCGTCCCCCACTCCACCAGTGAGGACACATTCAGTTTAAAAAAAAAACCAACAAACTACTGATCCCTTTTGAATGATGGGAAGAGTTTCTGCTAGGACCTTGGAGAGAAGGAGATGATCCACAACATGCTAAAGGCAATGGGAGGTGGGCCTGTGAAATGTCTTCAGAAATATTACAAGCAACAGAAACATTTTAAGTAGCTTTTGTGACACGTACGTCAGCAGAGTAGGCTTGCTGCACATTTGGTAGTGCTTTTCGTGGTGTAATCCATGACCTCAAGAAAGCACAGCCTGAAATAAACAGATCCAAGCCACTGCCTTCACACTTAAATGCATATACTTTATAAACCTATATATGTATGTATATTTATACATAAACCACTATTGCCTCATCATATACAAATGCTGAGGCAAGTGCTAGCCTTATAGATTTATTCTTACATGCACAAATACAGATAGCTAAAGACAATGTCCTTAAAATCCTTCCACTGTGGCAGCTGTATTTCAGCTATATAAACTGTTGCACTTATTCCTTTGTGACTATTATGTCAGCTTCTTCCAATTTTAATACTGCTTATACCCATCATTGCCTTTCACTTCTCTGACCTCCTTGAAGGAAAAAAACCTAAGAAACCCCAGCACAGAAGAGAATTCACTCCATACTAGTGGTGTTATCTCAGGAGTTTGACATGTACAAACTTCCCAGTAGAGCTGCTTAACTCAGCTCAGGTCCTCAGTGTCAACTCAAGCTCTCCTTGAAAGCAAGCCTGGGGGACCAAGAGTGCAACTACAGAAAACCCTGCAAGATTAAGTGGTTAGGAAGCAGACATTTAATGTCACACCAGCCTTAAATGGGGAATCATGCAAAAAATTGAAAGCTGTGTCTCTGGGAAATGTTATCTATTCACAGGAGTTTGTCCTATTCGTGAAATTTAAACACAGGAAACAGGATTTGTCACACCAGATCAAATCATAAGGGTACTGAGATTACCACTGCATTTCCCACTGTGATTAGTGTCCACKGTGGAGAAAGAAACTGGAAAATACTGCACACTGTGCTAGGTTTTAACAGGGGATCGACACATGTTTTCGTCTCTGCTCTTTCAGTAGGATTTCACTAACCAGGAGGCTTAAACTCATTTTACATTAAGCAAGAACTAGTTATCTGACCCTGCCCTTGCTCACTCACTGCGTCCTTAGAACAAAGCAAAGTGTTTTCTCCAGAGATTATTATTCAGAAAAATAAAACCACTGAAATAATAAAGTAAAATGCACAAGCTGGTATAGTGTTTTCCTCTGACCCACTGTCCCACCAAGGCATCAGCTTTATGGCTTTCCTGGAGAAGCAGCCTGGAATGGATGAGTTAAATCCTGGCAGTTGAAGGTGTCAGACTAACTTATTACAAGAGCAGGAGTTGGGAGTCCTGCTGTGCTAGCCTAATTGCAACCTGAGTAATTGCCTCCACCATCTGAATTCCTTCAGCTTTCTCAATGGGTTATGGTATTCCCCTCTCCCCATCCTGCCCCAAGTGACTCTGCCCAGTTACTAGACTCTCCTAAAACAATTCTGCTCTTTCACCCAAAGATAGCTGCGTTTCAGAGGTCACTGAGCTGCTACCAGTGTATTTAGGTTTTATGACAAAACAGCGGAAACTTTTGGGATGAAAGAAGTTAAACACATGTTCAATGGTTAGGTAATGTCCCCTGATTTTTTCTGATCCTTACACTGTGCTGCAGCACTGTCCATTGTATTATCATCTTCTTTGTCTCTCACTTGTAGAGGGAATATTACAAATTAACATCTGTCAAACTCAGAATAAAATGAAGCCAAACAAAACAGAGTAAACTGAATTAATGCAGAAACTCCATATGTACTATATTCCGCTATACTGCAAGATATTTGGTCACCAAGTCACAATGTATCTTAAAAGAACTGCAATTCATATGGACCTCAGAAAGTAGGAAAGGCTACAGAGTGGAGTTTCACTCTTCATCTGCCTTCTCTTGATTCCACAAGTTTTGGCCACACATCAAAGACAAGCACACTCCTGTAGGTACCTGTGCATGAGTACTATTAAAAAAATAAAATCTAACCAAAACTCCAAACATGAGRTAGCAGGACAACTTGAGTGGTCTAAGGACTTGTTACAAATCAAGATGACCCTTTAAACAATTGCTTGAAATAGCAATAAAATCAGAAGGTCTTTAGAGGTTTGGATAAGTATCCCAAAGGCAGAGGAAACAGCCACATGAAACCTGCATCATTGGGGGCCCAAGCTTTCTGTCTTCCAGAAGTGCTCATTCAGGTTTGTATGATTCTTAGACAAAATTCATGTTTTTTGAAAGTGGACTCCTGTCAAGTACTACATAAATAAATACAGGGGAGGAGGACTGGGTTCACTTTAGGAGACGAAGGAAAGCAGAAACTAGCAGAAACTTAACTTGCTTGTTAAGATTTTAGGACACAGACAATTTACTGGCTGGGCTCCTTGCCTCGTATATGCAAAAATGTTCCTGTTAAAAGTACTCTATAAACCAATGGCCTTAGCACCATGTCATAGAAGGCTTTACTGCTCAGCATGAAACATTTTTATCAAAGCAGCTCAGTATTGTACTTGAGAAAATGTGACAGGCAAAAAGTCTTTGCATGCCTCCTTTCTATGTGCTGTATCTGCTCTCCATTTAATATGCAGGTTGGAATCTGTTATTGCACCATGAGAAGACAAAGTGTTAGGAAGGTGCCTTGCTGTTCCAGGCTTGGAGCTTGCAAGTTAATAATTCCAGAGAGAAGAGATGAGCAGTCCAAACTGACACATTTCTTCTCCAACTAATCTTTCTTTTTTACATTTCTGCGCAGGTTTTAGAGGCCAGCATGAAAGTCTGTGGGAAAATGAGATTAGAGCCATCTGTGGTACAGATGACCAAGACTGGATCTTTCCCTCCAGCCAAAAGCTAAACAAACTTGCTCTGTACTATTCTGAAAAAGAAGCCACAAGCAAGGTGGGATCAGCCTCCTACCTGCTCTTCATCCACACTCCTGCCTCCAGCTGGGCATCATATCAACCTGCTAGATAGCAGACAGGAAGATGCATGCTGCATCCAAGCACATCCAATGCCATGGTTGCTGGCTCACCATCTTGCACAAGCAGACAAATCTGAACTGAGAATCCCAGTGTAAGACAATCAGGTCTGAAACACGCAGAGTACACAGTATGCCCTGGCTCTTTGCTGGAGGAAGTGCCTCCACAGACATTTTAGGGAGCAGCCCTTAGTGGGCAGCATAAACAAGGGCGTGAAGGTAATGCTRCAAGGTGCAACTAAGCAAATGTTTCTGTCTGTGATGAAGAGTCTGAAATGTACTCCCACAGGCTCTGGCTCTGTCCAACTTCTTCACTTCCTCCTGCTACAAATGATCAGCTTTCGATCAGAGCACAGGTTTCCAGACTGTTACTGTGCATAGAAACAGCAAGYTATGGTGCTGCGTCACTGCTGGTGYGTACACGCATACTGTGCTGTAGATGGTTCCCACACCAACAGGAGCTGTGGTCACTGCAAACAGCCTGTATCCCACCACTTCCCTTCTCCCCTCTTGCACCACACAAATGTTCCTGCAGAATACCTCCACCAGGAGGCTGTGTGCAGTGCCGAAGATTTTAACCTAGGAAACCTGACTGCTTTTGAATTTCTTTCCAGGTATCTTGTAACTCACAAACAAGAATGCAAGTTTTGGGACCACTTTTCTAAAGAAAAGGAAGACTGCCGCATGTATGATATTTTTGCCTGTCAGAATGAGAAACCAAGATTCCTTTAACAAGTCCCAGAAGAGTAAAAAGACCACCACATTTTCATTCTCTAGTCTTGAATACATAGTTGACTGAACCCATAAAACCAAGGCACTAGAGTGAAGTCTCAGATTTACTTTTTCCGCTGCAACTCCTGAGCAGAAGAAAGTCACAGAGTCATAAGGCACTTGTTTCAGAGCACTGCAGTCCTGGAAACAAGGGGAGGAAAAATGTCTTCCATCCCCAAATTGTTCTGATGTGCTTAACAATGCAGTCCTTGGTAGTGAGAGCACACAGGGCTCCAATTGCTGTTGGTTTGTTCATTTCGTTCAGGAGGAAAAAATGTATCACAGAGAGCTCCATCATCAAGGAAAATGAAAGTTGCAACTTAGGTTTCAATATTACACAGTACAAAAAAAATATATATGGAACAATCCTAGGGTTGGAGTGGAAGAGAAGGTGGGAAGCATTTCTACCTGCCAGGGGCATCATTAGCAATCAGTGCCACAAAGCCTCACACTATGAAACAGGTCACAAAAGCATGGATTTCCTCCTCCTCCCTTGCATTACTGACCCCCCCAACCCACTCACCAGCCCTTTATGTGAAACTGAGAATACATCACAGTCTTTCCCTTCTCCTTTACTTAAGAATGGAGGCCCACACTCTCAAAATGGGCTGGATTTTGAGGAGTGTAGGTACATGTGCACGTAAAAGGGTAGAGGGACCTTCAGTTTTGGGATGTCCATTGTGGAGTGTCTTACCGAAATGGGATTTTTTTAAATTTACAGCTCTCTGAATATCTGTCTGTCACTGGAACTCCAAAAAAGCAAAGCATGACACATGTCTGTTCACTTGTGAAAGCCCGGGKAAGAGAGCCTACTGAATCACTCTGCTGTTCTCAGGTCTTTCCCAGCGTCTGGCCAACAGTGACAGTGYTGGCATGTTCTCTGAAACATCTGCTATTGTCTGAGAAGTGGAAGGAAACAGTTTATTTTATCTCCTGTAGCTGTTACAAGATTGACAGTGACAAGTGTGAAATGGACATGTCCCACTGAAATTCAGAAAAGAAAAGCCCTAAGCAACTTCAGAATAAGTATGTGGACTCAATTCCCTCATCGCTCTGTAGTGTGAGTAGACATTCACATTTGTTAGCAATAAACATTGGCTCCCTCCTGCTTCATAGTACCTTTCCTACCCAGTATAGGCAGCAATATCCAATACTGCTCTCTCTTCTCCATTATGTATTTTAGTGACTTGAACAGTACTACTCCTGATTTACATTGATGCAACTGAGAGCAGAACAGAAGGAAATGACTGTCTTAAATTGCTCCAGGAATTATTCCTGCCTACACTGCTGCTGTGCATCAGAGGAAAAGGAAGGCCAAAAACATTAACTCTTCTCACCTTGCTSGCAGAAAGCTTTTCAGTCTTTTTAAATAACCTCCCAGTTTTCTAAAATTTCTTCAACACTGTGTTGTGTTGAGCTGCGTAATAGTTGAGAAGAAAATCTACAGAAATAAATCTTTTGTGTYGCATATAAATTATGAAAAATGTTCAGAATATGTCCAGAGATTTGGCTTTGACCATTCCCCCTTGTGCTGCTACAGTAGCTATTAGATGTGAGTTAAGGGCATCTATATATAGTTTGCTGTAGAGCACACACTATATTTTATAGCAACACTGGAACTGTCGGGGTGGATTGGACCGCTGGTCTATCTCACCTGCCATTCCGTTCCTGGCAGCCAGCAATCTTACTGTTTTAGAAGAAGGTCAGTATCCTACTTCCCGCAGCTCTGCTAACTTTGATTGTGTGAAATGTCCTTCCAGACTGCTCAAAACGAGGCTGAGTAGTAGATGGTGGATCTGTGTCTAGTAAAGAGCTGGAAGGCTCTACTTGATGGTTTTCAAGGGTGAAACTGCACAGGATTATGGCCGTAAAGCATGCTTCCCTGGGAAGCATCACCACAGAGGAAGAAAAGAGTCACCTTCCTCACTGGCACCCCTATAGCTCCCAGTGTGCTCCTGAGATGAGCATAGAGACAACCTTTCTTCCCCAGGAAGGAGAACCATTTCTGGTTCTCTGTCCCATCTGAGGGAAGGCACACAAAAAGATGTCCTCACCCTCCTCATCCTCTTCCCAAGGGCAGTGGGGCACAGGAGGAAGAGCCTTAGGAGCCCTAAGATGCACCAGCTGGCATGGGGATGAAGGGAAATGCACTACAGCTGGGGATGGCTGGATCTGAGGACGTTCCAGCTAACCTAGGGCCAGGGGCTGTGGAGGCAGAGGAGACAGCATTTGAAGCCATAYTTTGCCTGGGGTGGGCAGGGAAGGRAATTCCAGGTAGGAAACACTGGAGCAGTTTCCTCCTCCTTGACCCTGCCCCAATGTGTGCTTTGACCTTCCTGAAGGAAAGTGTTTAGCGTTCAATCCGCAAAGGACATGGCTCTGAGAGTTATACTCATAATATATATAATAAATAACAACTGCATCTGTAGTGCAGGAATCCCACCCAGTCACYCCCGACTCCTTACTGCAGGTTTAGACAGAAGCACTTTTTTTTCTGAGCTAGGCAGTGAGAAATGTACCTGAGGGTCTCGCCAGCAATAATTTAAACAACTTGTATATACTTACAGGAGGAAGTGTTTGTTCCTTCTGTTGAAGCTTGTATCCTAAGCATGGGTTCTGCAACACACAGAAGTAACAACAAAGTTGTAAGAATACAGCCACAGCTACATTGTTATACTGGAGAAGCTGGAACATATTCCGCCAGTAGAGCTTTCTTTTTTTTATTTTTTTTTTCCAGTAATCAGAAACCCGCCAAAGCAGAGAAAAAAATGAGATAACTCAAGAAAGCAAAGAACTTCAAAGTCAGTACAGCATGTCCTAGGCACACTGTGAATAATCAATTACAGCAAAAATCCTCCATAGTCCTGGGAGGGAAGGCCAGGAGAAAACTGGCAAAGAGAGAGCAAAGTTTTCAGCTGTTTGCGACAGCATCAGAGGAAAGTGGAAAGCAGTGGATCTTAAACTCCACATGCTGACCCAGGAAACACTAGCTTCTTCTCCTCACATAACTTCAAATGGACAGTCAGACCTCCAGGTCTATCACAACTATGGCTAAGGACCTTTTTGGCTTGAAAGAGAGCAGGGTCCATGAGTGCCACCACCTCTGCAGAGAACTGTAGCTGGAAGGCAGAGCAGGACACATTCCAGGTCAAAACGGGACATAGCACTAGCCCCAAAGTGGTTACAACGAAAGGAAAAAGAAGMAGCATTCTCAAGATGGCAAATAATCTTGTAGGACAGTGGAAGGAAATGGATCCCAACACAAATTACACAAAGGAAGCACTCAGAAAAGTTAATGGAAGAAGCAAGCCAGCCTGAAGCTACGGCTGAACCTCCTGAGCCGCAGGAACCTGAACCACGCAGCAAAACAGAGCCATGCATTTGGGTGGCTGCATGGGCTTTCACTGTCTTAAAGCCCAGAAAAACATACGGTGTCATGCATGAATAAAGAATTCAGGAGTGTGCTTGAGGAGTACTATCAGCTGGAAGGAAGAGTTTGCAGAGGGAGCACTTCGCCTAAGGCAGCAATGTGATGTGCCACTGTGGAGAGGGAAGGAAGTCAAGGTGGCTAGCAACCAGCCTGTGCATCCTAGGGAGCAGGTCAGGCACACTGCATGCTCTGTAGTGAAATATTTAACCACATGTCACATCAGGCAGAAAAGATGAATCTGTTGCCTAATAGAGTCAGTTTTTAGGAAGAGTAAAACCACACTTAAAATCTAAGACCACTCTGTAAAACCACACTTAAAATCTAAGACCACTCTGTAAGTCCTGTCACCAAAAAGTAACTGTAGCATTACTTCAAGAGACCTAATCCTGTTGATTGAAACACCAACATCTCACAATAGCCTACCTCCAATTAAAGAGGCAAACACACTAATAACTTACTTGCATTTGCAAGGCCTGGAAAAAATCAGCAGTGCCCAAAACCCCAGACTCTGTTGGTCAGCAGGAGACTCCCGTAGTGGCAGGGAAAGCTGACATGGTCTGGACCCAGGGCTGGGTGAGGACAGTGGGAAAAATGGCACCTGGCTCTGTTTGGGACTGAGTAGGTCTCTGCTCCAGCCACATAGCAAAGATCTACTCAGAGCTCCATGAGAAGACCTCAACAAGCAGCCACTGAACGTATTGCTTTCTGCTCTCCTTCAGRACAACAGCGTGATGTGCTGTTTGGCATGAAATCTGCCAGTGCAGCAATTCATCAGGAATGCAGCCAGCCTTTTGAACATCCCAGCCTCCTCCTCTCCAATGGCACAATAGTAGTAAAGGGAAGAACAGTACTGTAACAGCAGGTGCTGGAAGGGGCATAAGCAGGGAAAGAGACCACTCAAGAACAAGAAATTTAGTTCATGGGAAAGAAGGGAGTGAAGTGCAGGGGCTGCATTCTTGCYGCACAAGGGAGAAGGCAAGGCGAGCCCAGTGGAGTCGGTGACCAGTGTGCCACCTCCTTTGAACAAAAATGGTTCCAACGGTTACAGGACACTTGCTATTAGCTATGTGGTCTCATACATATCCAGTGAAGCACCAGTGACAGGCCCCACTGAGAACATGAAAGAATATGGGCACATCCAATGGCTCTTCTGTCAGGCAGCAGTGCCAAGATTTCAGAAGTAGGTCGCCACACACGCAGATGCATCAAAGGAAAGGCTGCAGGCATGCTAAATGCAAAATCTGGCAATCACACTGTTTTCCTTGATCTAGCCTACAAACACTGTCATCTCACACTAAAACCTGTCTCTGCCAGACATAGCTTTCTCAAAAAAGCTAGCAGGACCCCAGCCTCTTTGCCAAGCAGGATATGTGCATCTTGTAAATCCTTGGGTTGCTCAGCTTACACACGCCTATCCACAGCTCCCTCAGCCAAACTCAGCGGTAGAGACAACTGCTTGTATTGTGGCCATATATAAAGTAGCTCTAATAGTTAAAATAATGAAAGTGACTTCTCACTGGGGTCAGTTCCAGGAGTAACTCTGGAGGCGTGCAATCCGTAACTGCAAGCGGGATGCTGAAAGCAAAATTCCACCAGCCTGAAAAGAAACCATCTGGAGAAGGCTCCTAGTATGCCAAGGTTGCTTCAAAAGTGGTTGAACTACTGACAGTGAGTTACCTGTCTACATTCACAGACCCRCAAAGCTGTCAGGAATTGTATGTAGAGCCCTGAGGAACAGAGCAGTCTAGGTAACAGAACTCCTGGAGGAAACATGAATATGTCTATACACTCTGCAAATTCATATGTGGCTGCTAGGATTTACAGGAACAGAAGCAACAAGTGCTTTTTCAAAACACAGTTCGTAACAACTCAAACACTTTTTCACTTGGGCTGCTGCAGGCTGACAACTGCAGGCCAAGTTAGAATCCTCAATACAGCTCCAGGATATTAAAAAGTATGCTTAACCCTTCTTCATTCATTTCTCAGTCCCTGAAGTAGCTCCAGTATTCAAGGTGATATGCAGGTACTGAGGCGCTGGATGCAGGTGAGTTGTTCTCTGCTAAGAAGGAGCAGTTTCAGAGCTGCAGAAGCAGTTTCAAGAAGAAAAAAAGAGAAAGAGATAGAAAGACTCTGTTAATTCAACTTACGTGAAGAAGTTTTTGTCCCTTCTGTTGATACTGGTATCTTGCTGGTGCTCTCTGGAAAACACAAGAGGCAAGAAGAAGTTATAATGTGGAGTCAGATGATCCTCTAACAGCATTCTACTCCAAGAATGGACAAGGTGAAGGGGAAAAAGCTGCTCAAAGAAGCAAGCTTAAATTCTGCTTCAGTGTGCAGAGGCTGCAATGAGACACCAACTTGCAAAAGTTTCCTTTTGGGAAAAAATGAAAAAATGATGGTGTCTATTAGTAGGACTGAAGAAAAAAGCCTGTTTCTTCTGAAAGAAGACAGTTGTTCAATCTCTCATTCTCCTCTGGGAGTAACTGATCAGTGGCAACAGGAGAAATCATGCAGATGGCTCTGCTTCTGGAAGGCGTCACTGTGAGTATTCWCTCCTTATGCTTCTAGGCAGTTAAATTTTGCAAAAACATGTGCCTGTTCATATCACTTGAATTGCTGGTAAGTACATCCAATAATGTCACTTGCCACGTCAGGGAAATCTTCTAAAAGTCACACACACAAACCTAGCCCCCCATGGGATGACTGCTGGGGGCTCTGTGATGGAAATCAAACAGTTGCTTTACTGAAGAGATGAGAAAAGTTGTTCTTCCGTAGTGGTCCTACAGAGATTCGTTATTCCTAGTGACATACTGCCATGGACTTCTCGCACCCACTTGTTGAACTGGCTGATGGCTACAGGAGATGATGCTGCCGTGCTTAGATCCCTGCTAGTGCCTTGCAGAATGCAGATGGGAGAAAGCAGAAAGTAGAAAGCCTTCATTTAGGCTTCACAGACTTGTACAGAGATCTTGTTCCAATGACACCATCCATCTGTCTGTGCGCTGTTAACCCCACAATTCACAACTGTGTGCAATTTCCTAAGCATGAACAAATCACCCTTCAGTTGTATGCATCAACAATCTTGGCCTTCTCCAAGTTCTCAAAACACTTTTCAGCCTCATAGAGGTGCAGTTCAATACAGCTGCACAAGTTTCAACTCCACAGCTGGAGAAAGGCCACAAATGCCAGGGAAGAAGTCTTGCCTTGAATCCTCAAGGCGCACCAAGAATCCTCAGTAGGCCAAACAAAAAGAATTTAGAAAACGCCTCATAAGAGATGTAGGCAAAGGCAACTTAGGAATATTTTTACTCTGTTCTGTGATTCTAGATCAGACGGCCCTCTGCTCACTGTCTTCAGAGTCCACAGTGACTTGACCAGAGACAAAACTCAGTCCAACTGTCTTCCCTTCGACATCCTCCTCATTAAACCACAATGTTGAGTCGGTATTTTWATTTCTTACTGGCTAGCTCTTCTTCTGTATTTTTTTTTCCATTTTGGCCCAGTTTTCTTTGGAAAATATCTTGTTTGCCTGGGCAGTATGTCCCAGTTTCATCYCACTAATGTGAGAGAACATGTTATGCAGCATTTCCCTGATGGCCAGTGATGCGTGGCATGGAAATGAGTATCATAAGTAAAATTTTTAAGGTCAAAACCTTTGCACTAGGTCTTGGAACATAGTGGCCTGTAGCCAGACAGCTTTCAGGACCATTTTTTGGGTATGGAGGCAGTTTGCTGTTGTGCAGCTGGGTTGTCTGAGCAATTAACCTTTCTTAGTCACAACAGGAGACAGAGCAGGTCTGACAGCTGCGTAGCTCAGCATCTGGCACAACTGGAGCAAATTTTTCTTTCACCGTTAAAGAAACCATGTTCCATTTAGTGCCCATGCTGAGCTTGATGGAGCATTTCTTACTGCCATCTCCCCAGTCCAGCTGTGTCAGTACGAACACCGGCAGGAAGCTTCCCTGCCAGCGCAAAATACAGTAAGAGCCTCACACACCCGAAATATGCTGAGAAACATGTTTGGAAAACACGTGTTGAAGTCACACATTACCAAGTCCTGCTACTGACATTCATGTTAGCATCATTAACACTGGAYGTTAACATTTGGAACACTCAAAATWTGTGTGTATTTCTTATTGAGGACAGTACACCACAATGGTAAGAGAGGCATTTTACTCCACCCATGGATCCACATGACAAGCGATCTGAACACAAGAAGCAGAGAGAAAAGAGGCTCCTTGTAGGGACCCATACCTGACSGAGGTGGAAGAGCTGGAAGCATTTTTCAGTCACGATACTAACAGTTGCTGCTGTAGTCTGCTAAGGTATGGAGACAGCAGCCCACAGCCCTGTCTTCATCGTCATGTTTAAGTCCCCACGAGGAGCAGCTACCTCAGATGCTCCATTCAATTCTGTTCCCTGGCACTTCTATGAGCACTTAGTTTTGGTAAAGTGCTGTTTCCTGAAACTGGATATGTTTGTGCTGGGGCTTTCTTACGTAAAAATATTGAAGGATGGACAAGAGATCCTTGTTTGGAGATGCTTTAAGGGATAGGTCCCGGCAGCCTCTCAGTCTCATTTCCTTAATACTCTGGCCAGCTCCATCTCCTGCTGCCTCCTCTGGCAAGACAGAGAAGAGCCCCCTCAACCCCACAGGACTCACAGCAACCCACCACCTTGCTGGGATTGGTATCTTGATCCATCCTTCCAGTTAGGGAGCTTTGTTTGGGCTATTGAGAGGAAGCAACTCAGTCCCTGGGCAACAAGCTCTGCTGTAATGCCTCTGAGAGAGGCAGGARGTCCTCCTCCTCAGGAAAGACCTTTTCTCCAGGGATAACCAAACATCTAACAACCCTACAGCTGCTGTTGTGAAGAGCCCTCTGCATGCCCTCACAGCCCTTTTTCCCCCCCCCAGTTAGTTTGCCAAAGGCCTAATGCAAAAAGCCTGCTTGAGCAAACTGAAAGAATTTGGTTGAACTCATGGGTTTTGGTTCAGGCCTTGAAGGTGGCTCTGAAGACCTTGACAGGGACAACAACCTGGGCTCTGAGGAGTACTCAAACACCATGAACATCACAGGTAGTTAGAGCTGCAAAAAAAGCTTTCTGTCATCCTGAGGTTTGCTTTCTGGTAGTGGTGTAGGACTTAAGCCTTTTGCATTGATCATACCATTCAGAAGACACATTCTGAACTACATGAAGAATGACACAAGCTAGCACACACCTTGAGAAAAGGGGAGTGTCTGAGACCTCTGTTACCCGGTCTACAGATGGCAGAGTAGGGAGTAGGTGTGTAGAAGGTAAGGCCATAGTCTGAGACGTCAGAGGCATGCAGGCACATGTGGTCAAGGACACAGGGAGATCCAATGGATAAACTGAACTTTTTGTTTCTTAAAACTACTGCACTTTTTACCTTGTTCCTGGTCCTCCAAGAAACTACCCCCCTGAATCGGATTAAAAGAGCACTGCCCTTAATTCAAATATGTCAAATTGCAAGGAAAAGTTCAAACCTACTCTTGGGGGAATTGCTATGCCAAACTGAGTGACGACTACATTTCTTTCTATGTGAAGGCCCAAGTCAGTGACGTTGGTCCAGGCATGCTGATTTGCACCAGGTGAGAATTTGAYCCATTACACCAGCCAGTTAAAAACAAACTATGGCCCAGGCCACCTATAACTATGCTAAAGGGAGAAGAGATACACTGATCTCCTGCTTTWATCAAGTCTCAGACAGATTAATGTATGAGTAGAAGGGACTTTTCTTGCATTTGAAGTATTTCATAGTTGGCCACATGCTCTATGGGTACTAGATGCAAGATGTTTTTATTTACTTATTTCTCTGCCATCTTCTTGAAAATAAGCGACTGTCTACCTTCAGAAAAGGAACAGCAAACTAAAGTTTAATGAATGATGAATATCAGATTCTTACTGACTACTGTACTACTCGGAGCTGTTAGTACCTCTGCAAGTCCTATGGATGCAAAACCAGAAGCTAGCACAGGCCACTGACTGTGTGGCTAATGAATTTACCAAGTCTTACCTCTGCCTACAGTTGAGTTACATGAACAGATCACCTGAGCACTTCCTGCTCCCTTCAATTCAGGCAAAGTTGTTCCAGCCACCCCCACTGATGACTCACACTACATCAACTCACCTTGCACAGACGAGCAGGATGAGTGCTCACACAATACCCTGCACACAACCCAGCAGTTATCCAGCACTGCAGACTGCTAACTTTTGAAATATCTCTGCAGGAATCCACCCTTTTGCATTCTGAGTCATGCTGGGCACAGCAAATATCCTTAGAGAGGCAAAAGATGTAGGTCAACAGGTTTTAAYGGAAAAGACGGACACCACATTCAGCTGGAGCTGCGACATGCTCAACACTTTAGAAAACGAGGTCACTTACCTAGTTGTCTAAATAAGGGGTTTTGTGAGCAAGTTTTCAAACATGAAATTGAAAGCTTTGGCTGTGATATAAAGTATTCTCTCAGTGTTATTTATTAAGCATAGTAAGGTCTTACGTTCATGAGAAAGTCCATGAAAAAATTCACTGCAAGAATTTGGCCTGGCTAAAGTGACAAATTAGGATGCAAAAAAGCAATTACTATCGCATAAGCAAACCTGTGTACTATTTATACAACTTCAGGAGAACGTCACGCCTCTAGTCTGACCTCAATTACAATCTTTCTTAGGGGAGCATACATGAATAGGAGTGAATGAAAATAAGAAGGCAGCTCATATCCTGTGGGCAAGTTATACTCATTATAAATTTAAAAGAGAATAGAATAGCTCCCACTGCTTGCTATTAAGACTGGTAAAAAATAGTGTTTGTTTGCCTATTTTTATATTTGTTGCATTTTTTAATCCACACATATGCCTCTATAGGCAAGGCTTTATGTTTCTTTCAGTAAAAATGAGAAAAGTCTATGTAGGTTAATACAGTGTGTATTTGTTGTGTGTGTGTTTACGCGTACCAAAACTTGCACAGGAGCAAATCTGGCAGTTTTAAGTAACAGCAATGTTAATAGTAACAGTAATAGCAACAACGACAGGACTTACTATTGCATTGACTATTACTGTTTAAGACAGTAAATCTTACCATTTCTGGGAATGAGATCAGGGAAAAATAAAGCTCTTTGCTCACTGAAAACAACAAAGAAATTTTTACAATTGTTTGATTGAGAAATACTCATTTCTCTATGCTTTGGAGCAGGGAATTGAAATAAGCAATTTTCAGACGTGTAACCTTAGTGGTAAAGGTGTGGCTTTTCCTATTCTTGGGGAAAAAACCCAACATATTTGCCTTGTTCTTCATGTGTTATTTCTCCTAACGCCCATTGCTAGTTGATGTTAGAGACAAGGCATCATGCTAGAGAGACCTTCGGTCTGGCCCTAGAGTTCTCTTTTGTGG
Organism: Oceanodroma leucorhoa; assembly: GCA_030449065.1. Taxonomy (NCBI): domain Eukaryota; kingdom Metazoa; phylum Chordata; class Aves; order Procellariiformes; genus Oceanodroma; species Oceanodroma leucorhoa. Next base: position 1,447,706 of record JASVER010000098.1, read on the forward strand.
CATACACCAGCAAAGACAATTTCAACTAAAATAGTTGAAGTTTGACAAAATTCTAAGGAATTAAAACCAAGATTTTTATACTGAAAAGCACTAATCTTTTAGTGGAAAGAAAAATAACCCCATGCCCAGAAATGCCATCACCTTATCTACCCTCGATCTTAAAGCATCCAGCATAAAGGGAAAATTGGATCTAGCTTGCAGATAGCAGGGCATATGTAACAAACATGACCAGGTGAGGTCATTAAATTAAAGGTCATAATTAAAATTACAGTTCACATAGCAGAGCAGGTCAGTACGACCACAAGAAAGTCAGGCCCTCTGATGCATCTTTCTTTACCCCACTGTTGCCCTATCTGCTGGAGGTGGAAACAAGTAACTTCTCTGTCTACCCTGAGAGGTTCGGTCCTCTCAGATGTCCACACACTAGTTTGCTGCAGGGGCTTCTGGGATGCACAGGACCGCGAGGTCTTCTCCAATAGCCCATTGGCAGGAAATAACAAATAAGAGCTAAATATGCTGCTTTTTAAAAAAAAAACAAAAACAAAAACCAAAACTCTCTCTTTCTTATGAAGAGTGCAGGACCACACAGATATATAGGACCTGAGTAATGACTGCCCTTCAGGGCTCATTACCGAGTTTGGATCCCAAATCTGTCATTAAGCTAGCAAGGGGAAGAGGTCAGGGAATGCAGGGGAAGGAGGGGTGAGGAGGTCACCCGCGCAGGGGGTCTGTCCCTGTTTGCAAAGCAGATGTTGCCCTCTGAGGCCTTAGGGATCCATTGCTCTTAAGTCACCAGATGTTGCCCATGCTGTTCCTCAAATCCAGGTGGAAAATTCCATCATTAGTAGGAAAATTAGGAACAATTTTGCTGGTAATTCATAAGCAACAATAAGCAGAGGGGGCTCAGATGTATGTGTGGCAACCAAATATGCACGATTGATTTATTCATCCAATGAATGCTGCCATGCCTGATTCTAGATTATCAAATATCACCGAGATGTTCCAGTTCAGATATCACTGAATTTCCAGTTCAGATCTTTACAGACAAGAGCCAGCTGCCAGGTTTAGACTGGATCCAAGTTTGCTCGCATTCAAGGGAGTTTGCATGCATGGCTGTGTTTTAAACAACTTTCRTTTCACAACAAGATTAGACAAATTCTAACATATTAGTTCTAAAGGTACATAACAGGGCTTGACTGCAAACATTTTCATTCAAAACCCAGCTCCCATCTCCCTGCAGCAGGAGCGTTTTGCTGTCATTCAGCACAGCCTAAAGGAAGTTGACAAATCCATGTCATGAAGTGTAGGAATGAGGTCCCACAGGCACTCTCCAGCCATGTCACCATTCCTTGTCTAAGAAAGTAATAGAGGTTGCCCAAGCACTTTTTTTTGCATTTATCTGTATCACTGCCCACGCACAGTGCCTACAGCTGAGTTTTGGAAACTCCAGTATCTTGGAAACAGTATAGGAACTTCCCGTGTAAGCAGCTAATGAGCAACCAAAATTTGTATTCATGGAAACCAAGAGCATTTACAAAGCTACACAGAAACACCTACCCACTTTTCCTCCTAATAACATTCTGGTAAATAACACTTGATCTTTTATATCAGTCTCCTGACATCTGATCATGATTATAATACCATACAGCTAGTATGAAATCCTAGCACTTGAGATTCTTTAGTTGATGAAACAGAACAGCAAATACACAAAGTGAACACAGTCAAGCAATCACCTCATGACTACAAAACAGCAGATAGCCAAAGACAAATCCCACTGGCAAAGGTTTACATTTGTTTTTCTATTTATTTAAATGCCTATCTCCTTTTCAGAGCACAATGTGGAACAGAAAAGCATCCCTGGTAAATTCCCATTGCAACATCTTTAAATCCATCTCAGATATTCTCCTTTGTTTACTCATGAGGGCATGTTCCTCAGAYACTTCACAGCTGGCTGGACACTGGAGTTTGAATTATCGGAGCTGAATTAGTTAATGTCACACTTAAGTGACGAGATTTCAGCTGAACTGCAGCCTCCAATGCACTCGCAAGGAGAAACAGTACTATTAAGACATTTGTGTACAATGGAAACAGCCATGAAAGTCCATCAGAAGCAATTGGAACTTCCTGTAAATGAAATGGAAAGGAGCCCTGCAAAAATAGCAATCTATAATAATTTTAAATCATTTGGATAAGTCTGAATGCTATCTGTCTGAATGCTATCTATCTCATGAGAAGTTCTGCTCCTCAAGAAGTAAGTTTAAATCACAATACCTGAATTAAAGCACCTGAATTACATTCATGCCATTAAATATTATGCCTTCAAATACATTCACACCTTTTTGTCTTTATTATTTTAGAAATCAAAAGAAAAACCTATCAAAGTCTGTGAAAGTAAAAATGGTGGAAATCAGAGCCATACAAATATTACTTAAAGACAAAGAGAGGAGTGCTGGTTTAGAAGTTCAGACTAGGACATGTTTTAGGTTAAATGAAAGCTTCCCCACAGGCCTATAGTGCTGATGCTACTCTTGTACAATGGGAATTAGAATAATATTCCCTTCCCTTCATCCTCTTCTTGACTATTTAGACTGTGTCTTAGACTTGGTGTTGTAAAGTGTCTCACAGAAAATGCTGATCTCTCCTGAGATCCATAGAAGGCATTCCATTTGTCTGGGTAAGGAAAACCAAACATCTCAACTACATAGCAAACAAGTCAGGCCTGATTAATTTTCTTAGCACACTTAATAGATTTCAGTGTTTCCACTTCACTTGCAAAGCTTTCCTCCCCTCCAAACCCTTTTGTCCTGGTGGCAGCTTTAATACATGATCTTTCTGAACGTGATAGTAAAACAAAGAGCCAAGCCTTACCATTGGTGTCTGTGATGATAACACTGGCTTTAGTACTGTCACTCCCTAGTTTGCTGCTCACTCTGCATGCGTATTCCCCGGCGTCAGCCAAGGTGGCTCTGTAAATGTGAAGCTCAGAATATTTCCTGTGAAATCAGAAAAAATAGGTAAACATCCTGTACTGGAGTAACAGCCACTGCATCAACTAACGCACTCTTTTTTTTCCTCTCAGCAAAGAGTCTTRTCTTCCATTCTTACTGACAAATTAACACTATCCAGGTTTGAAAGAAGGGAAGAGAATAAAAAAATATCTTTCTTACAGGCTGCTGGAAAACAGGAATATTAATGAACTCAAACGAAGATACTTGTTTATGCTTTTCTGCTTGAGAGGAGTCTTTGTTCTTAAAGAAAATCTGAAAAACAACCTTCCTCCCTCAGCTGAATTGTTGGTTATCCAGATGCCACAGAGATGGGTGTAATATTAAAATAGATTACCCTTTCCTACAGGTTCATATTGCCAGTAGCAGAGTTCTGGGTAAGTACTGTAGTTTCCAACATCTGACTAAATAATCATGAGATTAGGATACACCACGCTCTTTAACAACCTGAAACCCCAATAGTAAATCATTCTCCAGTGCTAACAAAAAATTATGGGCATGAGCACAATTTGCATGAAGCTACATTTTATTCCTGGCTCAGAGACGTAATTTAATCAGTCTCCAAGGTTTTAAGATTAGATTTTAAAATGCAGAACTCCTGCCTACCCATTAATTTGGTAGGAACATGTTCTGGTGTCGTTCAAGGGGTCCCCAACTCATGTGATGGCAATAATCCCATTACCTAGACTGCACAGAATTACTAGCTTGGGGAAAATACACACATTATTGCTGTTCCCAGTTTCTGTTTGAAAGAAGCGCATTGGGGAAATTTTTGCCCGTAGCAAAGCCTGCTCATTTATCTACAGAACACTCACTTAGTAGAGTGCATGAGCATTGGCTTCGCTAAGTTGGCCTACCCCGACATGAAGGATTGATCCTCAGGAGGCAGGGGTTCTTCACTCTAAAAGCTTATTAGACACCAGCGTGTCTAATGATGACTGCTGAGCTAAGCAATGTTTGGGGAGTTGCTTTGCTTCAGCACAGCCATGTCTCCTAACTCTCCATGCAGAAATCACAACTTCTGGGAACCATTGAGCAGGGCTGGGTTCAGATCAGAAACAAGACTGTTGTAGCAGGGGGCCTTCTGGAGCAACCAAAATGTTCAATGGCGCTTTCCAATGCATCCTTGTGAGCCATCCCTCCCTCCAGCACAGTAAACTACCCCGTCTGCCATCAAACATCTGCTTATTGGCAGATCAGCCTTCTCTGTCTCTACGCAAAGGTCCCACCACTGAGGAGTCAGCACTGTGGCCTTCATGGGATGAGCGCAGTGTACTAGGCAGATCCCAGCTCTGGTAGAAACCCACATTACAAGAGTTCCCCCTCATGTCATGAAAGAGGGTTGCTTTCTTGAGGCCACTGGGCTTCCGAGAAGGAGGATTAGCAATTTGCTCAGGTTTGCTCAAATGGTAAACAACTGAATAGCTGACTATTAGGGCTCCCTCCTCAGGCAATGTTAGGAGCCCGGTTCCCAGTGCTGAATTAATTAACTGGGCTGCAYTTCATGAAAAATGCAAGAACAGGCTCTAGCTGGTGGCAACTATGAATATATGAGAAAAATGTGGTTGAGACACTGACAAAAGCGTCCAGAAGGTGAAAGCTACTGTCTCTTTGGGTCGGAATTTTGCACCTGACTAACAGCTATACTTATACCACAGGAAAAATGGCCTGCTCTTTAATTTTCCTGACAGCCATCTACACACCTGCCTTTGTAACAGCCCGTTGAGGGCCTGTCCAGGAACGTCTGGCAGTAGTCTACGGCACCTAACAGCTTGCATGGACATGCGATATTTCCTCTATCCCACAGGTTATCTTTCAGCCACGCTTGCAGACGTTCGTCTAGATGGAGAGCAGCCTGTAGCCTCAGGGTGCTTCAAAAGGCAATGAAAACAGGCTCAGTTTTTTGAGGAACTCACTTTAGCCCAATGATAAGCAAGAAGCACAGCTGCAGCTATATCGCTTTTATTTGGGTACCCACTGTATGTCTGCTGCAGTCTTTTCCTCTCTGTATTATATTAAGTAATATTGATGCAAACCACCTTTGTGGCACTCTTGGATTTTAGAAGAAGAAACTCTTTCCCCTGCACATTTATTTTTATTCTCTTTGTTTTACATGATACCTACAGGAAAAGGCGAGGAATTGTGTCTTCCTTTTATGATTTTAAGATTATACTGAAATAGGTGAAGCAACCATATTTGTTACAAATCTACTTCTAACAAGCCAAATTTACTCTTGTTTTTAGAAAAACTCTGTGAGGAGTTTTCTCTCTGAGAGCAGGAAAAATAATATGAATATTTATAGCCTTAAGAATATTATCAAAACATGTCAGGRCTGAATTCAAAACAGTCAGAGCAGAATATGACTTATTAATGGCTATAAATGAAGCAGATCCCTAGCAATATAGTACCCCAACAGTACTCACTTAAAGCCCCTGTTAAGGGATTTTGTATTCAAATGCTTATCTTTTTCTCAATCTATGCCATGCTACACCAAAAAATGCCTCTCCCTATAAGATTTGCTTCAGCTATATCTTTAGCTCATCACCACTATGACACTGCTGAGCTTGTATTCATACATGAAAAGGAAAGAAATACATCCACAGAATGCAGTCCCAGCCCGCCTTATCTGACTGCTTGAATTCATTTTGCTTCCAGCCTCCATCTGTCATCCAGAATTGCCTGTCTGCGGGCAAATATCCAGGCTAAGCTTGGATGAAGCCCAAGGTACAGGGCACTTGCACATAAAGTTTTCTTATGCACTACTGCATCCAAAGCCATCAACTAGGTGAAGTGGCAAACAACTTCCCTCTGCCCAAAAAACCCAAACCTGATAAAGGAGTCTCTCTTGATGTAATGAAGAGAGTCTGAATCTGTACAGCACACTACCCAGAACAAAAATGTGCAGGCTTCACTTGGGTTTGAAATCAGAGACAGAAAATGAAATGTTACCAGTACAAGTGGACAGGCATGGGAAAGTTATCTAGCAGGTGAAAAGCCCTTGTCTGGTGCCTGATTTTTTCTGTATCTCCATTGACACAAAGGAATAGCTTACAGCTTGGACACACAAATCACTCAATTGTGTCATCATGAATCATCAGCAATCATAAGAGCAGCAGAAACTCACTGAGTGCATGCTCTTACTCCATGACAAATTTGAGGTAGAAAGTGAGTGCTTGAAATACCTTTCAATAAAATTTAAACTCAATCAGTTTCCCTTGACTTTCCAGTGTAATGAGAAGGGGCACAGTCATTTAGTGTGATTCACCTGCTGTACTGTCATGTCATTGCGTGTCAGGGCTCTGCGCCCTCTGAATCAACCACCCCACAATCATCCTAGCAAGCTTAGASGAGTGATCCCCCGAGTTCATTTTACATGCAAAGCAGTCTTGAGAAGGCTAAGCTTTGACAAAGCCTGCATTGCCATAGAGTCTTCTAAACTCTTAAAAAACTAGGAAAACACAGTCAGCATCTGCCCCACTTCTGCAAATCCTTTGAAACAGCAGTATTCGCACTGGCCAAATGTACCAAATAAACACCAAACTGCAGTATTATCTTTTCCATGCCTATGCCAGGGGCCAAGCTAAGGTCTTAATTTTCAATTTCTGAGCTAGATACTTCATCATTCTGCCAGCTTTTTTTGCAATTTGTTAAAAAACCTAAAGCTAAATAGCCAGAACTGAGAAACATTTATTTTTCTCCTAACAATGAACAGGTTTTATTCTGGCATCACACAATGAGAAAGGTGGTTTCTTGCAAAATATTACATTACCAAAAGTCACTTCTCACCATTGGGCACTACTTAGAAACTTTCTGAGGTTTTTATAAATATGTAGAAAGTGTTATTCTCAAGTGTTTGGATTGAAGGAGTCAATAAGACTGTGGTATCCTGCATGCTAATGGTTCTTCAGAAACATAGCCGACATTTTATGTAGCCATTTGACCTTTAAAATAGACATTAATCCCAGAGAGCTCAACAACTACTCTAGCCTTCCTAGCTGATGTTTCCCACACTTGGTAATAGCAAAAAATTCACACTAAAGTGCTTGTTGTAACAATATGGCAGCATATGAACATGACAAACATTTATCAATGTCCTGTCATGAAAAAAAACATAGAAAATAAGTGAGGAAAAACCTCCTTGATCATTGATATTCCTTTCATTTGCGATGGGATCTTTTTAATGTGGTGTTGTTTACTGTAATCTACATGTCTTTTTATGCATTCATTTGCACTGCATTTTTCCCCGTTTTCCTTTAGCTTTAGAACACGTGCCTGTTCCACTTTTTATCAAAATAAAATCTATCTCGTAAACTGTTCACATCTACTCAGTCCTGGAAGCACTCATAAACAGCAAAAGAAGCAATGACAAAGCACTGATGTGTCCCCAGACTAAAATCTCAAAGTAGAAAGGCAAGGACAATCCTTCAGATGTCAGCAGACATCCTTCGTCCTTCCTCTTTTTGTATTCTACATCTAGTGACTTTCACATCTCTAACTTCTCTGATCCACACTGACATTTCTGTTTTAAAACAGGAAATAGAAGAGAGAAATTCCAATGATGAGTGGTACCCTCGTGGCTGGGGTAGCACACAGAAGTGTGAAATCCAGGTCAAAGCCTGCACTCTGCCAACTTACGGTGGGGGAATAGGACTTCAGATTTCCATTTTCCAGAAAAGGATTCAATTTTAATTTTTTTTCATTATGTATCTTTTGGGAAATTTTAAACATGTTTTGGCACATCAGCCTGAAAATAGTCTCACACGTTCCGCATGCATGCTCTAATCAATAGCTATCAGCTAGTTTCCCTTCTGCTAGCTCGTCAAAGTTCTGTGGGGAAAAAAAGAAAGGAGAAAGAAGGGAGCTGGCAGAAGGCCGTGATTCAATGATTCAATGCTGAATTGACAAAGTCCAGCCCCAGAAGGTGAATTCCTGGCTCCAGTGACTTTGGTCAATCAGCATCAGCCAAAACATAAGAGGAGAAAATACAGTTTGCCTCTCACAGGCAGCACTGTGTTGCTGGGGAAGCTGAGGGCCAGGTTCTGACCTGAACATTTTCTTTACAGAATGGACTGAAAATACAACTCTGACGGAGACATATGGCCCTGCAAATGGGTCCAGACAATTTGCCAGGCTATCTGCCACCTGGAATAGCTCCATTTTGCGAATGCTGGAACGAGACATCACAGGTTCCTTCTTGCTGTCTGTGCAATCGTGGCACGGGGGCTGTGGTGATGCTGCTTTGCCCCCCTCTTTGTTTCACCTTGTGCCCCAGGCTGGGGCGCAAGAAACTGCAAGGGAGGGCAGGACGTCTGGTTTTCAACCTGAATAACTCTGAAAGGTCAAGCACCTGTTTGATTTTGGCTGCTGTTTTGCCTAATGAGTTGAGACCTGACAAAAAGTATGGGGGCACTTGACACCCTGGAATGAAAGATCTCTTGCAGAGCCCACAACAAATCCTCTGTGCCTTATACGAAGGGATGGCATGGCCCAATGCAGCAGACAGCAGCCCTGCCTACTGAGAGCAGAAGTGAGAGGCTGTGTTCAAACAGATTTTCATATCTTCCTTTGACGGATGAGTGGCCACAATTGAAATTTTTTAACCTAAACAACAAGGTAGAGACCAAACAGCAAAAGTCGTCTCCTGTCTCAGTGCAGAAAACACATTGTGTAGCTGCTTCTCCTTTCCCGTAGAAACAAGGCACCAGACTAACTTTTGGCACTGGTCATCAGTCACGTGTAGGGGACACTTCCCCCCAGCCAGGAGGATGAGATTTGCAGGCTTTGCTACTCGTCTGACATCTGCTAGACCCGTGCCTTGTTCTGTGTGTGCAGGAATGCCTCTGGTAAAGGACTACTGCAAGCTTGCATAAGGCATTCCAAGCTAATGCAGGCATCATTCAGCCCTTCTAAAGGACTAGACTGCTTGCAAAGCAAATCTCAAAAATATTTCCAAATCTACATTGCTTTGATGATTTTAAATGTTCTTGGATTTTAGACAATAAACATAAGGTACCTCTGTTCTTGTCAGTAGTTTAAAAATGGCCTGTCTCCAAGGTTTACTGGTTAAAATTATAGCCTTTGGCTATCAGAAAATAGATAGAAATTGAAAAGGGAAAATTATTTATGAAATATTTATACCATACTACCACTTCATCCATACGTTCAAGAAAAATAACATCCACGTCTGTTTCCTCAAATTTTCTTCCTCTGTAACTCACAGTTTTTAGCTTTCTGATACTGCAGTTAACAACCTCAACACTTGTGTTCTGGCGAACAGCTCTCCCCATCCCTCCCAGCCCCACTTGTGAGAAATGTCTCCATACTTACTTTTGTTTTTTTGGGATCTTGATATTTTCCGGTTTGTTTTTTTTGGTTATTTCCTTTCCATTCTTTAACCATTTGAATCTGAGCGCAGGGTACTCTGAAGTGGTTTCACACCTTAGCACTAGCTTCTGACCCACAGCAGCCTCTTGGTTTTTCATTTCCTTCAATTTGGGAGGCACTGCTAAAGAAATAAAAGAATGTGCTGGTGATTAGACCATCCTCAGAAGGGAAAACAGTGCTAAATCAAGTTGAGCTAGGCAAGCCATAGAAGGCAGACCAGACTAGCAACGCTTCTACACCAAAACCTGGAAAATAAAGATCATTTGTGTGTTACATGTATCATCCTGAAAGCATAAGGGCATATTTAACGACAGTCTACTTTTGCCCTTTGGAGTCCTCCTACATGGGTCTTACAACCTGCAAGCCATACGCAGCCTTAGCAAGAACTGAAGTGCTGCTTCAGAATACTGTATGAAGCACTAACGACACTTAATTGATTGTGTGCACCTAAACACAAGATAGCACGCTGCAGCAGGCAGCCTTGGTAGGTGATACAGAAAAGGCAAGGGAGGGTGTCCTGCTGCTTTATTTATTTCGACTGCTATGAGTCAGTGGCTATCCAAAGACTCAAGGTGCAACTGATATGACAGGGAGCTAAAAGCTTAAATATAAGCTCAACAGCTTCCTAATCTGAAGGAAAGGCTTTTGCTCCAGCCAAACATTATAACCCACGTTATATACCTACCTCAAACCTCAGCTTGGCCATATCCTTTCCCTGAGGCAAGAGACAACAGACTTGGAAGCCCATCAACAGAATCAATATCAATTAAGGGTATTTTGGAACCAGAAGGGGACACTGCAATGAAAATGCTTAGCCAATGGCTYCCACATGCTGAAGGGCTCCAGCTGATGCATCTCAATTTTTACTGTGTTGTTGCAATAGTGTTTTTTGCGTGGGTAAATCTCAAACCATTTAGAGCTTTCTAAGTTAAAGACCTCTAATATTTCACAACCAGTACCGATATTTGAGCACAGGTTTCACAAGAAGATGCAGTGCCTCTGTGAGACACTATGCTTCATTTGATCCCATGGGTTAGCTGTAAACCAGCCTCTACCGTCCTCCAGTATTGAGCTAAAACTCCTAGTTTAACCTTACTTCCCCTGGGGCTTAAGATAACACCTTTACCACACAACCAGGGCGGGCTAATACAGGGAGCTACAGCTGGTCATCTGATGGGTGATAGCTTGCGAGTCCATCCTGGCTCAGCTGTGCCCCGTTGTTGCTCTGTACCTTCGGGGAGCCAGTATTCCCATGCAGCATCTCTAGCTGCAGTGTGTTTTGTTTCTTGAACAGCTGTAATATTGTCCAAGGAAACAAATGGGCAGCATGGCCAAATGACTCTCCATAACATGCAGATTAGGAGCGTTTATCAGCACACCAACAGGTCTCCAATATGGTCCTGTACAAGAAAATGTTTTAACAACCTGGAACACGCTTGATTACATTTTGATATCTGTTGCTTGTGTGTTTGTGGAGACTTGCTCACGTCAATTGCTCTTAATTATTATTCCAGTCAGACAAAAACAAAGCAGCACCATCACGGCTGTAATTATGAGAGGTGTGTATAAAGAACTGGACACACACATGTCCGATAAGCAGTTGCCTGCTGCAGACAGCAGCATGGCCAGTCCTACACGTGAGGCAACCTTCCTGATCCCGGGAAAGCCCAGGGAAACCAGGCAAAGCCTGATTTTCCTGGAAACTGAGCCCAGAGCAGGGCAGCATAAACAACAGTGGTTGGGAAAACAGTGGTCCGCAGTGAAAGGGCAAATGAGATGGTGCCTGCTGGGCCACCAGCAGAAGACAGGATAGGGACAGAGCAACCTTCAATAATTAAAAAACTTCTGATTAAGAGGAAGGTGACAACTTTTTCTATGCGTCTCTGCTGGTGTGGAAAACAAGTCCATTGCAGGAAGTCTTAGGCAAAACATCTGAGAGGGAGACCTTCTCTGGGAAGGGCGTACACGGAGGTTTTACACATGAGGTAGGCACATGTGTCAGGGTGGTACTGGGATGGATCAGGTAAGGCCCAGGATTTCATGACCAGAAAGAAATCTCCCCCAAAATGTCTTCTCACATGTTGGTTTCCATTTTCCAACCCCACTCCCGGATAATTTTAGAAATTTCAGTGCGTTCCCAAAATGCTATCAAAACAATTTTTGCTTTCTGAAAAACAAATGCCCACACACAATTCTGAAACCAATATGTTTAAATATATATGCTTTTATGAGTGCGTGTGTGTGTATTTGTGTATATACATACATTTACATAAGCACACATGTAAATATTCAGGCATTTACCCAAAAGAGAGAAAGAATTTTTGAAAAATACCAATCTTTAAATTTTCCAACAACAATAATTAGCATTAATTAACAGCCTTACTACTGAGGTTTGTGSTTATAGTTTCATTCTGTCATTAAAGAGTTAAGGTTATAGTCTTTTGTCACTATGTAAGAAAAGGAGCTGCATAAGTGTGAAATAGAAAGGCAATATTCCTTATTTTACCATATTTCACTTATTATAATCCCAGTCCATATCTTGCATAAATTAAGAGAATAACCACAATTGCAATGATCAAAATTTTTGTGCTTAAGATTTCAACTGGTTATTGATTTTCCTGTCAATGCAGCAGTGTGAAACTGGGAATAAAAGGGAGATGCCATTTTGTTCCTGAATTTTATTTTAATTCAAATTATCTGCTCAAAATGACTTGCAGATTTTTTCCTCCATCAGAACTGTCAATGAAAAAAAAAAGGTGCTAAATTAATATGCTCAACTCTTGCCATAATTCAGGAGTTACCAGGAAACATAAAAGAGGATTTAATCAATGGCAGTGACCCTCACTAATTCACAGTAACTCGCTGTCCAAGCATGCAGGCTCTCCAGGGAAAGCAGTAAAAGCTGTTCACAGACATGACAGAAAAGAGATTGTTTCTTCTTTTTTTTTTTTTCCTCCTTTTCATTTACACTAGGTTTGCTTCCTTTCAGCTGCAGTTTTGCAAAAGTTAATCGGACCTGCCAGGCATATGAGAAAGCTCGTGCTGATAAAACTACAGCATTGTGTGCTTGGATCGAGAACAGCTACAGCTTCCACCGTTGCAAGAGGTAGTTGACTTCCGTCACAGTCTGTGCCAGTTTCTCCGGTGCTGGTAAGACAGGACCTTGTCTCAGGGGTAAAAATGCTTTTAAAGGAGGCAAAAAATGCTTATAATGATAACTAGACATTGCTCCCGCTGACACCTCCCTCCCCTCTCTTCTCTACCCCTTCCCCCTTTGTGCCCACAGCATCTCCTGCCAGCTTGGCTCCTTTCCGCCGCTCCTTGCTGCGCCTGTCGGCCAGCACCGCCCCCGCCACCAGCGAGGCCTCTGCCCACCGCTGCGGGCGAGGCTTGCTGCTGCGGGCAGCAACCAGGGAGAAAGGGCAAGGAAAACACTTTCTGCATCTCCTACACATGGATGGAGGTTGAGGTGTCATCCCGGACAGAATGACTCTGTCAAAATATATTGTGAAGATGGAAGGGAGCCTCGCAGCATTTCCTGGGGGTCGCGTTTTGGGCAGTGCCGTTGTGAGCAGCTCCGGTACGGCAGCAGCGGAGCCCTTACACGTGCCATCCGTCACAGAATGACAAGGGCCAGGTAGCAAAGAAAACAGACAAATCCTGAAGAGAAACAGTGGAAACTAAGCACGGAAGCACCCCGAAAGTGGCGCTGCATGAATGAAAGGAGCAGTGGTATCCACTTTGTCTGTATTCCTTGTGCCAAAACCCGGGAGGCCCTCACATTTTAGGAGTCAGTTAGACACACAGAAAGGCACCCACGTTTAACCCCAAGCTTTTCATACTCCCCGGTCAGGACCTCCCTCTGTGACCCATGGACCTCCCCTGGTTTGACAGACTTTCTAAGAAAGCAACAGGGGCGATAACAGTGAGAGAGGGCTGTCACGCTGTGACGAGCCCTTACAAAGCAGCGGAGCACTTGTGTCAGCAAAAGTCCCACAGTGTTGGAAGAGCTTAACAGGCAAAAGCATGCAAGGTGTTAGATCTCTGCTTATTAAGATGGCTTGAGTATCTGTCATTTTGTTAGAAATTTTTTCAGAAATGTACGTCTGCTGGCCTGCATATCATTGCCGATAAGGAACACGCATTTCTATATTCTCCCTGCAAAAGACTCACTGATAATGTATGACTGGAGATAACTTCTTCTCTCTGGACTTTGGTGAGTTTGGCAAAGCACAGCAATCTCCTCACCCTCAGTGTTTGATTGTATAGTTAATCTGCATGGAAGCTCAACACATTGAACAAATTAAACAGGAAACCTGCAAAATATTATCACACAACTACATGCTTTCAGCTGGAATTCCCTAAATGGTTGTGTTTTTTTCCCTTTCTTTTCTTTTCTTATGAAGGCACAAAGCCTTTTAAGAGTCTGAGCACAGGAATGTATTAGGCATGCTTGCCAGTAGGCACATGTGCACAGTTTGCTGTGCAAAATTGTGACCAACAGCTTGGTGAGTGGTAATAGAAGCCACAAGAATAACACCCATTACCTTGGCCTCAGACTTGCTTTTTTGTAGCATAATGCTCAAGGCAGGGCAGTAATGCAAGACAAATTATATTATTTCCAAAAAGCCTTCTCCTCTTGCATATGAGATTGTAATCAAGCTCAGGTTTATCATCAGCAGGCCAGATTTTGTAAAGCCTTTGGTATAAACCATATAAGCTCCACTTTAAAATTTATACTGCTCCTCTTTAGACAACTAAAAAACAAACCCAAAAAGTTCTGTTGTTTTCTGTTGGTTTTAATCCTCCTATTATTCTCTCAGGCAATATTTGGATTCTGAACACTTTGCAAAATCTGGCTATTTCCTTCCAGTGTGCTGAGTCTCTGTGCAGATTACCTACAGGATAAAACACTGGGGGTAATGATAGGAGATAATGCCACACAACCAGAGTAACTGAACACGAGCTGAGAGATCGGAAAACCAAACAAATCATTTAGCTACTTAAATGGGAATTTCTCAGTTCTGAACTCTTTTAAAAATACTGCCACATACATTTCAGCTTCTGGGTCTTGGTATGATTTGAATACTTGTGTCTGTGTAGAAGAGCAAAAGGAAAAATGCCAACCTGACATTTGTCTTGAGCACTACATGTAAAACCAAGATCCACAGAATATCATTCTTCCYAGAGATCTTAAAAGGAAATTTTTGCAGAAATTTTAAATGTTGTAAGGGCCAAAAGAAAGGGGAATGCCACAGGAATGGCTAGCAACATGGTCAGGAGCCAAGAAACAGAGCAATAGGGAGGGATATAGCACTACAGCCATTTTCTTTGAACACTGGACCAGCGAGGAACCAGCAAATGCCACTATAAATCAGAGTAACTACTCCCCGCTCCCCCCTGCCCCAAAAGCTAATCACAAAGCCAACTGCAATTCTGATTACCCTGACCGGGAACTGCTCACATCATGCTGTGAAGCATTTGAGTCTAAACTCAGTGAGCCTGACAGATTTAGGTATGACGGTGCTGAAGTTTCACTTGGTCCTTTCAAAATAGTGGTGCACCCAACAAACTCATAGATCTCCACCTGAAGTATTTGTTTGTTCAGGGTGAGATGCTTTCAAGTACATGGTACATCATGCCACTATTCGTGGATATTTACCCCTAGCCATGAAGCTGCTCTCTGAGCTTGCATTAATCTTCCTTTCATTCTCTGTGTCAGAAGCCCAGTAAACCCTTCCAATGAGAGTATCATGGTCCAACTCTTCACATAACCTTGGGAAGGCAGGATTTTCAACATGACACTGAAAATGCACACATGGAAGAAGTACTGTGCAAATGGAGGAGGTTTCACTACTCCCCCCTCCACTCTACAAGTAAAAAGCATCTCCAGTGGAGTCAGAAAAAGGGTGGTAGTGACAAACTGGCACATCTAGAAGTATCATGTCCACGAGGGAAAGCCTGAGAGCGCCCATTTATTCAGTGTAACAAGATAATGCCAGGCTGTCCAGCCTCCTGCAGTCACTCAAGATATCAGTTTCACATCTTAGACCTCCTCAGAGACAGGGAACTGTGTTCAAAGATAGCAAAATGTAGATTTCACAAGAGAAGCTGGGTGTAAGCAAGTGTCTAACCTAAAGATTACAATTTAAAGGTCAACATTTAATTTATTTACTGATGATCGTGTCTGCAGGAACACACCGCCTGATTGCATTAAATACTCTCTCCTCTGGTTCACAGTGCTTCACCTGACTCCAACTGGCTGCATCCCTGATAAACTTTGATGATCCTGTTAGACTCTATCAATACAAAAATCTGATCATACAGACTGAAAATATGGGGATAGCGTAAAATAAATATACTTGGTATCCAATAAGCAATTCAGGGACAATTGCTCACAAAGTCAATACAAAAATCTGCAGGTCCATATTTTACATACCTAAGTGCATAAAGGTAGACTCCAGAATCCTTATTTGAGCACTAAAACTAAAGAAATCCAATGCACAGAAATGCTATGCAGGCATAAATCTTGTGGACTTCAAGGGGACTTGCAAGCATCCAGTGATTTTTTTTTTTTTTACACGAAGCCATTTTTGGTTTAGGAGCTGAATTTCAGGACTGCACATCAAAAACGTTTGTCTCAAGTTGTGTGCCTTGAAGACAAATGAGGGGAAGAAGCGCATCTTGCTGCATCATATATACGTCTCTTTCTCTTCTTTGCTCTCCAGCSTAAGTATTTTCATCACTAATCTCTATTTTTGCTTGTAAAAAGGCATGCAATAAGTCACAAAACAGAGAGTAGTGCAGCTGAGAGAACCACCTAAAAGCAAAAGCTGTGACTCCACTGTTAACTTGGCTGGGTCTCAGATTACACATTATGGCCAGAAGGTTCACCAGATCACTGGGCTGAGAGGCACGCAAAACTTGAACTTTGTGTCTCAGCTGTGGGACATGTGGAGCCATGTTGGTGTGCCCTAAGATCATGTTGGGAAGAATAAAAACAAAAGGAGAAAAAAAAGGCAAGGAAGGAAAGATGTGTAATGCAATGATATTCTCCTTTGGTATATTTTCAAAGGTTATTCCTCTGGATTACTGATGAAAATCCAGTTCTTGAGCAACTCCCTTTTTTCCTCTTTTTGGTAGAATTGACCTTTTTTTATAGCTTCCTTAGAGCTTTAGCCTTTCAATCTGAGGGCTCAAAAGTGCTGCAGCCATCTCCTCCTCTCCCTCTCACATTTCGTATTCTCTGGCACACTCCTGTATTTGCCATCATCAGAAAACAGAGACTTCTGTGTGTCGAATCCTGTAAGCTTTTCAAATCCCATGCACTATTTTATATTATATAACTCTTGTTTCCTCTGGTCTCAGTTGCTTCTCCACTCTCTCAGCATTTCTCCGTCATGCTCTTTCCCTTCACACTGTTCCAACAAAGCTGGGATGCTCATGTACAAAGGACATGACTGATTGCTTTCCCTTGATCCTAATCATAGAGAGGCACATTTTTTCTTCTGGCTTACACTGTCTTCTTGGCTTTGTAGCGTTTTCTGATTCTGCAATAGTTCCACTTCACAGACAAAAGTGTACCATGCATCAGCCAATAAATTGCCCAGTGTGGATCTATCCATGGCAGGCCTTCATACTCCTCAAAATCTTCCTCGTCCTCTTGAGGCTGTGGAAGCCTTAACAGGAAGAGTAACAACACACATCCAGTGACATTGCCAGCACACTTCTAGGTGCCTGGGCAGAGGTCTTGCTAATTAAGCATGCCAAATTGTCCCTACTCCCAGCGAGAGCTCAGTCATATATGTATAGAAGCAAGACTCTGCCACATCAGTGCATGATGCAGAATTTAAATAACATCAGAAAATATTGTAGTCACAGGATTCACATAAATTTCCCTACTATTAAAACAATTCTCCATGTTGAGCAAGAAAACCAGAAGGACCTGCTGCCCACATGGACGCCTTATTAACAAATGATACAACACGGGGAATAGGGAGTGCCATGACAGGTGAAATTCAGTGCAAATGGTRGTCAGAAGGCGATTCCCAGACCATGGGATGCAGGGTACCTCAACAGGTGACTGCTAACCACCTCATCCTGGATGGGTTCACAGAGCTAGAGTCACTGCCACCACCACCAAGGATACCTGAGTAATCTGAGTTTGGGGATATAACCACTGGAAAGAATAATGAGTGAGTACACAGAAAGACCCAAACCAGGATTTACTAAAACAACTGCCTCCCCAAAAGTCCCAAACAATCTCCCTCTCACGAAGTTCACACAGAGGCCACCACTTTTCACAAAGTAGATGAGAAAATTTCTGGGYGTCCCCAGGAACAATTGGCAGTTTAGAGTGTTCATTTGTCCGCTAATGTTCCTCCCCACAAAGAACCACCATCCATGTTGAAATTTTGGGGTGGGAAGGTGGAAAACCTGAACTGAAACCTGTCTGGTGTTTTGTTTGACATAAACAGAAACAAAATCAAAACGTAGAAATGAATTTGKAGAAAACAAGATTAATTGGAGCATCAGAAGGAAGAAGTTGCTGTTGCATTACAGGCTGCATAAGGTATTTACAGCAGTGTGAAGAACTTTGAAACTTTCAAGATATTGATTTGCTAATGCACAAGTCAAACTGAACACTATGGATATTGGCTCCTCATTCGGCACTTTCCTTCCCCTCCTCTCCTTTAAMCCCTTTGTGGTCAGCTCTCCTAGCAATACTCTCTTTCTGCGATTTATGTGGGTGTTCAGCACAGGCTGTGGAAGGACGTAGGCCTACAAAAACATCTGTGTGCTCAAAGTCTGCATGGAGGAAACCTGTGGAAGGCAAGGGCAACCACTCCACGGCAACCCCAAGGTGGGGTCTGTATCCACCCAGACTTAACCACAGTTGCCTGTAAAGTTTTTCTTAGTCATTTTCTTCTGGAGCTGATCACAGATGGAGCAGAGCATGTGCCAGCCCCATCCCAGCTGCATAACACCTGAAAGAGCAATCCCCCTGCCCCTGACTGCCGAAATCTCCACCAGGTAGAAAACGTCAGAGCTATTGCTGGTGGAGCATGCTGTGCCTCCACTCCTAAGTCAATTTGGAAGATGACTGCTTTCACACCTATACGCTAAGGGGAAAATCAATGTGGTCTGACAGTGCCACAAGGATGCCACTCCCCCAGCGAAAGGATGCGCCTTTCCCCCGGGACACAGCAAAACTAGTCCTGGCCCCTTCAGTTGACTGAGGTGGCCATCACTTGGAAACATCTGTTAGCAAAATCTTCCTTTTTTTTTTACCATAAAGTGTGGAAACAGTTTAGCCAATGAGACCGAAAGCCACTTGACTCATTTCAGCAACTAAGGATCTGGATACACCTAGGCATTGCACACAAATCATCAGCTCAAACCCAGCTCAGCAAAAATCTAAACATGGCACTTAACATTATGGGCTTGCACAGTATGCAGAGAGGATCTCATTGTATACCCTTCAGTATAATTTACTTCCGACATATACTGAACCCCACATTTATACTCTGCAGCTATGGCAAAACAGAAAAGGAAACTGCAGTGAAAAGGAAACTGCAGTGAAAAGGAAACCTGTTTATGTCATACCTGTTCGAAAATGCACACAGGCTATCTTCAGAGAAATGAAAAATAAAACAAAGTTTTTAAGAATAAATATTGCTAAATAGCTGCAATCAGGAACAGCTCGCAAAAAGATCTAATTAGAAGCATCTCCCCTGGTTAAATTATTATACGAGATTAGACACCCTTTTAAAGGTCAACTTCCAAAAAATCCGTAACCACATGATCAGTAAAGCGTGCAGAAACATGCCATGGTTCAGCAATCACTGGAGGAAGGACAGGAACACTTTATGCAACTCTGGAATGGTTTCTGGACTGTAGGTAAAAGTTCAAAAATTATGTAGGAAAAATTGCAAGGCTTTTAAAAAATATATTCCAGATCAACCCTAAGAGGTGGAATTGCATACCAGGAAACCTGTGTGAATGCTAAATAGTGGGCCACAAAGGAGTGGGATCATCACACAAATACAGAAAACTATGAAATAGATCTCCAGGCCATCAAGTCCGGCCTGGAGCTCCTGGTCCGCAACGATCAAGACCATCCTGCCAGGTGTTTATGTAACCCTTTGTCAAAATCCCTCAATGGCCTTAAAATCTGTGACTATGTGAAAAAGACTATAGCACGCATTAAACACTCAGTAATTACTTAACATCTTAATTATCTAACCCTTGTGCTAATGGCCACCAATATCTATTGTTGGGGAGGAATTACGGCTTTTATTGTAGGAAGGTGATATTCTTTACGTGGAAGCCACAGACAGACCTCCTAGAGCTGGTCAAATCTATAAAGTGTAGTAAGCAATGTACATAATTTACAAATCTTATGCCCCAATCTAGGCTCTCCATTAACAGAACAGAGACTATATTGTAAAGTTTAGCTAAAAAGGAGTTGGAGAATAAACTCCACATAAATTCTGAACAGGCTGCCAGTAAAAAGAATAAAGACATGGTAAATCAAGTAAACCGCCCTTCCCCCACTTCTTTTAAACTTACAAATGGTTTTTGTGTGTCACAGTTTTGGGTAAAATCACAGCCTGAAAATTGATTATATCAAGTGTGCAAGTATCCAGGGCTTTATTTGCTATACAATAAGAACTGAAGGCCCAGCACAGTACTAAGGTAAAATTCAGACCCTGTGAAAATAAAATGCTTTGTCATTGATTCGATACAGCTAGACTTTCACCCTAGAAGATGGAGAAATGTGCTACAATCTTTCTAAGGGGAAAAAATAAAGTACAGACCTTATCTATATCCAAATTTGCAGATTTCTAAGTAAAGTATAAATCAATTTTATTTAAACCAATGCAAAGCCTCAGTGTGAACACACTTAAACTGATTTAAAGCTGATTTATGATTAAACTCACATTAAAATCAATTCCTTAACAAATTAAGTTGAATCAATAAACTTCTGGATTAAATTAGTCTTAACAGCTCTTTCTAGCGGCAATGCTCTGTGCTTCAATTGAATTGATTTAAGAAACCTGACTTTAATGACAGTGACTTTGTGTGTTAACACTGATAGATGTTAATATGCATTCATCATTCAGGGTAGAAAGACATCAATGTGATTATAAACGTCTGCACAAAAGGACTAATCAGACCAATGTCCCATCCCTTTCCTAGTATCCTTTTTGTTTCATTGTCAAGGCTAATAGCTTTGTGAGCAAAACAGCTTCATTTTGCTACTGCTGAGCTGGAGACTTTTGCATAACATCTCTTGTGATCTATCTGTTCCACAAAACTTCTAGTAAAAGTTTGTTTGTTGTTATTTCTGCAACAGAAAACTCTTCCTTTGCTTTTAATTCCCAGCCAGGACACCAACTTCAGTCATGAATCACCTGGACTGTATACACATAGCATCCAGCATAAAATGTGCTTTTCTGCTGCTGAGAAATTACTGAAGAGCATTAATAGAACGACTGCAAGCCAATCTGCAGCAAAGCTGTTTCCACCACAGAGTCCCAGCAGACCTCAAACCAGCTCTGTTCAGGTTTGGACAGCTGAGCTGCAAGGAAGGCAGCAATCTACACACTCATTCCTGTGCCAGCAGAGTCAAAATCTCACACCGGCGTACCCTGAGACAAATTCCCAGAAAAAAGCCCAGGTGAGGAAGAGCAAGAAGGTTCCTATACACTGGTGTTGGTGTCATGCCGCAGCAGCCCAGCAGATTGCTTATCTATTTTTTGCAGAGCCAGAATTAAAATAAAGGCTCCAGCCTCATCACATGCAGCCTCTCTGAAGCTATCTGAAGTAAATTAACTGCAAAATCTGTTAGAGGAGGCTGCTGCTCCTTGACAGACACAGGAGGGGTATTTTCCCAAGAAATAAGATGAGATCAAAGTATCAAACCACAACCAAATCTCCCTTTAGAGAGCGTCTGCGTAGTGTTCAGGCTAATTCTTATGTGTTGACACTTTTTTCTTTCTTTTAGTAGTCTTAAAAAAAAAAAAAGCAGTCTTTCATGAACCAAACAAAACCACATTATCCTAAAAAGATGGTATCATGTCAAGTTGCAATCTGGATTTTCATTGAAAATAGCATGTAACAGGCAGAATGCATAACTTTCTCCCCAGCTGTGCTGAACCCTAGGGGGTTGCCAGTCATCTCTTTTGTCCAGATTTTCTAGAAGACATGAGAAAGAAACTCATATTACACGAAAAAAACAAAGATAAAAGCTTGATCCTAAAAAGGTTTGGGAAAATGGGGGTTTACAATGGAAACTGTTGTGCTAGCCCAGCAGCAGAACTGGCAGGTGTATCAGGTTTCCCATAAGACTCAGCCCTGCAAGGTGGCAAAAGTACGGAGAACAGGGCTACCTCACAAGAAGCCCAGTGGCAGGCAGGATTCACTTCCTGGTGATGAGCAAAAAGATGAGTCTGCTGATTACCTAAAATGATGTATCCACACTGTCTGGCTTTTCTACCTTTTCTTTACCCCTGGCTTTTCTTTCACAGATTATTTCACTACTGCTGCATCATGAAGCAACACACATATCTCTGCTTAGGAATGACCATTTATTCTCTTTTGTCATGAGCTGGGCAATGGTCTGAAGCCCATCCAGCAGACCAAGGACCCTCTCTTGGGTCTCACAACACTCTCCTGTGTTTCCGTGTCACAACCACCAAAACATTCCCTTACTAATTACAGTCTGGGTTTCTACCTACACACTGAGGAGAAGATACAACTGTGGGGACACCCGGTAATACAGGGCTGAAAACCCCTGTGATAAATATACAAAGAAAATATATATACCAAAGCTTCCTCCTGATAGACTGGAACCTGGTTCCAACCATGTGTCCTAGCATTTCAGTACTTCCTTCTACAAAATTTGTCCTACATTGGTAAGTACATAATAACGAAAGCTATGCAAGATTGATGGAGGAAGCCAAGAAAGAACCGCAACAGAATTAGAAAGGGATGTTCAGAAGAAAGAACAAGGGATGATTTCACCGCATCTGCTGAAATTTAATATCCTGAGTCCCCCTTCTGGCTGCAAAGGGAATTTTATATAGGAAGCAACCAAGCAGGACACCATTATTGCTAAGAGAAATGGAAACAATCAAGACAAAAAAGTGCTCTGYAGACGATAAGCATACTGTTTTCACAGTACTACCTCATTCTGAATCTCTGTCTGTCTACTGAGAGACGTCATACATGGCTGAAAAATGTAATAATAAAAACCAACAGTATCATTATACTGAACGTCTACTGTATTTTTCCCTTTTAATCATTACTTCTGGAAAGAATTTAAGACACGCTTTGGACTTTGGAAGTCATTATTTCCAGGTGTGATCTTCTTTTTGCAGAGTGTTTTATCTCATGAGCTTCATGAATTTCCAGCAGTATATGAACAGACCAAGGATTAAGGAAAAACAGTGTCAAAATAGTGTTTTCCTGGAGGCTCCAGAACAATCAAGCTATTAGTGACGGAGGGAGAGGAAATGAGCACACACTGTGTGTTCAGGGAGGTGTGAAAGGGCCCAAAAGCCATTCTCATTAATAGCTCTGACATGAGTTGAGAGTGTATAGAAGAGGGTCAAAATTCAGCAAAACAACAACAAAGTGATGATCTCTGCTGGCAGTGCGTAGCACCTCCATCTGCAGCCTTCACAGAGCTGTCCAGGTTTGACTGAACACACACCAAACACAGCCTCTCTAATCATGGAAGTCCAGGTTTCCATGCCAAGAAAGGCAAAAAGCTCCAGGGCTAGATGCCCTCTTTCTCACAGTATCTTCTTCCAATCTTTTATCCAGTAGATAAAAAAATTATGAAGCTTTTAGTTTCTCAGTATTTCTCAGTGCTCATGAGACGGAATTGTTTTGATAGTAGTGAGAGGTTTGACAGCTGTTAATCCCCATGGCTTGCTTCCCCAATCTTAAACATAATTTAAATAATCAGAGGAAGCACTGGTCTAAACAGCAGGTTTTAATCATCTTTTTCCTTTCTGTATCCCATTCTTTCCCCCAAAAGAAAACAAAGAGAAAGATTCTCACTGGTTGCTAACTATTATGACACTCTTATTTGTTATTAAGCATAGCACTTAGTCTCAATTTGATAACTCAGTTTTCCAAGCTCTAAGGATATGCTATCTCTGCCCTCCATTTATTTAGATAATTGCATAATTCACGTAACTACCCTATAACTTCTTAGATTTTTTTTTTATGCTGGAAAATAATGTATTACCTGATGTATTTGTTATCTGACTGATTACTCCGCAGAGGGATAGAGATTAAAATACAGAAAAAGACAATTTCGACAGGACTTGAATTAGCTGAATTAGCTGAATCTGCTAGACACATGGGAGAGAAGCAGAAATTTTATGAAAACATGTTTTGAATTTACAATGAACAAGCTCACTAAACAAAGAAGTACTAAAAGTACTTTATGTGACTTCATGAGTCACGTCCTTAAAAAAGGAAAGGCACCTCAATTTTAGGCATAGATTGGGAGAGAAAAATGCTGGCTTTTGCTGTCTTAACTCTTATTCAGCAACTTCACTTTGAAAAAATTGGTCATGACATTGAAATAGGTGAAAAACATACAAACCTCACTTTTCTTAATCGACAAAGCAGATGAGTCTAGCATTCAAAAAAGATCTCAGACAAGTGACATTTCTACACTTTGGGCTTTCCATGTGGGGAAGCTAGTTCATGGGRCGGGATGTGAATTTACAGAGCTTTGGTTATTTTACACACAGTGACCTCAGGCATTGAATTCATATTGACTGGAGTGGCTTACTGCATTGTAAACTGGAGTATCACATTAGAAAACACTAAAATGAATGGTCCTTCACCCATGATAATGAGTCAAAGTGAATCAGAGAGAGGTACAGGGAGCCATCGACATCACGCAGGCAGTCTGCCTAGCAGAATGCTTGTACTGTATCCCTTCTTATGAGGCGTGATGTGAAATATTGTAAAACTGGATGGCTAGGCAGGGAGCTGTCCATCAGGGCTAAAATTCAAGAAAATCATCTAAGCCAGGCGCACAGGATGTGGGAGGACAATAAAGCTCAGGAAGAAAAGACATTGCCCTTAATAGAAGCCACAGTAGACTTGTGATGGGATAGCACAGGGAGTGTTTGGGGTAGAAACGGGGAACAAGGAAGAAAAACTCTACAGAAACTGTCAAAATCAGCACAGTTTTCTCCCCAAACCCCAAGACTAACTTCTATGCAGACCCAAAAGCCATATCAAGACCTGACATGCTCCCACATGCCCCAGGTATCCCGGGCAAAAGGGTTCTCGGTAGAAGTAAACTATACTGGTGCATCCAGGTGTGGACTCCATTTTTGGCCATTGCCCTTGCAAACTGTTGCTTGACCTTCAGCAACATTTTCATACAACTTAGCTTAAAGCACTCCCACTCCGGGCACAAAGGGCTAGTCTCTGTACACTCCGTGGCAAGGGGTCCAGACAAGCCCCTTCGTACCCCAAGTGCCCACGCAACGGGTGAGTGTGGCACAGCGCAGACTGATACACAGGGAGCAGGGGCAGGTGGGGGACATGTAAATCAGGATTTACTGAAGGTGTGCGTTTTTCCCGCATTAGTTAAATCCAATAAAACCTCAAAGCGAACACGTCCTTTCCGAATTTGGTTAGCTTTGGTTTAATTCACTCCCAAAGCAGATTCAACTCCAATTCACTCAGAACAGTTCATCTCTGAATGAGGAACATCCGCTCCAGGGCTTCCCACAGTTGAACTCATTCACTTTAAATGTTAATATTTTGAGTGCCTTGCCTGGACCAGCTGTAGGACTGATCACCTGGAGGGTTTCTGCAGTGCAACCATTGGGCTGTAAATTCACAGTTTAGCTGACTAATTTATTCTTGTAGACAAGCCATTGTTTTGACATAAATGCCTAATCAACTAAATCCCCCTCTCTTAAATGCTTATTCAAAGTTGCTGTGGTTCTGCTGTGGCCCATGACATACTGCAAGGGTTCTGGCTCTGAGCTCTAAAACAATTAGTCTGGGGAAATTAAACGGTGCTTTCTGCGCACCTGTGACTGGCTGCGCTCCCGTGCCTGACAGCAGTGCCTCTCCCACACCAACGCACACAGGCTGCTAGCACGGCTCCCAGGGCTGCCGTGCCCAGGCTGCACTCTCCCAGAAAACTGTCAGGGGGGACGGTGCTGTTTCTCATGAAGCCGAATGGAACCACTGGTTTGGCAAAGCAGCTGCTCATGAGGGTCCCTGCTTACAAGATTTATATTTTAAACAGGCAACAGCTAATATCAAGGGGGAACATATACATTACCAGCAAGTCATTTCCAAGCAGCTAATAACTGTTTCCCTACCCACCAGATCCTAGGATGCATATTCAGGTTTAAACATAACATATACATTGTAAATAGCGGAAACATCTGGGGTTTATTATAACACCACTTTGCTAGCCTTGGGCATTGTACAACTCCCGCAGGCCATGGTTCACCTTTGACCTGCCAAACACGATTACTGTACTCAGGCAACTTCCCCTGCTCCACAGCTGCTCGCCTTCCCCTCCTCTCCGTCAATACTCATTACCGCTATCATTACGGCTACCATCCTAGAGCAGCCAGTCAAAAACTTGGGTTGCCATGGTCACTGCATGGAAACAGCATGGCTGTGCAGGCGAGGAAAAGATGATGAGGATGGCCAGTGAAGTCATTTGCCTGCTGACCCCGGGGGAAGTAGGGCTGCACAACGCCATCTGCATCGGCAGCCTTTGCCTCCCCCTGCAAGACCACTGTCCTTCTCTGTCCCACTCATCCCACCCTTGTTGCGGGTTTGTCATATTTCAGTTTCCCCCCTTTCCCAATCTCCAGTCTCCCACTGAGCCAAAAGTGGCCCTATACCTCTCCCCCACTCCTCCTGCACCCTCATCTCCCAGCCATGTCTTGCTTCCCAAGCTCTCTGCTCCCACCCTCCTCCCTCCTTTTCTTGCTCTCCACTAAGGACCTGTCTTCACTCACTCATTTTCCCACTGCTTGATGTCCAGCCCCATAAACCTCAGTCCTATCTCCCCCCCTGCTTTTCTACCACTTCTGCCCTCCTCTTGAACATGGTCCCAAGCTGACTTCTCCCTGCCTCTGTCAGCTGGGGCTCTCTTGTTTCGCTTGGAGACTCAGCTGGGGCTAGAGACTTAGCCCAGACTAAGCAGCAAGGGGGAGGCATTTTAGGGCTGTTGGCACAAAGTTAGACTGCAAAACTTCATCTGAACTAAATCAAAGTGTGAATCTAAAGTACTTCAGTTGTTACACTATGGTGGGGACACACCTTCAGAAATAGTGATCTTAGTTCTGGCTGGTTTAGAGCTAGGTAAAAAAAAATGCAAGTGGTGATCCAATATGGCTTAATGTATGCACTTTAAAAGCTTGTTTGGATGAGCTCTCCAGGTGTCCCTGCACAAACAGGCCGCTGACCACAGGCTCTTGCCTTCCAAGCATGCATAAGCAGTGCCGTTACTGCCTCCAGCTGATCCTCCCCGCTGAACGCCTGAACAAGTGGGTAGGAGACCAGCACTCAACACTGCTGTTCCAAAGCAGCAGAAAGAAAATACAACCTGTGTTTCCAGCAGCTCTGTCCACCTGAGGACCACGAGCAGACCCAGCAGCCTCCCAGCCAAATCACGACCAGCCGCACCCCTGCTTACAGCTCACAGGAGTGCAACGCCTTTCCTACGAGCCCTCTGTCACAAGAAGCCTCCCTGAGAGGTAACAACCATTCCAGCAGCAGTACATCCATTTGCAGAGTGCTGTCAAAGCTCCTCTGCCACCCTTCCTTGATTAAAGCCTATTGATCAATGCTATATCCACCCTGGCCCTGGAACACAGAGTTCCAAGTGCTGATTACAGTACTGGGGCACTACCCCTACTCTCTCCCTTCCCTGCAAAGTAAAGGCAAATTTCTGAAAATAAACAGCTGAAATGTATTGCCTTTTTAAAGTTTTATTACTCAGTAGCCTGGTAAAATCCTCTGTGTTAGGAAAATTGATATGTAGCATTGTCTTTTTTTTTTATTTTTTAATTTGTTAAGTTCAATCTACTGATCAATTTAAACATCATCCTGGGATATGGGAAAACAAATGCACATTTAGAGAATAAATGGAATTGATTCTCTTCTGGAGTAAAAGGCCTTACTAAATGAGGTATTTAAATATAACCCCCAATCCCTCTCTGAAGAAGCACCTGGTAATTCACTTTTTGGATCAAATTGCAACTCCACAAAAACTTTATGACCTCATGTGGTCTTTCCACCCCCACATTCCTCCCTAGGAACGTTATATACAGCATGCTGCAGGCAAGAGAGTTTGTTAGAAATGCGGATGGTGGTGCTGGGGAAAGAGATGTAGCAGGCACCAGGRCAGCAGCAGAGCACTGAGAACATAAGAAATGGGCAGCTGCTTGAGGAAGGACTCTCTGAGATGCTGATACATTCATTCGCGGTCAAGTGCATATCCTCCACTCCTGCTTAAAAAATCCTCCACACCCAATATTTTCCCTTGTCAAACAGGCCCACATGCCCATCCTTCACCCCATCCTCAAGCATGTTTCAGCACCCCTAAAAATGACCATCCCGTCAGACAAAAAGCTAGTCTAGCCTAGTATCCCATCTCCAGCTGTGGCTGATGGTGGGTGACAGGGAAAAGAGGCAAGAAAAAAAGCAACCATAAATCATTGGCTGTGATGCCCTTGGCCATGGTGAAATCCTCCAGGTCAGCACGCTGCAGAGGAAGGAGGTACTAATGGGTCAAGTGAGATGCTCGGGAGCCTTTGTGGTGTGAAGCAGATGCACAAACTTCCTCTCGCTCCTCTAATGGGGCTTGGAGGTGGTGTGGAACCTTGGCTGGCTCCAGGGAGGCACCTGGCTCCGGTGTGGTGGGGCTTTCCACCGGAGCAGAGACGGCAACCCTCAGGCAGTGTTGCTAGACCCACGCGTACCCTGCTAATGGTCAGGAAAAGAACGTGCAAACACTGTGAGGGTATTCCTGTCTTATGCTTTCTATCTTATCTACTCCCTGGTTATAGAGCCAGCAGTCACCATGGTTTTGTGAATGGAAAGAGCCTCACAAACAAACTCTAGTTATAAATACCCCAAATTGTTTCTTATCCCTCAACTTCAAAGCAATTTGTAGGTCTCATTAGTGCCTGGGTTCTTTGGGATTGATCTGAAATGGACTAGGTTTTGCCATGAAACTGATAGCAAGAAACATCATGAAACGTGCCATGAAACAAGGTGATCCTGAGGCCGCTTGGTATTTCTTTAATTTGTCAAGGGAGTTGCTAACCAACTGCAGCTTTAAAAAAAAAAAAATCAAAGGGAATTCACTGTTCTGGACATTTCAACACTTCCCTGCTGTGAGCCATGGTGGGGAGATTTCTGCTTTTCCGTGAAGAGCTTGCTTCCCAACACTATCAAAAGAATATGCATTTGTTCCTCTCTAAAACATTAATACAGAATTAAAAGGGTTATTTGGGAAAATGCACTGCTTTCTCACAGCGGCTTTCAGTGTTACTCTTTAAGGACAGAAGTGTTTTCCAAATTTGTGCCATCCAGCTGTTGGCACATTTCACAGGACCACTCCCCGAGGGGGTCTCTCCAGGAACTCGAGCATTTTTATGGAACCACAAGTTAAAAATGGCTTAGAAAAGAAACCTTTTCTTTTCTTGACACTTCCCCAGTGGGGAAATTCTCTGATGTAATATAATTCTAGGAGGTCTCAAACACTTCAAAATTAACTCCTCTCTTGCTGCAGTTGCGACGGATCAGAGTGTACGTGTGTGCACAAGTCTGCATGTATCTTTGCACTTACATTGCTCTAGCATGACTCTAGGGGAAAAAAAAGAGTTTGCCTTCTCTTTGCAAAAGCTAAGTAGATGAGAGTAGAATGAGAAATAGCTATCACTTTGCTGATGTAAAAAGGATAAGATGAAAAAGATGCCAAAACACCTCCACATGTACAAGCCCCTGATTTCACAGGTCAGCTGAGTTAACCATTAACCTCGTCAGCAAACATTAGATTTAATTAATTAATTTAATTATCTTTCTCTCCTTGCCATCTCTAGGCCAGCAGGCATGACACACTGCATCATTTCAATTTCTTCCAAATACTGTTTTTGCAGGACAGAAGTCCATTTGTTATTCTCAGTTTAAACTATTTTCAGTGTCATTAATTGCATTTTCACTTGGCTCTTTTTGCACTCACCAAAGGATACCCAAGATGGCCTGCTCACTGTTTAAAATACATGGATATCTATGTAGGCTGAAAGAAGAGGAAACCTAACCGTAGGCATGGTATCTTCTCCTTGCACACAGCTCCAGGTAGTTCCATTTACCAGAGTGCTTGGGCATGTGCTTGAGTTTAAGTCTGCAAATAGTCCCAGTGATGTTCAAGGAGTTTCATGCATTCCTGACAGGTCAACTTGCTTGTAAGTAGGCTGGAAGATCAGGTCCCTTTCAGGGGCTAACTCTGCACAGGACAGGGAGATACATAGACAGAGTGACCCCAGAACTGCCTGTAATGGGTAGGAGGGACTGGATCCACTGTTCTGTCCCCTCTCAACTGCACAGGTGATTTTGCTACAGCTGGCATCCRGTCTTTGTCTTGCTCATGGCTTTTTTCCCCAAGTCTGTGATAAAAGCTTTTCTTCCTCTGGGGATTTGGCTCAAAATCACCAGTAGCAACTTTTATTCTTCCCTGTCCTGTGCATGCAGGTTCCTGGGACACATTTAGGGAAAACTGCCTACACTGAAGCAAGTTAGCATCACAGTCCATTCTTTGTCACTTATGCACTCAGTATAAGGGCCCTCCAAAGCAGACTTGCTGTTTTACAGCTCAGAAATAGATGGAAACACTGGCAGGGGGGTGCCTCAAGATCCTTCTTCTGATGTCCCTGGACAGCACAAAGTGTCTAAACCTCCTGGCACTGTGGGAAGGAAAGGGGCACTTCAAACTAAATGATGGTATAAATCAGAGCAATTTCTGGGCTACTTCATTTCATGGTGGAGATGGCAGAGCATGAGCAGCCTCCCTGCCAAAGCACTGAGCAGCCTTTGGTACTGGAGAGAGTCTGGTGAAAATTTATGGTTTGGCATCCCCAGTGTAGCACCTTGGATAAGTATGCAGAGGTCGTACACTCTCTGACAGCTCCCAAACACTTTTTGTTTATGCAAGCATTTGACAGAACATCCCCTTTTTTCTCCTTTCAAAGTCCAGTGGGCTTCCCCAAAGGAAAACTAAAGAGTCTGTCACTGTAGAAGCCAACAATCCTGCTAAAATACAATTTGCAAAATGAAGTATTTTCACATGTCCTCCTGCCATTTCATTTCATTGACATGCTGTTTCCCTCTTGCCAGTGCCATGGAGGTACCTTCAGGCAAGCTCACTGTGGCAGCCAGCACTCAGCACAACTCACCACAGGAGCAGAGTCTGACCTTTTGGGAAACAAAAGGGAAACARACACCAAAGACTCAAACTACAGACCCTGGACAGAAAAAGACCACTTGCATACAAAGTCAACCTGAGGGAAAGCCATGGAAGCCTAGAGTGAACCATGAGAAGCATTTAAAAATCCACCCTGGGACTAAGCCACCCTCAACCACCTTTGGTGCCCTGGGAAACTCTCTTCAGCACCTCCGCTCAAGAAGGCAGCAGCTGTGCAATTATTTCCATGCCTTTAAAACAAAATGCCTAGATGAAGCTACTGCTCTCTCAACAGCTCTTAGAAATTATATTCCCTCCCTTGCTCTTTCTTGCAGACAGCAGTGAAGATGACACCCCCTTAACACCAAGCTCTGCCTTCATCCTGCTGTTAAGTACAACTCACACTGCAGCCAAAGAACTGGTTCCTCTCATGCACTCTGCCTGGAAACTGGAGGCAGCCTGGTTATGGCCAAGTTTCTACCAGTCAGGTGTGAGCTGGAGAAGGGATGAGGGTAGACAGCACTTTGGGGATGGGAGCAAGGACACCAGCAGCTGCGACCAGTGGGTTCTGGAGTTTATGGAACTGACATGAGCCTCAAGAGAGACCTTGTAGCTAGGATGAGTGCTGACCATTTTGTGATAGGATGGGCCTTAACCCTAGAAAGAGGCTCCTCACCAAGATGGTCTTCACTGTAAGAGTGAGGACAGAATGGGGTGAGAGACACCCTCACTCAGAGATGGGAGAAATAATCAAGGCATAGCAATGCCAAATAACATAGGAGTGGGCCTGAGTTAAAAGAATACTTACCTCTCTGACCTTATTTTAAAATCCTGCCCACCCCAGATTATTGCTCTGAAATAGTTTTCCACTTTCTGACCTTGCTGGCACTTCATGCAGCCAGGAAAATCTGTGCTCAACATCAGTTTCACTTTCGTTGACAATCAGTTTCTTTTCCCCACAGTTAATTTTGTCACCAGTTTCTTTTCCCCACAGTTCATTTTGTCATTCACCATTTGCACTTCGCCTTTTGTACATTTGCAGCACCTTCTCACATGCCATGCGCAACATTCTTAAGGAAAACTCTAAATCAAAATGTATCAACAGAAAAAAAGATGAGGCCAGGACTGCTGGAATCTGCAATATTAAGTCCGGCAATAACTTGCTTGGGAGGTCAGACTACAAGCCTGACACACAGAAAAAACCTCACCCAGTAATTTCTGCATTCATCCCATAGCTTTTGGTTGAATTATAGCATATCTTTCAAAAAAGATACCAATCCTTGCCTCAGATGCTGTGAGTGACAGAAATCCTCCACATGCCCAGGCAAGTCTTTCCTCTGCATAACTGCCTTCACTTTTAAAATCAGTGCCTTTTAACTAGTCCCACCAGTGCACTGGCAGTTCCATTCATCCTCTAGAGCTCCCATGGAGAATACACTCTTTACAGTGCACTTTATACCTCTGCATTTCCAGCCCACCCTTTCCAAGAACAGGTCCAACTAGCAGCTTTCATGTTTTCAGGTTCGCTTTTCAAAAGCTTAGCTAACTTCTCCAAGAGTAACTTTTCTTGAGATAATCAGGACACTRCTGTAAAGCTGGTATGGTTCACTGCAGAAGTTCAGCAGAGGGCAGAAACAAGAAGGAGGCGCTGGCTACCCTGAGACACAGTTTTTACAGGTCATATTGCTTCCACTGGAAGGGGGAAAGCTCTGCATGGGAAGTTTCTCTTCTGCTCCTGCAATGGGACATGCTGCCCTTGGAATCAGCCTGCTGGAAAATCTTTCTAATACCACCTTCTCACTGAGGGTCTCTCAAATCCTACCAGTGACACTCTCCGAACATGCAGGTCTGGCACAGTGGCACAACTGAGATGTTTCCTGATGCACTTCATCCCCAGATCCTCCCTGTGGAAACATCTCCTGCCACAGAGCTGGCTGCACAGGACCAGTGGGACAGCAATGTGCATACTACCTAAAAAGATCCCTCATCTTTTTGTGCCCTCTGCAATAGACATAGCAACAATGCACAATGCCCTCCAGGAAACCCATTTCCGCAGAGGGAAAGGAATCTTTTTGCACACCAAAAAACAGGGCAAGAGGCAGGCTTGTGTTACCTGTTATACTTATCTCTAGAATGGCCATACATCAGCAAAGAGGATGGTTTGAAGAAAGAGGTTAGACTGAGAGTCAGGAGACTTGCTTTCTGTGCTGGGATCAGACTCTAATCCGGTGTGACCTTGGACATGCATAGGCTGTAGGGACCTAGGCAATAGGAGCTTCCTCTCAGACTGAGCTTGCTCCACAGAGGGGGATTTGAAGGATACAGGTTTCAGCTAGACCTCAAATGACTATAATGACACAAACAATACCAGTTTATTTGGCGCAATTCAAGGCTACATGTAAAAATGTATTCACAGAATAACGGGCCCTGTTTCATTTACTGGCATCCATTCCAAATGTAATGCAATAACTCAGAGGAGTTTTCAGTGCTGTTTCATATAGAGGTGCAATACAGCCCCTTTTTTCTCCTTTCAAATTCCAGTGGACTTACCCAAAGGAAAACTAAAGAGTTTGTCACTGTAGAAGCCAACAATCCCGCTAAAATATCACATACACACACACAGAGTCTCCCAATATTGGATTTAAAATTTAACTCTTCTGGCAGTAACAGCAGTGAGAATAACCTTGATCAATCACCTCTGCAACTGGATGTTACCAGGACTCTGTTTAGTGATCTCAAGTATGCATTCATGCTTCCGTAACTGTCTTCAAAGGGATTAACCATTAGCCATAGGACATGGCATGTGGTTGACTCAGGGGTGAAATGAAAGCTGTTAATGCAGGAGAAAGGCATTGAGCAAGGCTCAGCCTGAGTCCAAGTCTGAATGTCAAGCCCAAACTGCCTGACCTGGATTCCCCCTGCTTACAGAGGTGGAAGGACCATCAGCTTATAAAACCTGAGAAAGAGATGCACAGAGGGAATGAGGAAAGGCTCCCAAGCGAACTGTCATAAATGGATTAACATCTTTCTCTTCCTCCCTGACCTGTGAAGCCTGTGAACTCCTTGTCAGAGCTAGGAGGAGTCAAATGGCCCACAGTGAACAAACTACATAACATGGTCGATTTCTCCCCAAATCTGATGCTCCCACAGAAAATTACACAACCAGAAATGCAAACCAGAGACAAGTAGTATTCTGTGCACAAATAAAACACTAGCAGTTACTCCAGACAGGAGGTTATGTTAAAGATCCTTATCTGTCCCTTATGAATACCTTGCTTTATTTTCCTTTTATTGTTTTTTCTCCATTAACAGAAATGGAGCAGATGGGAAGGACAGGAGGAAGGACAGATGGATGGAAAGGAGAAAGAGAAAAAAAGGAGGAAAAGGAGGGAGAGAAAAAGGGAGAGACAAAGGCAAGGACAGATAAAAGAAGGGAGGGAGGAAGAAAAGGATGGAGGAGGAAAAGGACAGAGAGGGAGGCATAAAAGAAGGACAGCAGGACAGATGGATGGAAAGGAGGAAGAGAGGAAAAAAGGAGGGAGAAAAAGAAGAAGGAAAGGAGGAAGTAACGGAGGAAAGGAGGGAGGGTGGGAGGAAAAGAAAGAATGAAGGAAATAAGGAGAAAAGCATGCTCATGAATACCCCTGTGACCTCACACTGGACGATTTCATACTCGTATGGCATGAGATCAGAGCAGAGTGTTTGCCAGGACCTAAGTCTCACTCACAGCTTCTCTACCAGTTTACCGGCACATCCACCGAGCTTCAGCACAACKTAAGAAACCCCCACCCTCCCTTCATTTTCAGGAGACTGCTTTCCAAGTTACCATCCCTGCATCACACTCTGATACGGGTGAAGTACCCACAGAGCCAAGGACCGAAAAACATCCCCATAAGTCTCCCACACGGCTCAGCCCAAAGCCCCGCAGCTCTGGGGCAAGGGGCAGCGGCCACCCCACGCCCCCGTGCAGGGCCCGAGGCGGGAAAGGTGCGGGGGGCCGGAGCTCCCGCTCCCGTACCCGCCGGGGGACGGCGGGCAGCAGCGCGCTCCCGCCGCACCCTCTCGCGGCCGCCGGCGGCAGCGGCACCGGCAGCGGCACCCCTCCTCGAGCCCCTCTTCCTTCCCCTCAAGGTCACCGACGGACATTTTTTTCCTTCATTATTATTTTGACTATTTTCATTATTTTTAAAGCAGCACTTCCACAGACGCCTCCGCGAGCATCACATGCAAGCACCGCAGTCCTGACATGTTTCCCCTTCCAATGGTGCCTCTGCTGCACGACGCCTGTAGCCCCGATACTGGCACCGTAACTCTTCAGATGCAAGCCTTTCACTGTAAATTTTCTCGGGCTGGAACAAGACCTCCCCCCGCCGACCCCAGGACTCCGCGTATTTGAGGGAACAACTGAGGGTTAACTGAAACACTTCAAGCACGTTCAAGCAGTTCTTTGTACAGCTAGAATGACTCACACAAAATATTGACACTTGGTTTGTTTTCTTGTATCATAACGGAACATGATAAACTATCAGTACTGTTAAAGGCACATTCACTCTTGTTACTTTTGGAATGTTAACAAAACACTGATTTGGTAAGAATTCATAGCATTTCCAGAACTTCTGACACCCTGCGACACGATTGTTCTTCACTGTTTTGCTCTTGGTTGTAAGTACCTGCCTCAAAGGACTATCAGATGCTTATGGATAGATTAAAAGGGGGAGGTGGGTGAAGGGAGATGCTTGGAAGAAAGTTTTCCACAGTTCAGCACTTAGCTCACCTTACTTTCAAAATAACAAATTGCCACTTAGGTCCCTAAAGTAGAATCCGTTGTCAAAGATGCTCGGTAGCTCCTCTGTGATTTTTGTGGCTAGACATTTATGAACTGAGCACCCAAGAAGATTTATTGAAAAGTCAGTGATTTTGATTCAGTAGGTGAGATGAAAAGTGAGATGCCCCAAATAGTGAGTGCTGAAGTCTTCTGCAAAATCAGATACTTGTTTTTACTTATGAGAGCTGTATCAAACTGTTTCACTCAACCTTTTTTTTCTTTTTCAGTTAGTGCCTTTCCAGAAATCCAAGAAGAGAAGCCCACAATTGCAAATAGACAAACTCAGATTTGAGTGTCAGCTCACAAGCTTTGCCAGGGATTAATGTTTTAAAATCCTTGCATAGCTTAGCAGATCTTGGCATTTCTATACCCAAGATAAAAATTTTGTTCAGCCTTCCCCAGCTATCAATATTTGCACAAAGTTCAGAACAGTTTCTGGATTTATTTCATGGGGGGAATGTCTTTCTATACACATACAGTATTTACTGGACAAGTGTACTGGTATGTCCTCACAATTTTATTTGCATTCCCATGGCTACAGTCAAGTAGTACTTGTAGTGTTAAGTCATAAAAGATTGAATGGTGACTAATCTCATTTATTCACAAAACACGAACACACTCGCATGCTTTTTAAAGGATTCATTCTCAAAATTGTTCTGAAGATTGTGTGGAATGTTTGGAGCATTCAGGCACTGCACACAGGTGGAGAGGCTTTCCTCCCAGAAAAATGTACAGGCATACCAGCAGCACATAAATATTTTGGCCTGGAAACACCAGAAGAAGTTGTCACTCCTAAGCAATGGTTTTCCTCTAGAATTGGACAAGTTTTACCAGAAATCACAGCTCTCACGCCAACTCGAAGGCTCTTATCTTCAATTCATGCTAAAATATTGACCTGCCTTCTGACCTCTCTCTATGAATATTGAGTATCAATTTAAACTTAGCAAGTCTCAGACTGAGCTCTAATCCTCCCAGTCAAGCCCTGACCTGAAACTTGGTCTTTAATATGATCAAAACCATTTCTTCTTCCATCAACCAAGCCTGCTACCAGGATGCAGTCAAAGGTGATGCTCAGTCACACACATCTCGTCTGAACTTCGTGCTGTCACATAGTCTCAAAGCTCTGGCATTTTATCTAAGTCTAAATTAAATTTCTCACAACGAGGTACTTATTTTCTATGTCAATGACCGCAGCCTCACTTCTCTGGGCTCTGCAAGGGCAGATGTGTTCAGAACAATGCTGCTGAGGTCACCTCACTGAAATGATGATTGGCACCCATCTTTGCTGCTCTTCTCTCTTCCCCTACCAACTTTGTCTTTCTGCATCGGATTCTTGCAGAGCCTTGCTCTTCCTACCACTGCTACTGAACTAGAGAGCGGCTGACATAACCCATAGCCACAGAGTTCACTGCTCTGACAGCATTGTCAGTCTTTGCACCCATCAAGGATTTTTCCTCAGAAATACTTCATGCCTTCTCACACTTTGTCCTTTCAAGCCCAGCAGCCTCTCCCTCATCTTCTCTGCTAAGCAGAAACCACCTGAAAACTCACATTCCCCAAGATGTCTGCAAACACTTGACAAAGGGGCTGGGCAGCTGATGTGCTGGTGTACCACCTTATTTACCAAAACACAGCTGTTTCACAAAGGGGTTTTTCCTGGGCTGATTCCTTTCTCTCACTTTACTAGCACAACCTTAGGTGGTCCAACACTAAGGTTGGGCTGGCAGAAGGTTCAAGGGCTGACACAGTGGGCCCAGTCCCAGCCTCCCTGCTCCTGCTATAACAGCACCCTGAGTCTGGAGCAGTGCCTCTGTGAGGGGAAGGTCTGGAGACCTTGCTTCACAACCTCAGCTTCCCTGCACTAGGTTTCTCTCTGCCCAGGCTGGATGTATTTTCAGTGCCCTAGTGATGCCCTAGGAAGCCCTGCTGGCAGATTTGTTGAGCCTGTCTGCACGCTCAGTTGGCATAGCAGTTCAGTGAAATCACTCGGAGRAAGCTGTAAGCTTCTGTCCATTTGTAATACTCTCTCCTCAGTTTTCCACCCCCTATATTTATCATGGCCCAGAGTGCCCCACTGAAGGAAGATACCATCGCTATGGACTTGACACAAGCCAGACAGAACCAGTTTGTTCAAGACGACTTGAAGTGAGGGGGTGAAATGTTCTTCTACATAATTTTAGTGACAAAGAAACCACAGCAACATAGACCTCCCCAAACTTTTGTAACAGATTTCACCTGGGCAATGGAAAACATGAAGACGTTTTTTTCTGTGTTACCACTGTACAGCTGAGCAGAGGAGGCCAAACCTGCTCAAGTTTTTTTTGCAGCTCTAACTTTCTTCTCCAACAGTAATTCTGGAGTTCCCAGATAAGTTATGACAGAATATAGTAAAGAAACATTTTCTCACACACCTTTTTTTCCAAATAATAAAGCTAATTCTCAACCTCATGACAAGTTACCAATAAGACAATGCTTCCAGACCCAAGATTGAAGGGATATCTGATACACTTTGACAGCCAAAAGCAAACTAAACTGAGAGAAGCTATGATCAGAAAACACAGCACTAAATAAGAAACTGAGTATCTGCTAAGGAATTCTGTGCTAGTGCACAGATCTTAAAACTGATGACAGGCTGCAAGTCACTGTTTTTCATATGGAAGACCATGAGCAGATGCAAACTACTGACAGAGGAGAACAGAGCAGAGAAGATGACAATTCCTGACATAATTAAATTTAAGAAAGCAGATAACTGAAAAGCAAAACTGTTTCATGATCTCTCAGACTGCACATCCTAAACACACCAACTCATCATCAGGTACGACTGCAAAACTGTATTAGCAAAAAGGAGAAATCGTGATCCCCCAGTCAGAAGGCCTTCATATCATCCCTAGGATGTACTGTTAATCAATATGTGTAGCCCAGTCATTAATTCAAGCTCTAATATGCTTGAACAGAGAGAATAAAAGCCCATTGCATAAAATGTAAAACTGCTTTCTTGCAACGTTTTACAATAACCAATCTTTCTGCTGTTTCTCCTAAAATTTCAGTTCTTGTTCTAAGTGCCCCCGAAAACAGAAAATATCCTTAAGTCACAGATTAGGTAAAATTTATAAATGTAACATTGCCAGCGTGACGTTATTTGATTGTGAGTCAAGTGTACAGTGATCTCTTCTGCTGTATTTCATTCTTCTATTAGATACCGTACCTGCAAACACTATGGATTAGCTACACATACGAATTACCCTGCCACATACACTCATCTTGGAAGGAGTGGGATTTTAATTACTTAAGATAGAAGAATGCTCAGTTCTTGCCCACACAGGAAACTTTCGACTAGTAATGTCAGGTATGGATGAAGGCGGTACTCTTTCACACCGACAAAAACATACTGGCACTTTGGAGAACTGAGGTAAGCACTTGACAGAAAAATAGACTCTTTCTGGTTCAAACACTGGCACGTTTTGGCTTAGTAGGGACATGAGCCCTCTGGAGTTTTAGCAAAGCCTTAGGAGCTAGGCATGATCTGAACCCTGCCTTGATGAACCTCAATCTACACTTGCCACCTTTCAGATTTTCAGATAAAATTCACCATGGCAGACACGATCAGACCACAGTACCAGAAATGGGAATTAAATACACATGG
This sequence comes from Oceanodroma leucorhoa, assembly GCA_030449065.1. Classification (NCBI taxonomy): domain Eukaryota; kingdom Metazoa; phylum Chordata; class Aves; order Procellariiformes; genus Oceanodroma; species Oceanodroma leucorhoa. Next base: position 1,487,047 of record JASVER010000098.1, read on the forward strand.
ATATCTAAACTTCAGGTGATATATACCTGTGTGGATCCTCCAAACTGTTATTCTGGCTCCCTCCACCAGAGAAAGAAGACCATCTTCCCAAAAATCTCTGCCCAGTTCAGAGTCAACTCGGTTGGATTACTCAAAAATTATCCCCTCTGGTTCACAGCTCCTTTCCCTACTCCCTCAGCACTGGCACAAGTGCCCAGGCCAAGGCATGTGGAGTCTCCCGTGCCCTGCGCAGAGCTGACCCCAGCTTCCTGAGACCGACCCAGCTCCTCCAGTGCAGCAACTCTGCTCCACTGGAGACAGAAAACTGTCCACAGAGCAGGAAAAAGAAAGCTCTCCTACAAGAATGGGATGGGACGCTATGGGATTCTGAAGTGTGCACAGCCAGAAAATGTGTCTCCTTTACGCTTCCTAGACAGAGCTTTCCTGTCACAAATCCTCCAACATGTCACTGTCCTCCTGTTTTCTATGTCAACCACAAAAACAAACAAAAAAACCCCCACACTTCAAACAGCGCAGCTGTCACGGGTAAGTTTGCCAGAGGTTTTAATGTTCCAAGAGGCAGTTAGTTTCAGCAGGAGATGCTCACAATGCTCGCATAGTGTAATGGCAAGCAGCGTTATAAAAACCCAATAGAGTGAGAGGAAGAAGGTCAAAAGGAGAGTTTGTCCTGAGCTTGGCATAACAAGGGAAATCTCCCCTGCTGTACCTGAAACTCATTTACATCTGCTGCTGAGCAGAAGATGGGTGAGCTGTGTCTCCAAGAGACATAGAGAAGAAAAGGATGCATTGGGCAGTGCTAGTTTCTAAGTATTATTAGCCCAAAGGATGTCTGCTGCTGCTGAATCACACACATTCTCCCCAAGGGCTGATGATTAAAGTCTAGAGCAGCATCATGTTGGCCACCATGCACTAAGCAAAATTAACGCAAGTATATTTAGAAAGTTTTACCCTTCTGGGCTTTCTGTTTATTTGGCTGTTTAGGGGGGAAAAAAAACACAAAACAAGAAAAAAAGCCTAAATACGGCAACTGACTCTGATTTTCATATGCTTCTTTTAAAACAGTTTCCCACAAACAACAAAGAATTCAAAGAAATAGATAAATTAATTGATAAGTCCAGTACACACATAATGCAGAAAAGCGCATCTGTATGTACCGCTAGGCTTTCTGATAAACTAGGTGGCATTACACAAGCTCTCTAGGAAAAGCATCATGTGCTCATATGTGTTTGTAGAGCACTAGGAGTCTTGATCTTGATTGGGGCGTTTGGCTGATAGAAGTAAATAACTACGGTGAGTAAGGCAGCGTGCTCAGCTGTGACCCTACGTTTGGGTCGATCCACAGGGTCCTGCCTCTGTGGACACCTACAAAGGACGAGGGTATCACTGGCATGAATCCTTGCACTTAATAACTGGGAAGGTGTAAGAGAAACAACACGTGCTGCTAAGCCAGCGAAAGGTCCTCTCTATTCATCCCTGAGTAAATAGCTGCAAGTTTAGACAAAATACCCCACACGAAAGTTTGCTATCTGTTCAACTCAGTTAAGTGATTTCTGGGGAAAGGAAGGGGCAGAAAACGTGTTTTGTAATAGGAGAGAGAGCCTCACGCCCTCCAAAAAATTGGGGGAACAAAAAAAGAAAAGAGAAAAGCAACAGCTGGCCGAGAGGCGCTCTGCGTTTTGGAGCCGGTGGGAGGGAGGGCGGCAGACCGGCCCGCTGTCGGACAGCCGAGGGGCTCCCAGCAGCGCCGCCGCCTCCGCCGCTCCGCGGGGCCGGGGCAGCTCGGCGAGCAGCCGCCGCCGCGGGACGCGCAGCCCCGCCGGGCCGGGCCGGCGGGGGCGGGCACCGGGGATGCGCCCGCTGCGTGCGGCCCCGCGAGTCAGCCCCCGCACCTGCCGACGGGCTTACCTGTGGCGGACCCGGGCGCCTCGCCCTCCTCCGGCGGAGCGGGCTTCTTGCCGGGCCCTTTGCCTTTCCTCCCCTTCCTGCCGTTGCCGTCTTTTTTCTTCTCGGCCACCCCGGCTCCGGCCGCCGCCGCCATCCCCGCGGCCGCCCCCTCCGCCGCCGCCGCCGCTGTTGGCTCCCGGAGCGCCCGAGGCTCCAGCATCGCTCTTGCCCGCCGCCGCCGCCTGGGACTTGGAACAGCGAGTTCCTTGGAAGTTTTTGGAAACTCCTCTCCGGGCCTTTTTTTTTTCCTTCACCCCCTCCCTCCTCCTCCACCCCCTTTTTTTTTTTTTTTTTTCCTTTGCCACCACACGTTTCCCTTTCTTTCCTAATAATAATAAACTCCAGCCCACATCCACACCCCCTCGGCACACGCCTTACTAATGCCCGCCCCGGGCACCGCACGCTTGCTCTCGGGAGGAGCCTGCACGGCCCCAGGGTGTGAGGCGGCCCCGGCCCCAGCCCCAGCCCCAGCCCCAGCCCCGGGGAGGGCGCAGGCACCACGACCCCGGCGGGGCGGGGCGGGGCGGGGCAGGGCAGGGCAGGACAGGACGGGGCGAGTGTTGCAGCCTGGTGCCGCCCCGCCGATCGGCAAAGCCCGCAGCTCGTCGCGGACGTGGGTGGCTCTGCCGCCGCACGACCCGCGGGCACGCCGCCGGGGAGAGGCGCGGGGCCTCTCCCGGGGGCCGCGGGTGGTCCCGGCGGGGAGTCGCGGGTGAGAGAAAGCGAGAGGCGGGTGCGGCTGCGGTGGCTCCTCAGGGTGCTTGCGTGCTCCCACTTACGCACCTGCTTAAGCTGCGGCTTCCTGCGGGGTTACCGGCGGTGGCGGATGCTCAAGGGAAGGGGGATTTGCAAGGCTAGAGTGCACTCCCGCACCTGGTGCTTTGCAAGGGGATCCTGCCCCCGTGGAAGTCGTGCTTGCAGTCCATATTCTCAGCGTGAGTCCGTTCCTACTTCTGTATCCTCTCACGGGGCTGATCCCAGAGCCACCAGTTCTCACAACTGAGACTTGGCCAGGTAAAGCCTCGCTGCAGTTCATAAATGAAACCGCACCAGATACAGCCATACCCGAGACAGCTTTAAAATAACTGGTAACAGTGCAAACAACGCCAAACCGAACTCCACCGTCATCCGGAAAACTTCAGGAATCTGTCTATACAGTTGCTCAGCTAACCTGAGCCATATTCCCTGCTGGTGCACATAACCATTATCTGTAGGAGACGCACTTACACCATTAGGTGGGAAACGCAATACTCTGAGAAGTTACAGAAAAGATCTGCACAAACTACTTGAAATCTCACAATGGAAGGTTTTCCCTATATGCTTGGAAAGGTCATGCAACGTGGAAAAATAGGTAGGATCAGAGCCTAAAACTAGGATTACAATGATCACCATGCACACAAGATGCTATAGAATTGTTTTTCAGTGTTGTTTGATTGAAAACATTCAAAAAATCTTCCTGAGTCAGGCCCAAAAAAGACAAAGCACTCCAAACCCAACATATACTGAGTTCCTCATTTTCTGTGGCTGAAAATTTTAGGGCTCAAATTTAGCGTTCAGTTTTTTCAAGAGAGTGTCCTGGAGCAAGCAGCTGTTGAAGAAAGCAGTGGTTAACCAGTGATACTGGGTTTTCAACATTTGGACTTTGAAACAAACAGAAGAAAAACAATGCTTGTGTCAGTTCTGTCTCCGTGGTAAAATAAGAGGAGTCAACAACACCGACTGCAAAACAATAAGGCAAAAAAATAGAATTCCTAAGTGGCAGGCTGATACAGCATTAGTGAACAAATCAAACCTTGGGGGAAAAAAGGACATGGGTACAATTCTTGACACAAACAGTTACAGAAGATGCCTGCTGTACCATGCATTTGAGTAACATTTTGGATTTCTTCATACACGGCGTTATGACATCCTTTCTCAAATCTGCCGAACTGAAAATGAGGCAGGGTGAGGAGAGAAAGCAGATCTCACGGAAGAACAGCTGGCGATGGGGAGGTATTACCGGTGGCAGTAGCTCGGTTTTTCCTTAAGGGGTCACTACTCAGCAAGGAGGGAGCCTACTCCGGCAAAATGTAAGGGACTCTGTTGGGTAACAAAGTGTACTTTTAAATAATCTCCATATGACCTGGTTTTCCGTACTCTGCAAAATCTAAATGCTCTAGGTAAGCATTACCTTCACGCCGTGTTCATCAATATTAGACCGTCATTCTAGGGATTTACCAGCACCGAGGCACCGTGAGCAGGACACAGGACCGACCCCCACCAAAGACTCTTTCTTTTTTGAGGGTGCCATACTGTGAGAAGACCCCAGGAGCTCGAGAGTGCATTCAAAACAAAAGCCTAAAAATGAAACGTCAGATTCCTGACTCCCTGGCACCTTCACTGTCAGAAATTGGAAGTTTATTGGGAAAACATACCAGAACTCTGCCCCAGAAATAAGCCTATTATTCCCGGAAGGAAGTCTGTCATTCATTTTAGACAATGTGTCACAGATCTGCAGCAGAAGGGTGCAATTTACTCCTTTATACACTGATGAGAAAGAAGCAGATATTGCTTATAGCATGTAAGGTATTGCTTATAGCATTTCTCCTCCTTTGCTGTCGCCAGCTGTGAGACTTCAACACAGTGGGTAGCAGCTGATTTAACACCATGTTAAAACAGCTGTTTCCCCCCCTTAGTTGCAGTACTGTGGTAGAGGGTGGACTTGTCAGAGACTGGTCAGAAAATGCACAACATACAACAATCTTTTGAGCTGCTACAACACAGTCCAATCTACTGATCTCAAAGCACTTTATCAGTTCCCACATCCAAAGGCCACTTTGGACTTTTTGAAATAGAGGGATGCAACCATTTACATCATTTCAGTGGAGTGAGAACCATAGCTCAGATATGTTGCACAATCTCATAAAAATTACACAGCTATTCAGGGAACAGAAGTCAAAATTTCATGTGCATCACTTCATCACAGGACAGAGAGAGGAGAGCTGCCCTCTTGTCATCGACACTCAGGTAGAGACTGTGTATGGAGCTTGTACTCATTCATCTCCTTGCTCTCTCTATGTCAACTTCTTCAGTATAAAAATTAAGCTCTGCCTATGCCCAAGCTCATCTAGCTGTTGGTAGTCTGGCTACTCTGGACCTCTGCACTTTGTGCAATTATTTACATCACGTGAAGTGAATGCAGAATGCTAAGTCTAATTTTGCACTCATATAAACATCTCTGCAAAATCCAATGCAGGGCAAAAGAGAAAGATCAGTAAACAAAAATAAATAAAGAGTGCTCCAGAGTAACAAACAGTTGAATAAAACTACAACAATCTGATTTTCTTTTGCTTTTATGTTCGTTTTTACAAATACACTGGCCATACAAAAGGGGCTTAATTACAACTACTTTGAGACTCCAATGCCTTACCAAGAGAGTGTAAAATGTTTTAAGACCTTTTTTTTTTCTTACAGAAAATGTACTAATTTAACAAAATCAGCTCCTGAATTAATAAAGTTCACAGTTTAACCCTATTCCCAGTCTTCTCTTAAACTAAGGACTGCCAATTTCTCTTTTTCTCCATTTGGTGTTCCTTTAAAAGCGATGAAGACAAGTGGGAAGACAATCTGCATAAACATCAAGACTGCTCGTTACCACTCCACTGGTGGCAAGAAAAGAGTAAGAAACATCAGCATAGATAGAATTACATGGTAAAGATGTATCCTAACCATAACCATGAATAAAACACATTCTTATATTAAATTGGACTTGAAATTTTGTCAGCAGCTAAGCACCAAGTCTTTGACATCTACTCAGCTGAGTCAGAACAACAGTAGCTTTTGTTCTACTGACATTTTGAAGATGTAAATCTTGATTACACAAAAGTATCCTAACAGTGGTTTTAAGGTCGAGCTGACAGACCAACATCTTTGGCAACAGCAACGATTGTGACAGGTGATGACGTCCCATTAACGTCTCTTTTCAGGAAATGGCACATTTCAGAGTTGTTTGTAAATGTGTCTGTATATATGTTGCTACAAACAAGACCTGATAGCCTCCAATTTACCAACAATTTTTACGGACTCAATTCATGAAAGTTCAGGAAATTGTCACAACAAGAGCAATGGAAACTTTAATATTTACTGTTTCAGAACTTTTAGATCATCTAGTCACAACAGCTAGCTCCATTAATGTGCAAGATATTGATGCTGTTTGGTGTGGGATGAATGAAAAAATATTTTTGGGTAATTAGTGGGCATAAACTTTATCTTCCTCAAAAACATATCAGGCCAAAGTTTCTACAGGCTACTACACCCTTGAAAAACATCACTAGTTATAACCAAGGATTTGGCCTCTGAAAATAAACTAAGTGAAAAGGCATGGAAGGTGAAAATCTCTTAAGAGGAATAATTTTGGCAGCCCCTGTTTGAATGCAAACTCCTCCAGCTCTGGCAGTACTGACAGCTCTCACTTCACCGGTGTAACTCCACTGACCAGCGTTCATTCCACACATTGTGCTCTCATGGAAATGAATCCAAAATAATTTTTTAAGTGTATATTGAACTTCATTCAATTTCTGGATGGATATTCTCATTCAGGTCTAAAAAATTCTGAAATTAAGTTCAGACCAATTCACTTGGTAAGGTAATGAAGTCTAATCACATTAAAAGCACCTTTGATTAAAAATGCCAAAACAAAGCTTTAACGTGGTTTAACGAATTCACATTAAATGCATATCTGTTTTGGATCCAGATTGATTTTCCTCACTGTGGGCAAGACTTTAGTGGCCAGGCATGATAATCTCCATTGTCCTGGTGCATTCACAAGGGACCAACAGGTTTTCCAAATTAGACTGGCACACTCTGGGCGTAAATCCATGGTTAATCTGTGCTCGATCACAGCCAGCACACGTTCTTTACCTCTGTGGTGACACATCTCAGAAGGGATGTTGGTCACAACCGCCTCCAAGCCTGCACCAACATAGTCAGCAGTCTCAAACTGCGCTCTGCTCTATGGGTTTGGTAAAATTATTTCTGTCTCTGAGCCATCGAGCCACACAGGTATGTCTATACCTTGTGTGGTCTTCTCCACCATGACAGCAGTGGAGTTGTGGCCCCTCTGCGTCCCTGTGACCCCCCCTCCTCTGCAACAAGCTGGCCTGTCCTGCAGTAAGCTGACTGACAGAGAGCACAGGCACCAGCCTGCATCCCTGCCCTATTGCAGGAGCAAAAATGATGCTCCCAGCGGGGTGCAATTAACCAAGGGGCATTATTATCCCAGTGTCCCTGACTAAATCACTTGGCTAGTCTGATGGGTCTCCAAGGGCTCCACTTCATGCCGCTTTTGCTCCACAGGCTCTGTGAAGAAAACAGTTCCCCTTTGGAGTCAGTATCAGTGCAGCACAAGCATGCTGGAGTGTGTTTTGCCTGCAATGCTACCCAAGGTTGTTACAGCCTTCTTCATGAGATTGTCTCAATGGCATGCAATGTCCAAGATATCTCGTCTTCAGAACACCCCTGTGGCTGTGTGGCAAAGCTACTAGCCTCTTTCTTTACAGATGGGGAAAAGGAGTTGGAACTGAGAGGGGTTTAGACCCAGCAGCTCTCAGCTTTGTAGCTCCAAAACCTTAATGATCTGGTCATCAAAAAAGCATCCTGAATTAGGCATGCAGGCTCCACATTCAGAGCCTGAGGAGCGTTCAGTGCCTGATGGACAGATCCACAGCTGCCATGTCTGCTAAGCAACAAATGAGCCAAGTGTTAACAATAAAACAAGTTGTCTCATTGAAGCTTAGGAGGCTTTCAACGCCATGCTGCAGGGAGGTGTATTGAAAAAAAAAGGAGGTGCTCTTTGAAAATTATTGCAACAAGGACAATGTGAAAATTATTGCAACAACTCCTGCTTGTGCTAACAGCCCAGTGTTGGAAAATGTCCTCTACCCGAGAGGGAGAAACCTGAGTTCCGTTCCTTCATCTGTCTGAAGAGACACAAGTGCACATCTCTCAGGAGTTAGTCAGGCTCTGAGGCACCTTAGCCAAAAACTTTGGACTGGTGAAATACTTAGGAGAGCAGGAACTGGAATCAAGACCACCCTTTCTTTCATATAAGTGCTCTGATCACTACCATGTTTTCTTTGTGTCTGGCTCAGTATGTGGTGGGACAACTGTGACTGACCGACTGAGGATATTCTGTCTTGTCTGAGCATACCAACAGGTCTAATCTCGTAGACCAGACATGCAGATGTACACTTTTTATGCGGATTTCACTGACAGCTCAGCTAAATGACCTGCTGTTAAATGCAGAAATTGCTTGCATCCATTTTGTCATTAATATACAAAATGAAGGATGAGACTTCCCCATGCACATACCTCCCCACATGTGTATATATACACACACAAACACACATCCACAGCTAATTCAGAACTGCTGTCGTTCAACTGGAGCTTTTGCTGCCCATGAAAATCAGTTAGATGAGCAGCAGTAAACAAAAATGTATTGCATGCAGGGAGAGGAGTGTCTCTGTGTGGGCTTTGTCTTCTCCATAATTATTCTTATTTAAATCATAAGCAAAAATTAATAAATACAGTGTCAGAAAGGATGTACAGTCACTCCAGCTTTGTTTTAAGGTCTTTCATCCAGCAAGATAATTAAGATGTGTCTAATTAAAGCCTGAACCAGTGGTAGGATTCCCTGCTGTGCCTTATCTGTGTAAGAAATATATATCTACAGCTAGCAAGTCTTGACTGTTTAGCTCAGGCTGTAAAAATTTGTGTGATTAATTACAGTGTCGCTGGTTAAATCCCTGATGTAGTAGGCATTGTACTAAGCACAGTAGTATTTCTATGGCAACTCCTTTGTTTAAAGCCGGACACAGACTTAGGTACCTTTCAGAAATGGAGTTTGGGAAAGACTGTTCTTTCAGAAAGTTTTCATGCCCTTTCCCTTCTAAATAAGTGAAACTTTGGGTAAAATTCCTCCTATCAAAGGTTCTCAGCTGCAACCTTCACTGAGAATTTTCTGTGAGTAATATGTTGTTTTCACTGAGTTGTTTCAGAAAGTTGCATGCAGTTCCCATCACATCCAAGCAGAAGATAATTTTGGTAGGCTTGCCTCAAAAAGAGAAATATGGTATGCAGGGGTATCATTTCATGCTGTGAAATAAGGATTGAAGCGAAAGGTTAAATAGGAAACTAGTCAAGTGGTAAATTAAAGCCCAGGGAAATCCAGTTATTTCAAGCCTCAAAAAATAATGTTTTGAAATTGAGTTAAATGCAGTGCACTGGTGGGTGGGGTGGAGGTGGGGTGTAACCTGCAGATAGGACAGAGCAAAAACTGTGTATTTGTTTTGAGCCTTGCCAACCGTTTGGGGAGGAAAAAATGCACCCCAAATACACCTGGGCGCTCTGTAGTTATCCTAAGAACAGGGTACCTGGCTGACAGACAGGAGTTGGGAGCATAAATCCGGAAAATTGCTCTCTACATGCCCAGTTCTTGTAATCTGCTTTAGGAACCTGCTCCTGGCCATTGTTAGAAAATGGATATTAAGCTGGATGGGACTTTAGTTTGACCCAGTACGACCAGTTCTGTGTTGTTTTGCTTTGCATGTGATTTAACAAGTGCCTAAGGTTTCAGGTTAGCACAGGGCTTCATCACATTTCTAAAAGCAAGTGGTGACTTCAGTGATCTGTAAGTGAGCACTGGTTCAGAGCTGTTTATAAGAACTTGTTCCTTTTTTCCAGACTAATTACTTCCCATTTTTTCCACAACTGTAGAGACATGGTGTGCAGTCCTGTTGCCCTATCCTTCTGCCACAGTTAGGGTGACCCGACCCCCATGGTCACTGTCTCCTACTTCCTTGTTTTGGGGCATCAGAAATTACCAGTCTCTACATGGATTAAAAGATTGCCAAGGGGAAGTTAAAACCACATTTTAAAAAGATCTTAATTTTTCTTTTCATGGCTTTGTAAAATCATGAATGAAGGTATTATGGGTTGCTTGGTGGTGGTGGGAAAATTGAATTCAGCATAAAATATCAGACAAAGGGCTATATATAACTTTGTTTGGCAAAAGGCGTGGTAAGGAAGGTAGTGAATGTAGTGTGAAAGTTGAAGAAAAATCCTTTCCACCCTGAGGGTGGAAAATTAGCATGGCTCCTTTGAAGTCCATGGAAATAGTGATTTGCAAGCCTGAAAATTTGGCCCTAACACATCATGACTATTTCCAGATGAGCCCTAGTTTAAAACATATAGATAGCAAATAGCTTTGCTGTTTGCTGACTAATTCCTCCATTTTTAAAGGAAGTCTGAATAGGGAGTCAAGCTGGAGACCCTTAGCACTGTAAGTGCTCTGATGTAATCAGGCTGGTGTGACTTCCTCTGTGGATAAAACTTTTGGTGAAATACTCTTTAGACAGAATTCTCTCCAGATCCTCAGGTCATACATACACACACATGCACACACAAAATACAACTCAGGAGGTGCTGTGTGGGGCCACACAGATCCCAGTAAACACAGTACTTTAGGGTTCTTTTGGATCACTGAAAAATTCCTACAAGCTGTGCCCTAGCTGCCAAGTTTCAGAGCTTAAAAATACAAATAACTGGGATCTGGGTACTTTCCTCTGGGGCAAAGTTTTTTAAAAACCTTCATTAATCCTACCCCTAGGAAAACAATGCGGAACTCAGTTGTCAGGGAATAAAATGTGTGGTGCCTGTGCCACTAAATTCTTTCAAGTGGTTTTAATTGACTCATAAAACATCCAAAACTGAGCCAAGACAGGAATCCAATTACCCTAAATGTACTAGTCCTGTACAGCTTGCTGGTAAAGCACTGAAAGTTGTGGGATCACCTCACCAAGCAGAGAAAGAATGTATTTCAATGGCAATTCCTCCTGCAAGCTTATTCATGAGTTAGCATCAACAATGAGCGTGCTATTCCACAAGCTCAGACCTTTGTCTGTTCATGATTAACCCACAGAAAGACTGCAGATATGTCAGTTATAAGGGAGAATATGAAAGTGCTATTTGATAATTTGATTGCTATGTGTAGCTCTATGCTGGCCCATTATGCAAACCTGTTTAATCCTATAGTTTGTTCCTGAATTATTCACCACAGCTTCCGCGGAGAACTTGATAATCTAGAGTCACCATCTCGGATATGTGGCTCGTCACCTAAATCACAAAGTTTATGTTCCGAGATGGGAAGGTAACATTTACAACCAAAACTAGGGTCTGAACCTAATAATAGGACTGACAGCAGCCATTGCTTGCAGTGCATACTGACCTTGATTCTCTGTCAGGGGTATTAACTATTCCTTCTTTTGCTAGGTTTCATTCTGCATCAGGTAAGTGACAGTCAGCGTCCTATTAGCATTCCTTACGTCTGTAACTTTAATTGCGTGGTATCTCCGGAGAAAAAGAATCTATAGCAAAAGCAAAGAGAGTATAGCTGACCAAATCTTGATGCTTTGGTAAGAACCTGTCAGTGAAACCTGAGAAGGGTCAAAAGTGCCATGAAATATTCTGGGGTGCACCAGTAACTCATGTGTTCACACTGAGTGGTTGTACAACAGCACTAGTGGTAACAACATATTGCACAGAGAAAACAAAGAGTTTTGTCAAGTTTCTTCACAAGGTATCAGTTGCCCAGGGACACTGTCCAAAAAAAACAGCTCTAAAGGACCTTGTGAGACTGAACGAGTAACTCATCCAAGAAAAGTATCCCTGGGGAATGCACACTTCCAATACGGTACATTAAGACTTACCAAAACAACACCAGTAGTTGCCTTCTCTCAAGCTACGGCAAGTAACAGAAGTCTTCTCCTTCAATATTGCCAATATGCTGTTATTGCCAGTATTGCAATATTGTCAATATCCTGTTAGCAGGCAGTAAAACAACATGTATCCAAAACGAAATTAATGCCACATCACAGAGACTGAACACAGGGTAAAGAATTCCAAGAAGACAATTGACTTATTTGCAAACACTAAACTTAGCTGCATGGTTTTCAGTGATGCAGGATCATGTATGCAACAAAACAAACCAGAGGCATTCTACTCTCAGCCCATACTGCAAGGAAATTGGAAAAGAAAATATTGCTGTGAATGCAAAGCTCTGGGAGTGTGATGGAAAGCTGGATGTTTTCCCGGATTGCCTAATAAACCTAAGGAACAACTACTCAACAAGCTGACTTTTGACAAGCAAAAAGAAAGAAAAAAAAATAAACAGCACAACAAAAATTCATGCAAATGTCAGGTAATTACAGCACGGCTTTTTAGTGTCATTCCATAGATATGAGCAAGAAATGAAACATGAGACAAAGGCAGGGATCAGGCAAGAAAATTGGCAGGAAAGGGACAATAGCCCCAGCACTTCCCCGCTCTGTGCTGGAGTCCTGGAAAGCTAGGCAGGCTGGTGTCACTGCACTGTCTCAGACTCCCATTTCCCTGGGTGCAGGATGAACAGAGCTCAGCGTGCCACACTGCCCTGCTGGTTTCCCYACCTGCTCCTTTCAACTTCTGGAGGTAGAACTGGAGTCCTTCAGAGTTAATGGCAGGAGAAAAATCAGGTTTTGCCTGTGCTTCTGAGACACCTTGGGCTGGCCCTGGTCTGAAACCTCACTAGAGCCTCTCCGTACAGACAGATACCATTTAACAAAGTGCAAAGTAATGGATAAAGAAATCTCTTGTGTGCGTGGGTTGAACTGCAGTCTGCAATGGCAGATGGTCCAGCAGGTGCATGACTTGTCTACAGCAACAGGATGCAAAAGATATTAAAGTATCTAATGAAGTGTCTGATGGTCAGGGACACCTCAAGAAAATAATAAGTCACATTGATATGGATCCCAGTGTTCTGGCAAAACTAAATAAGCGAGGGACTGCCCCGAGTAAAGTGCTGAGAGCTAGAGGATAAGCTGAACTAGTTTGGAGAGAATAATTAGCTAGCAAGAGTTGCTGTAGTAAAATTAAAATAGTTAAGGATCAGCAAAGCAATCAAATGCAATTGCTGTTCCCTGTGAACAACCGGGGAAGGCAGGCCTAGTTTTGAAATGGCATTTTTCCGAACTTACCGTAGTTTCTCAGGTAAGCTAATGGCTTTGGCAGGCTGAAATGAGATGCAGAGAAAGAAACTCTGTGCTGTGACTTCCCTTGGGGCAGCAAAGTGAGTGCCCTAGCACCCAGGCTGAGCCCACATACCTCAGCCCAAGCTGGCTGAGGATCTGGATGTGGTGGATGCAATGAGGAGACTGACCAAGGGTAAAACTACCAATATCGCAGAGTCACTACTTTAGCAGCAAGGAGCACASAGATGCCCTCTATCTAACACCAGTGTTTGTCTGTGCCTGTCTGGTGGCCTGTGATTAGGTCAGACCCATCTGCATTTGTGCGTAGTTAAAAGGTGCTGGGGGTGGGGGTTCAGCATCTCTTGGTGTCTGAAATTTTTGGGGAGGAGGGTTCAGTCTCCTGTGGCTTCAGTGTACCTCTGTACAATTGCAAAATTTGCTCAAGAGGGGGAGAGCTTTCCTACTCCCATGCATTTATTGTCTTTCATTCATTTGTTTAGGGGCATATTGTTAAAATCTTTAATTGTAAGCATTTTGGACTGAAGGCCATGGTGAAACCTCTCTTTTGCCCCATTTCCCCCATGTTCTTTAAGAGCCTGAATATTCCTCCAGCAAATGTTCACCCTTGCATGTCCATTTCTTCCAGTTTGTCAGCTTGCTCCCTTGGCCTTAAGACAGCTCTTTGGCTCTTCCTCATTCTGCAGAAAACCCCATTTCTCTTTCAGAGAGGAAATACTCATGGCTTGGAAACTGCTGAGCCAACCTCTGAACCTCAGTCTGGAAGCCGCACCCACTCACCCAACAGAGAACCTGACCCATCCTTCAGACATTGCATGTTATGTTTACAGGTTGTGGTTACATTTGAAGCAGTTTATCTTTGTTCTTACCAAACGAAAATGTGAAGAATTTACAGGCAAGTTTAAACAAAGAGGTGGGATCTGAGTCAGCTTCTTCAGTCATCAGTGGTTTTACATGGTCAATTAATTAACTATTAGCTCTAATGTCCATGAATGCCTTCTGGTAACCACYGAGCAAATGACAATGTTCACCTCCAAGAAATGTCATCAGTTCTTGAAAAGATTGTCAGCAGCACCATTTCCTTGGTTTAACTGGAATAATTCCTAGCTTTTAGGGGGGCCCTATAATGACTCCCTGTTGAGCAGAGGTGGAAACTCAAGCATGATGCAATGGAGCAATTTGTCCAGGAAAGCCCATCAAAGCTGTGGCAGAACCATAAAGATGCCAGATCGTCAAAATGTTGTTGCAGCAATCTGCAGAGCACCATCGTATCTGAGATCTTTACTCAGGACACAAGATGCTGTCTGTTTGTCGCTTTCAGGCTGTGTTGCTGGCGAAGTCAGGTGGTCCCAGTCTGAGACAGGATGCAGGACACACTTGACCTGCTCTGGCCTTTTTGCCAGGCTGCCCAGACAGGGTGCCCCACCAAGTGGCTCTACATATAACTTAACATGCCACAGGCCACAATCTTTTTGAGGAAGGCTGGCCACACCAATTTAACCCTAAAGGGCCAGATCTATTGCTCCTAGAGATCAGTGAGAGAATATTACAACGAGCATTGCATCAGCCACAGAAAAAGTCACTGATAGGAAGAAAAAAAAGCTGGAGTGGGGGTTTTATACTGTGCTGGACTAATCACATGTCACTTTCAGAAAAGTTAGTGCTCTCTGGGATAGGTGAAACAGTGAAAAGGTTTTGTTCCCTTTTCATGGACATTGATTCAGGATGGCACCGATTTGACCTCACTTGTACTAAACTCCCAGTAGTGCCCAGAGAGCCAGGTTCTGCCCTGGGATGGCACCAGGTGACCCCCAGGGTAATGGCAATGCCAATGTATGGACTCACAGCTTGTGCTGTAGCCATTTTACTGTCTCTGAAACGGTGCCCATGGAGGTTGACCACCACCAAAATGCAGGCTATGGATGACTGTATGCACAGTGGGAGTGGCTTGCCCCCTCTTTCCTGTTCTTCACATGCAGTCTGTTCCCCACAGCCCTTCAATGCCTCTCGCCTTTCTTGGGGCTAGACATGCTGAAGGAAGTTACTCCAAAAGCTGAAGTTTGAATGTTTGGGGTAAATATGAGGCCCAAAGCAACCAGTAGTGCTGCAGAAAGAAAGGCATACAGAGAGGACATAAAACTTTCAGTCCAATAGAAAAACCAAAAAAGTATTTTATTGGGGCATAGTCCTTGTTGTGCTATCACTGTGTCATGGACAAAGAGGGGCAAAGTCTGGAGTGCGTTAGGCAAGACTGAAAGGACATGAGAGCAGAAATTAACTACCCCAATGGAGTGTTCCTGGTAGCCAGCTTAGCTTAGCAGACAGGACACTGGAGTGGAGGTAAAGAAGTTGGAAGATTACAGAGGAAAAACCCTCCTTGACCTTTACCGGTGCTAGGGACATGGTTTCAATAGATTATCCCCACTCAGGATGAGATCGCAAGTTTCAAATAGATAGCTATGCACACAGCAGGGCTGGTGCTCCACTGAAATAGCAAACTCCATGCCAGGAACTTTTGGGAATGGAAAGGAGAAGAAAACAGAGAACATCTCTCCGCCAAACTTGGTTTGCAGCCACATTTTTTAAAAACCCATACAGTCCTTGTCCCTGCATCTGCTCTGGGTAAAGTACAGAGAAAAGGAAGACAGATGGTTGAAGGCATGCAGTCTGGTGGATGTGGTGGAGTCCCATGAGCTCCACGTAAGTGGAACAGAGACTGTGATTGGGAATTATTGAAGTTAGGAGCATCAGTAAAACCAGAAAGTGTTAGTTTTCAAACAAGCACAACCCCTATTGTTTTCAAACATGAAAAGATAACTTTTTCACACAACATTTAGCTAATTACATTGTGGAACTCCTTACCACAGGACATTGCAGATGGTAAAGGTTTACATGGAGTTCAAAAACAATCTGATAAACTCATGGACAAAAAGTGATTCAGCAGCTATTAAATCTAAACTCATCACCCATGAGACTCTTGGAGTCTTGGAAGCTCTTGGAAGCTGGGAATTCATTCTCAAAAATCCCCCTCTGCATAGCTCCCATGTCCTTACACTCTTCCACCACTATGGGCTGTAGTCTCAGGGGCAGGATAGTGGGTTAGATGGTCTTCTGGTCTTTGCTAAGCAAGCTAAGTTTAGGCAAGCTGTGTTCTCCATGTCCTTGTTTTTGCTGTGATCCAGCTTGTCCTTTTTTTTTAGTTTGTAAGTTTTACAGAGCAGATGGATTTGTATGGGGGAGAGGGGTGATCCCCTTGGCTCAGTGCCCATCGGGCCTCATACAGGCACTACGTCCTGTTTGGGGGCTTAGGAGAGACAACGACAAACCATAGGGACTCCAGGAGGCCACTGGGTTGGTGGGACTGGAGCACTGTCCTGTGAGGCAGGGCTGGTTCAGCCTGGAGCAGAGACAGCTTCAGGGTACCTGACAGCACCCTGGCAGTGCCTGGTGGGAAGGGGMGTGACAACAGGCATAAACTGAACCTGGAGAGGTTCAGGCTGGAGATAAAGACACATTTCTWCCCCATGATGACAACCAGGCAGTGCAACAGTATGCCCAGAGAGGCTGAGCCTTCTCCATCCTTCGAGGTTTTCAAGACCCAATAAAAAAAGCCCTTATAAAGCCCTGGGTAAAGTTCCTTGTGCAGAGGACTCTCCATTTCCACTGAGCCTTCTGGGCCCAAAGATAATGAAAATGCTAATGAAATGCCATCAGTTCAGCGTGTAATTTCTCTTTGCTTCCAAAATATATGTATGCAGGCCTTGGCATTTATACTCATGCGAAAACAGAGATTAACTTCAACTTCCTGCATAGCAATAATTACCATTAGACTGCTCTGTCCGTGTCCTAAGAAAGAAAAGCACATGAACTCTGGCAAAAGCAGAGAACAGGTTTTCAGCTGGTGTAAGTCAGGGCAGCTTCGCTGAAGCCACCAGGCTGTGCTGAGTTGCACCCGATGAAAGTCTGCCCCTACGCACTTTGAACGTCGGTCCCTCATCTTCCCCCCCTGCTCACATCAGCATCGCTACGTGCTCAGGAAGGCCACCCAGGTGTAGCACATCAGCAGGCTGCTTGCGATAGATGATGGGCAGGGAAGCTGCTTTGCCCGCGCACAAGGGTGTGCTTGTGCTCCTGTCGAGAGAAGAGGACGCACAGGTTGCACAATCTCTCTCATGCCAGCAGGGAGACTAGCCAGACCTCTCACACCCACACACGGGGGAGGAGGAGGAGGGCGCTGCTTCCTCTTCCTCTTGCGGAGCTGACAAGGCCCCCTTTTCCTTTCAAGAGCGCTGCTGGATGGGCAGCAGGGTGCAGGCACGGCTCTATCAGCGGCCGTGCTGCGGGATCCTAAACAGCACACTACAGAGCTGTCTTTGAACTGACAATGGGACGCTGGCGCGGCTGCACAGCTTCCCTTTCCTAGGGCACTTTCTGCCCACAGAAACATGCTTTTTAAAGAGGAATGGCCCTTGCCTAGGATTTAACTCCAAACATCCATCCTGCTTTGTATTGGAACAGCCAAGAGTAATGGTCTGGATTAATGCCTCCATTGCCACAGGGGCAGTGTAATGCCAAATTTATCTGTTACACAGTAATAGCAAAAATCCTACCRGCAGGTTAGGCACTGAACTAGCTTTGGTCTCCCCTGTGGGCCTAAAAGATGCTTGTGCTTACTTTAGACCTTATCAGCATCACCTTGCTTGTGAACTCCGCCTGCTATCCATATACAAAACAAAGCATTACCTGACACCTGTTTCCCTCTTTTCCCAAAACAAAGTGAGGACACAGGCAATGCAAGTGATGGAACATTTCATTTGTGTTCTCTAGTTGGAGTGGAAGCGGAGCAACACCCTGGCTGGCATCAACAGCTGTGCTCAGATGAAGAGCTGGAGCCTGCCCTCCATCAACATGGTTGCAATGGTGGACAGGCTTTTGAGTCTTCAAGCCAAATTCCTCCTTGCAGAAATGAGCTCCCAGCTGTAACATATCACCACTGCCACCCAGCAAAGCAATGTCGTGGAGCATGATTTCTTAGTGACCCTGTTTCTCTGTCCAGCTTTTTGATGCAGTTTCTCCCTCCTCCCTTCCAAAAATCCCATTTTAAAATGCAGATATTGACCAATAGGCACTGCAAGGTAATGAGAGATGTTTTTCCTCATTCCCAGCATAGACTCAAATCAGGCAGGATGCGTTGCCACAGAGGGACCTGTGAACACATGCACTGGCTGCTCATGCTGTTCAGGAACTGGGCACACACTCAGCAGAGAAGAATTTCCGTACACCTTTTGGTTTTCCACCTGTGTTCAACCTCTTAGCTGCAACGCACATTGCTTACTTGAGTCATCCCATTTAAGTCAGTGGGACTACTCACTAAAGAGCTACTCATCAGGAGAAAGGGTTCTCCAGGCAGGCCACAAATACCTGATCATGCTTAAATTTGTGCATGCCTGCTCCAGGCATAATTTAAACACCTTCACATGATCCTTTTAACAGCCACAAGCTTTTGGAAAGTCAGAGGAATGCAGGATTGACTGGGTGTTGTAATGGAAAAGTGTAGGCCAGGCAAACAAAGAGTACACAATCATTGCAAAGAAGGAAGAAAAAAGAAGCAGGAAAGTAAAAAAATGTGCAATACATGGGAGTTTTTTGAGCTGGTCCATCACTACCAGAGGGAATATTCCAATTTTTTTACGTAATGGACTGCTTCAAAAAGTGTAGAAAATTATGTTAGGTCACTCCATGCCCTGTATGCCTCACCTGCCATACATAGAAAATTGTTACTAAATGGGAAATATACCACTATTTTTATTATACTAGATGACAGGAAACTGGGGAAAAAAGGTGTTTTTAGTTCCCTGATTTGAACAACAAAGATCTCAGACAGAAGCTGCACGTCACCAATGCTGTTCTTTTGAATCATCTAGATTACAGATTTTATGGAATGATACGTGAAGAGACTTGTAAAACATTGCACTAATGTTTACTGTCTTTATCTTTGTAGTGTATTACATGTCCACCTTATTCCTGTTTTACAGTCCCGCTAGGTATCTTCCTAGTGGATAATGACAGCAGTATATGGTCACTGTTCAAGCATCATGGAAATATGCAAATCATACAAAGGTGTTTCAATTTGCAGCAGGGCTGACTTAGCTCCCCCCGCCAAGATGGAGGGAGGCTATTCAGTTTGGCTCAGTCAGATGGGATGCTATTCATCCAAGCCTGGCATTTCGTCCACAGGCAATAAATATCCCAAGTAATTTCTTGGAAGCGCCAGCATTTCCTGGTGGAACTCCTTTCACCCCAAACAAGCGCACATCCTTCCTGTATAGCACACTGTGGGACACGTGCTGGGGCCAGTTGGCACTTTGCAGAGATGTCTTACCAGGTACAGGAGTTACCTGGATCACAATACTTTCCAAGAGACTTCTGGGCCAGGCAGTTTTTAATACCATGTTGTGAAGAGCAAAGGGCATCTCCCCTACGTTGGGAGCAGGCTTTTCTATTGCCTCCATATGCTTTGCAGCATGTGTGCAAATCCGCTGATTCAGCTCAGGGACACTCTCCTGGCTGGACCAGCTGGACGAGGAAATTGAAAGGTAGGGACCAGCCACAAGCGGTTTGTGGGCCCAAGCACCAGGTGAGGAAGTCTTCTGAGTCATGATCACCAGAACCCAAGTCTTCCCTTGACCTCATGGAGGAGGAGTTTTGCACAGAGCCAGCTGAGGGGATTTACCAAAGATGTCACTAATTTTTCAGTTGCCCTCGGAAGACTTTCTTTCAACAGCACGGGGTCCTGCTGCTATCTGCCAGCTCTGCTGAGGAAGCCTTCATGGTGCATTGGTAGCACTACATCAAGCAACCTGAACAGAAAGCATCAGACTAACTGGATCATGGAAAACATTTGCCTGATGCATGGCTAGGAAGAAGAATTTTTTTTTCCTGGACAGATGTGTGTTCTGAAGAGAAAAAGAGACATTTTGGCCTCTTTTCTACAACCCAGGCTCTTCCTGCATAGACCTACTTCAACCAGTGCCACGTGCCTGGGCCCTAATCTTCTCCCTTTGCGGATACTAAGCTGATCAGGCTTGAGTCTAGCATAAGTCACACACCTTCCTTCTCCTTTACCATCCTTCTTTATAAACCACTGAGAAACCTTCCTTCTGATTTTTTTTTTTTAACATAGGAGGGATGACCAAGGACTTTAAACTGCAGTTCTTTAGGAAAAAACTGTTAATGCTGCTGCTGAGGTTGTGTTCCAGATCTGTTAAACTCTGCTTTTTAAACCTGCTTTTTCTCCCTGCCTGTGCAAAAGAGGGTGGCTTAGAGATGTCTGCCTGTCTGTCTTTCATAGCTGAAAAAAACAGCAAAGCTGAACTCAAGCCCTGCTAAATCCTTATGACAAACCGCCACAGAGAGGGTACTAAGACTCTCAGGCACTGGCTCAGGCTGCCTTCTGTAGCATCCATCTTGGCTTAACAGGCAGAGAGCTGGCAAACAGTTATGTCTGGGCTTGGGAAACAGAAGAAAGCCATATACGTACTCATTTTCAGAACAAAGGCGAAACATCCGATGACCGCTTCAGCTTCATGATTGCCTAGTTACACACAGCCTTTAAGCCTTTATTTTTAATTTACCCCAGAGAGGGATCTTTCTTTTTCTTTACTTTTCTGGGTCAGCCAGCTGATATTTCTTCAGGGTGGAAAATCACTGTTTAGATCTACTTTAAAGGAAAATAAATAAGCGTATTAAGAGAATACCCTCTCAGTTAGCTGCACATGACCCAGGCATAAGGCATTTTTCCTGTGCATGTTCACTCTGTAATTGAAGTCCAGTAGGAAGTAGGTGCTTGTAGTGGGGGCATTACCCGATTTGTTTTGACAGCCTGGGAGCAGATAGGAAGGACAGGCTCCCTACCCCCTGCCCCACCAGAGCCAGCTCCACGTGCTAGCTGAGACCCCACCACGGGCAGGGGAATTTACGGTGGGTTAAAGGCACAAGTGGCACAGTGTCCTTGCCTGTCCACCAACACACCCTTGCCCTAGAGGAGAAGAAAACAAGAGGAGTCCTTCAGGGTTAGGATCAAAAGTATCTGTGCTTCACCAGTTCTCAGCAGCTGTGTGGTTTCAGAGAGGCTCCTGGCAGCTGCAGTCATTTAAAGCGGCTCTGGGTTGCTCTGACTTACATGCACAGGGTGAGCAGGGACAAACACCTTCTGAAGCTCAGTGCAAATATTTGGGCCAATAGTCTCCACAAGTATGAAAAATAACAGTACTTCTTTCTCTTTTAACATATTTTTGGTGTTATTTTGAAAAGGCTCTGATTAAACCCAAACTAGCCACTTCCAAATTACCTGACAAGCTTATGTATATGAATTCATATCCCACTCTGCCCATTTTGCATGATTGTTTACAGGGATAGCTGAAAATCCACTAATTTGAGTGAAGAAATTACAGAAGCAGGCACCTAGAACCAGGCTCAAGATGTCATTTTGTATTCCTGCTTCTGCAGCCAACCCATGGTAGAGGTACTTTTAATGTTTCAAATTTTAATGAATTTATAACCAGTGAAATTCACCCCTTCTGCACCATAGGACAAAACACATAGCCCCAGAAGATCTTTGAGCCTTGAGGAAAACAACACACATCTGCTTGAAATGTGGCTGACTAAAATCCACACTAAAACTTAGATTAATATTTTGAAGATAGAAGTAGAATGGGAATTAAAAGCAAGGTAGTGCCACATCCAATTTTTTAAGCTCTGGCCACACCGTAGAGAACATAATCCTTGCAATTGCCTTTTACACAGCATTCCCTAC
This sequence comes from Oceanodroma leucorhoa, assembly GCA_030449065.1. Taxonomy (NCBI): domain Eukaryota; kingdom Metazoa; phylum Chordata; class Aves; order Procellariiformes; genus Oceanodroma; species Oceanodroma leucorhoa. Next base: position 1,508,866 of record JASVER010000098.1, read on the forward strand.
CTTCCATTAAGTGGTCTCCAACCTTTGATTTTAAGAATCGACATTTCTGTTTACTTCAGGGGATGGAAAACTTGCCTAGTGCTTTAAGTAACATCCACCAAGCTAAGCCAATGTTTGATACTCCAAGTATCAAAATATCAAAAAATTGGCTAAGCCAATTTTTGATGCTGAAAGTCTCTTACAAGTGAGGTTTAATTTCCTCCCACCAGGAATCAGGATCAGACTTGTGAAAAGACCCTAGGTATCTTGCACCAGGATGGAGCTGTGATATTCTTTGCAAAGAAAGCATCAGCAAATTCCTGAGGTGTAGATGTCTAAAGGTGAATACTTGATCCCACCTAAGCAGCCTAAAAGTCAACAGCTGTATTGGACAAAGAAGTCACAAGGGAAAAAAGTGTGATTTCTGACTGTACCGTGAAGGCCACACTCTAGGAAGCTGAACTTGGTCTGTACAGACAGGTTACATTCATGGAGGTACTTCCTTGGTTTTGACTTTATAATCTTAATGTTCCTTCAACATTTTTAAATGTAAGCTGATAAAATAGTAATAAAAAAAAGCTAGTTCACATCACAACCAGAAGCTGTAGATCATGTCAGGAAATACTTATGAGCACCAGATGGACAAATGGGTAGGTTTGTGTTGTAACTGTGATGATTTAGGGATAGAAGTGGGTCAAGGCGTGAAGGGAGAAGTAATGTCAATACAGTTGGAGAAAACTGATGATCTGGAGAAGGAATTGTGTGCTAAAAGTTTGACTGTATTTTCTCATATATCAGCCACTCTAATTAAAAAATTGACTTCTCCATACAAACTTTACGTCAATTAAATAGACTGAAGAATTGCTTTCTAGACTGATTTTGAAATTTGTCTTGTACTGTCATTCTGAACTGTGGGACCCATTATCAAGGCTTTTTGTGTCACGACTGCACACCAAGTCACTAATTCATAAAGGTCACAGAGATGTCTTTAAACCAGACCAGTGTTGTAATCTGAATAAAACCTGTTGGAGGAGCAAACAGCCGTAGCAGTCACATTTTCCCCTGATCTGAATGATTGCCACATTTATTCTTACAGCAGATGGCCAAGATAGGTCTTGAAGAACTGAATTAAAATAACAGGCACAGCTTTATCAGTAATTGAAAAATCACGGAAGTCAGAAGCCTGTGTCGGTCACAGTGACATCTCAGTTTGGTGGCTTTTTAGAGGCAGCATCACTTATTTATTTCCCTTTGAAACACAAAAAGCCCAACCTGGGCAACAGGTTAAAGTCCCCCATGCTAAGCATGCAATGGAGCTGCACAGCTGAATGATGACATTGAAATGAGCTTTCCCTTTCCTGTTGGCAGGACCTGACTTGGGTAATAACATGTGCAGAGCTTAATCTGTCCACAGTTTTCAATGGCACAGGCATATCCTCTGCCCTGCCCCACCAGACACTGAGTGAAAATGCAAAAGAAGGGGTGGTACACCAATAATTGTGTATTTGACTCTTCTCAGCTGCAGTGGGTGGAAGTGTTGGGTGAAACAAAGCACAACCGTGTGTTCGCTCAGCTCTTCTGTCAGTGCATGTCAGGAAAACCCTCTTGATTTCCTGCATGTTTCAATCACACCAATCTTGCAAATATTGTTCAATTTGTTGTCCATGACTACAGCTTACAGACCTTTCCTGTAAACTCCTGTCTTTCCTTAGACTTCTTGATGAACTGAATTGCTTGTCTGCAACTCTGCCTCTCAATATACTGAAAAATCTGACAATGTCTTATAGCAGCCATTTCTGGATGCAACTGTTGTAAGTAATTTCTGGGGATAAGAAAAATTTAGAAGCTTCCAAGGATAACCAGTGTTCAGTGATAGCAAAGCTAAGTATTTTCACCAACACTTAAAATAGGTAGTGAGTCAAAATATTCAATGAACACAAAGTCAAAGATTTCATTTCAATAAAATCATTTAACAACTAATTTTTTACTGTCTTGCTTAGACTTTTGTAAATAATATCAGGTCAAAACAATAGAAGTCAAAACAATGTTTTATTTTGTTAAACATTCTAGGAATATCACTTTTTGTCTCAATTCAGTATTAAATTAGTTTTGCTTGCATCATGTCATTCTTTTTTTATTTGAATCAAAAGATGCATTGTTTTTGTTGCAGGATAAGGAAAGATTATTTTCCTAAGTAAGTTTTGCTAGATAGCACTACATGAAGTTTTAGTATCACCTAACTAAAAAACAAATTCCCTATTTCTTTAGTTACAGGATGAGTTTGAAGAGATAAAATGCACAAATACTTGCAGCTGCAACAGTTACATGCTATCTATGAGTGGTGGGAAAATTTATGACTGCCTCCAAGAGTGAGAAGCAAAGTCTCATCGATAGGGTATGTGGCTTTTAAAACGCCTACAATTATCCAGCTATCTGAGTTACGTAGAGAGTGAAGTTAGACCAAGAGGAGTTGTTTCTAACCTGTATTTAGAAATGTGTCAGTAAGGTGTATGGGGAGCCCAAACGGGCCAGTGAGGTGTTGAGAGGCTGGGAGTACACAGGTGTGCTGACAGGAAGAAATAGGGCTTTAGAGAAAGAGAGGAGCTGAAGCTGGGAGGGATGGATGTGACTGGAGGGAGTCTGAAGGAAGGGAGGGGGAAGAACAGAAATGAATGGGGCTTGAAGATGGTGGGGAGGTTTCAGCAATTCTGTAACATGCCACAGGTGCCCCTTTCTCTTGCCTCCTCAGTACCATGCACCTTATCATCTGACCAAATGGTTTTGTAGGACCTTCCCTCTGTCCTCACAGCAGGGTAGCCTGGTCCTTCCTGGGTTGCTGGTGTGTGAGCAGGCTGGGGACAGGGTGAGGCAGAAGGAGACCAGAGTAGCACTGAAGCTTGCTGCTCCTCCGTTTTGCAAGAATGCAGAGATCTCTCGCCAGGAGGGGAGATGGAGAAGGGAAGCAGCCATGTCCCATGGCTCATCCCATGTCCCTCACACCCTTCCTCAGTTTCCAGTGCCACCTGCAAGGCTGGCTCTGTGTAGGTCTCTGAAAGCAAGAGATGGAGATCACCTTTTCAGGTAGTATGTGCTGCTCAGATGGATGTCTCCCTTTCCCCTAAAGAAACCAAAGGAAAAACAAGTGGCCTCAGTGGGGCCATGTTCTACCACTAGCTGTCAGTGAACCTAGGCTACTGCCTGATTGTCTCCACCTAAAGTCAATCTCACAGAAAAAATTTTGTGTTTAGGTCCTGATCCTTTGATGGAACATAAGTACAAATGGTGCTGTTGAGCTAAGTGATTGTATTAAGAGACACAAAAAAACCCCAACAAAAAACGTGCCAAGTGCATGAAAAGCAATGGATATATAAACAAACCTTGGCTGACTTAGAGGTGATGTTGAAAAAAAAATTAAATGGAGAAGTATCGGTTTCTTCTAGCTAGGTTTATGTTAGTATGAGACAACTGGTAACTCTTCTAAGACCACATCCTAATATTAATTCCACCAGAAACAACTGCTTTGGAGAGAAGTGAGGAGCTCTTTTAACACTGGTGTCCTTACTGATCTGGTTGTGGTTGGAAGCGATAACCACACAGTCCAGAAAGGCACTTTTCCTCCTGCCCATGCAGGGCTCCATTTTAAGATGGCAGTTGTTGCTGAATGGAGGCTGACAGTTTAACAAATGAAATCTGAGAAAAACAGACTTAAGAAGATCCTTGACTGCTGAAAGTGCACCAGGGACAGCTTTTCCATGTTGGTGCTTCCTTTTACAAAAAGTATTACCAAAGACGTCACAAAGATTAAGCAAGCAGTGCACATGGGCCAGGCCATCCTAAAGCTCACTTTATTTGTTACCCGTTTTCTCTGCCCATGCAACTGTTGAAATCTATCTGCTACGTCTTGTCTTCCAAGCTGCAGGATCAGGTACTGGAGTTTTGTTCCTCAAAGCCTGCAACGTCAGGATCAGTAGTACATCTTAAAGTCAATGAAGCTGAGAGGTGCGTTTCTGCAAGATTCTCCTGTACACTTTCTAAAGCCTAGAGCATAGCAGCACAGGTGTTGGTAGGCTTTGAGAACTGTCATATACTACAGATTTATAAGTAATACAGATAAAATAACCATGTTGGGGAAGTTGCGCTGGAAAAGTTAAGATATTTGAAAGCAGTTAGCCAGCCTAAAGTATCTAGCATTATAGTGGAAACCTCCAACACCTATTATAACTTTTACATGTATTTAATGTTAACATGCACTGTGCACTACCATGCACAGGGAAAAAGAGCAGCTGGAGGAGTGAGACAATCACATATGCACCCCACTGTTTTTTTCCTAGTGTGAAGCTTACTTTTGCTCCTCCTGGATTTCCTTTCCTCTAAGGCAAGGATTATGTTCACTGCAAGCAGCAGTGCTGGAGGTTATGGAAACATGTAGCCATACTGTCTGCTTTCCCTTCCACACACCTCGCTCTGCTAAGTCTGTCTCTTAAACAGGTAACACCTTTGTTACAGAAACACATGGAGGGAACTTGCAGGTGACTTCATTCATGCCCAAGAAAGTGAGAGAAGGAGCCACAGATGTAATTGTGCTGACACTGCCCAAAGCTGAAGGAAACTCTCCCAGCACTGAAAATCAGCATGTTCAGACAAGCAGCGCAAGGGTGATACTTCACTCCAGCAAGGATCTCACTGTATTAGCAGATGCAAGTGAGGTAGTTTCAGCATGTGGGCGTCAAACGAAACCTAAAGTATACGGTGGATTTAGTGACTTTCAATTTGTTAGCTTTACAGATGTGAGTTTGCAAACAGATTGGATAATTCTGTGACCCAAAAGAGAAACCAGCTGTTCCCAGGCTTCACTTTCAATCACTTCCTCCTACTCTCTTAAAACACGAAGGGGAAAAAAAGCACATGCGAAGAAAAAAAAATCCCGCTTCCTGTCATCAGAGGCTCCAACTGTCACTCTTTTGCTTGAAAAGGGCAGTGTCCCTGTTCCCCAGGGATCAACAGGCAAATGGCTACTGCCCAGCAGGGAGGGCTGTGTGCTGCAGCAGAGATATGTGGTCTGGTATCCCAAAGATTCAAAAGGCTTCCCCTTCCCAGCTCTTCTCCGGAGCCTGCCCACCACTCCCACTGGGAAGATCAGGTAAAGCTCCCACTGATCTGCCTTAACAGGAGAACTGTCGTCAGCTGCAATGGGGAATAAGGCTGAAGCAGTCCAACATCTAAACATGTACAAGTGGTTATGAACCAAAAACTCTGCAAGTACCATTGTTTTTGTTTTTCTGCTCTGGATCTCAAAGCTCTTTACAAATTGTCCTCCTCATGTGTCTCTGAGACAGGTAAAGGCCTCTTCCACCATGCCATGTTTCCTGAGCTGAAGATTAGACCAAATAATTAAGGAGTGCTGCATGTAAAATGTAGTGTTGTCAGGGTCTTGTGGGCCTGATACACCATGGGGCATATCAAAGTGAAAGTAGAAAAAAGGGCCAGCAGGCTGAATTCTGAAACAGTATCTAAAAGGGTACCTTCAGTTTGAACATGCCTTCTCTTTCATATTTGTCTCCCCAGCAAAGCTGCACCTCAGTGGATAGACCTCACCCCTTCTTTTTGCCATTGCAACAGGATGGAAACTTCTTGCTGTATGTATCTCAACTAAGAAACCATGGCACTAGAAATGTGTTTGAGCCATTCAGTGGGCAAACCTGCCTAGAAATGCACAGGACAGAAATAATGTCTGTTGTGAGATGCGGACCATTGTATCTGGATTTCCRCTGAGCTTATTTCTGAATGGTAAATCACCTTCAGCCAAAAAGAAATGCAGCTCAGGATACTTTATAATCATTTGCCTGTATTGCTACTGTATGGACAGTAATGAACTCTCAAGGCAGCCATTTATTCTGCTAAGAGACCCTTTAACATCACTCTGGCAGCATATTATAGCTTTATATTGGCTGCAAATTAGCACCCACTTAGCACTCCTGCACAGTGTGAAGAGAACTTACAGAAATGAGAACCTGCATGTTCTGCATACTGAAGGAATGCAATATTCATTATAAGCTTCTACTCCAGCTCAACATTAACCACACAGAAATCTGGTTTGCTTCTGGATACACATTTTAAAAGCATCCAAGGGACCCAGTCACTTCAGCCACATTTTTTAAAGTGATTGTGGTATAAAGCAGAATATGAAAACACTGTCCTTAAAAGGTGGCTGAGTATCTTTCCACCATTCAGCAGCTTGTCGCAGGTGTGCCTTGCTCTTCTGTAGGTGCCAAATGCCATGCTACCAATGTACTCAGCCACTCTGCTCAGGCAGAGAGGATCCCCTGAGCTTTGAAGGTCAGTCTCTGGCTGGCCCTTGGGCCTCCATTTCCAATCTGATGTCTGCATGGACAACCAGTCTTGGTATCAGCTCCCCAAAAAACAACCAATATGTATCCAGGGAAACTTGCCAGTACAAGGTCACTTATGAGTATAGTGCTCCAAGGACATGAGAAGACTTTTCCTGTTCTTGGAAATGCTGGTAACTAATTTCCYAAGCTCCACAGAAAATGGGTGACACTCCTGTCCTCTCAAACATTATGTGAGTGGGAAGCTGCAGGAACACAAAGGGCTCTGGATGGTCTGCCTGCCTAAATGAAAGCTCAACCCGATTCATGGTCATCTATCCTCCAGTCTTTATTCAATTTCCCACCGTATGACCTCTTCGTCTCCCATTTGCTTTGATCTGCACCCACTGACTGCAAAAGGCCCATTTTTCCTGCCTTAAAGGTGAAATCACCTAACTAAAAGGCTACATTAGACCTCAGTGTTTCCACAACAACAAAAGAGACATCTGTATGCTTCACTTCACCAGGAAAGAAAGGGAAAATCATCAATCAGACTGGATTCTAGAGTGGTGAACTGACTGCCAAGTCAGCTGTCCAACTGATTATTCACTTGAAGTAGTCAACCACTTTTGTAGAAAGAGGACTATATGCGTTTCCTTCTGACATCAATCCAGTAGATACTTATAAAAGCTTCAAGAGACTCTGGGGAAAACAATGCAGGCTTTTCAAATGCACCTTGAAAGCACAGCAAATCTGTGGAGAATTGATTTTAAGTTTTTGTTCAAAAAGTGAAGGGAGGAAATGCACTGGAGATTTGACAACTTTTAAAGAAAATATATCCAATTCAATTTTGTCTTGTAACTTAGAAATACTCAAAACAGTCCTCAGTTTTCTTCCAGATTCTTTCAACAGCYTCGCACGAGGTGGTATGAATTCCCTGTACAATTGGAGCAGCTTCAGCCACTGTGTAACTGGTTTTCTTTGTGAATCTATAAAGCTGAGCATATTTCTAAAGGCACCTGGAATCTCCTTTGCACTGAGGCACAGTAGCACTGCTCCTGTATTTATATAAAGCCTTGAAGGCCGTTTCACACTACCTGTGTGGTGCGATCGGGATATGAGGGCCTTGAATCATGAGCCCTGGTGGTTTCGTCTGCTGTAGGTTAAGGTGTAACCACCCCCTGCCCTTCCACCCACCCCTGATTTGCATTCTGAGGTAATACACTGGTCTGCGGTGTAGGCATGTGTGCTTCTCATGCCACCATGGGAGTAGCATCTTAGAATCATAGAATCATTATGGTTGGAAAAGACCTCTAAGATCATCAAGTCCAACCATCAACCCAACACCACCATGCCCACTAAACCATGTCCCGAAGTGCCACATCTACACGTTTTTTAAATGCCTCAGGTGGTGGTGACTCCACCACTTCCCTGGGCAGCCTGTTCCAGTGCTTGACAACCCTTTCAGTGAAGAATTTTTTCCTAATGTCCAATCTAAACCTACTCTGGCACAACTTGAAGCCATTTCCTCTTGTCCTATCGCTAGTTACTTGGGAGAAGAGACCAACACCCACCTCGCTACAGCCTCCTTTCAGGTAGTTGTAAGAGAGCGATAAGGTCTCCCTTCAGCYTCCTTTTCTCCAGGCTAAACAACCCCAGCTCCCTCAGCCACTCCTCATAAGACCTGTGCTCCAGACCCTTCACCAGCTTCGTTGCCCTTCTCTGGATGCATTCCAGCACCTCAATGTCCTTCTTGTAGTGAGAGGCCCAAAACTGAACACAGTATTTGAGGTGCCGCCTCACCAGTGCCGAGTACAGGGGCACGATCACCTCCCTGCTCCTGTTGGCCACACTATTTCTGACACAGGCCAGGATGCCGTTGGCCTTCTTGGCCACTTGGGCACACTGCCGGCTCATGTTCAGCCGGCTGTCAACCAGCACCCCCAGGTCCTTTTCCGCCGGGCAGCTTTCCAGCCACTCTTCCCCAAGCCTGTAGCATTGCCTGGGGTTGTTGTGACCCAAGTGCAGGACCTGGCAACTTGGTCTTGTTGAACCTCATACAGTTGGCCTTGGCCCATCAATCCAGCCTGTCCAGATCCCTCTGCAGAGCCTTCCTACCCTCACGCAGATCAACACTCCCGCCCAACTTGGTGTCATCTGCAAACTTTCTGAGGGTGCACTTGACCTCCTCATCCAGATCACTGATAAATATATTAAACAGAACCGGCCCCAAAACTGAGCCTTGTGACCGGCCGCCAACTGGATTTAATCCTGTTCACCAGAACTCTTTGGGTTCGGCTGTCTAGCCAATTTTTTACCCATTGAAGAGTACACCCGTCCAAGCCATGAGCYGCCAGCTTCTCTAGGAGAATGCTATGGGAGACAGTCTCAAAGGCTTTACTAAAATCTAGGTAGACCACATCCACAGCCTTCCCCTCACCCACTAGGCGAGTCACCTGGCCATAGGAGATCAGGTTGGTCAAGCAGGACCTGCCCTTCATGAACCCATGCTGGCTCAGCTCGATCCCCTGGTTGTCCTGCACCTGCCTTGTGAGTGCCCTCAAGATGAACCGCCCCATAATCTTCCCCAGCACCGAGGTCAGGCTGACAGGCCTGTAGTTCCCCAGATCCTCCCTCCAGCCCTTCTTGTAGATGGGTGTCACATTGGCAAGCCTCCAGTCGTCCAGGACCTCCCCTGTTAACCAGGACTGCCGATAAATGACGGAGAGTGGCTTGGTGAGCACTTCCGCCAGCTCCCTCAGTACTCTCAGGTGGATCCCATCCGGCCCCATAGACTTGTGAGTGTCCAGGTGGTGTAGCAGGTCATTAACTGCTTCGTCTTGGATTATGGGCGGTGTATTCTGCTCTCTGTCCCTATCTTCCGGCTCAGGGGGCTGAATACCCTGAGGATAACCGGTCTGACTACTAAAGACCGAGGCAAAGAAGTCATTAAGTACCTCATCCTTGGTCACAATGTTCCCCCCAGCATCCAATAAAGGATGGAGATTCTCCTTGGCTCTCTTTTTGTTGTTAATATATTTGTAAAAACATTTTTCGTTGTCTCTTACGACAGTGGCCAGATTGAGTTCTAACTGGGCTTTTGCCATTCTAATTTTCTCTCTGCATGACCTAATGAGATCCCTGTACTCTTCTTGAGTTGCCTGTCCCTTCTTCCAGCAGTGGTAGACTCTCCTTTTTTCCCTGAGTCCCAGCAAAAGCTCCCTGTTCAGCCAGGCTGGTCGTCTTCCCCGCCAGCTCCTCTTACGGCACATGGGGACAGCCCGCTCCTGCGCCYTTAACACTTCCTCCTTAAAGAACGCCCAGCCTTCCTGGGCCCCTTTGCCCTTCAGGACTCCCTCCCAAGGGACCCTCTCAACCAGAGTCCTGAACAGGCCAAAGTCCACCCTCTGGAAGCCCATGGTAGTGGTTTTGCTGACCACACTCCTTACTTCACCAAGAATCGAGAATTCTATCATTTCATGGTCGCTAAGCCCAAGATGGCCTCCGACTGCGACATCTCCCACCAGTCCATCTCTGTTGGTAAACAGCAGGTCAAGCGAGGCACCTCCCCTGGTAGGCTCACTTACCAGCTGCATCAGGAAGTTATCTTCCACGCACTCCAGGAACCTCCTAGACTGTTTCCTCTCTGCTGTGTTGTATTTCCAGCAGACATTGGGTAAATTGAAGTCCCCCACAAGGACAAGGGCTAGCAATCGTGAGACTTCTTGCCAGCCACTTGTAGAATGCTTTGTCTGCCTCTTCATCCTGGTTGGGTGGTCTATAACAGACTCCCAGAGGATATCTGCCTTGTTGGCCTTCCCCCTCATCCTTAYCCATAAGCACTCAACCTGATCATCACAATCGTTGAGCTCTGTACAATCGAAACACTCCCTAACATACAAAGCCACCCCACCGCCTCTCCTTCCTCGCCTATCCCTTCTGAAGAGCTTATAGCCATCCATCGCAGCACTCCAGTCATAAGAGTCATCCCACCATGTTTCTGTGAGGGCGACTAAGTCATAGCTACCCTGCTGCACAATGGCTTCCAGCTCCTTCTGTTTGCTGCCCACGCTGCATGCATTGTTGTAGATGCACTTGAGCTGAGCTATCGATCTCACCCCCAACATTGGCATGCCACCCCTAGGCTCATCTCTAGCAAGTTTGGTTTTATCTCCTTCCCCCTTCGAACCTAGTTTGAAGCCCTCTCGATGAGCCCCACCAACTCATGGGCGAGAATCCTTTTCCCCCTTTGAGACAGCTGAACTCCATCCATCGCTAGCAGGCCCGGTGCCGTGTAAACCTCCCCATGATCAAAAAAGCCAAAATTCCACCGATGGCACCAGCCTCTGAGCCACGTGTTAAGCAGGTGTGTTTTCCTGTTCCTTTCAGTATTCTTCCCTGCCACTGATGGGATTGAGGAGAACACTACCTGTACTCCTGATCCTGCAACCAACCGCCCCAGTGCCCTGAAGTCCCTTTTGATTGCTTTGGRACTTCTCTCCGCAACCTCATCGCTGCCAACCTGCATAACCAATAGTGGGTAATAGAGGGCCGTACCAGACGAGGGAGTCTCCTAGTAACGTCTCTAACCCGGGCCTCAGGGAGGAGCAGACTTCCCTGTGGGATGGGTCTGGAGGCAGATTGGGCCCTCTGTTCCCCTCAGAAGGGAATCACCTACAACAATTACCCTCCTTTTTTTCTTAACAGAGGCAGTCATGATGTGCGGGGCTGACTGACTCGCCCTAGGCACCCCCCTGGATGGACCTTCATCTACATCCTCATTTGCCTGGCCCTCAAGTTCCAGAGCCCCATATCTGTTGTGTAAGGGCAACCGGGAAGGCAAGGGAGGCCAGGAGGGGATTCGCCTGGTGCCCCGAGCAGGGACCCGTTTCCATTCCCCCCCATCTCTTAGGTCCCCTACTTCTGCCTGGTGGCAAGAGGGAAGAGGATCCTCTGCTTCTTGCGGAGCCTCCACCTGCTGCCTTTGCCTCAGGGATGGCAGCGTGTGGCTCCACCAATCCATCTCCCTCTTACACTCCCTAATGCTCCTTAACCTCTCCACTCCCTCCTTCAGCTCTGCCACCAGGCTGAGCAGCTCATCCCCCGGTCACACCGCGCACCGGTGCTGTCTCCGCYGCCCCCCGGCACCAGTGACAGGCTCAGGCACTCCCTGCAGCCGGAGACCCGGACGGCTGCATGTTTGTGTGGGGGCTGCGGCTGGGTCGCCACACTCCTTCTGGCCACAGCTTTCGGCCGGCCTAGGTCCTCTTCTGGGAGGGCGATGACCGCTGGCTGAGTGAGCCTCCAGAGCCGGGAGGGGGGCTGCGCCCGGCCCGCCCCCCCCGCCCGCGCAAACCGCCGCGCCGCGCTGCTGGTCGCCGGCGGTCCCTGGGGGCTGCTCTTGTGTGCGAGGGGTTGGGCCGCCGTCACCCTTGTCCCCGCCCCGCGGAGTCAGAGCTGCCGCTCGTCAGGAGCTCGCTCCTSCGGCTCGGGGTTGGAGCTTCTGGCAGAGAAGAAGGATGGACAGCTGGGAGCAATAGTAGTTTGATCTGCCGCAGATAAAGATGTCAGCGCTCATGACTTGGAGTGCTGAGCSTAAGTCAGAACCAGCCCTATTCACCATTCAGCTCCAAGTTTTGTCCCCGATTCTTTTATGCTATGCTACTCAAGGGCCCAGAGCTCTACAGAGTGTCAGGGTAAAAGAAAGACCGATGAGCTCTGTAAAGAGATGCTACTCAGGTAAATTTGTGAATATTAGAAAGGCTGAAAGGTGCTATGGAGCCAGTTGTATTCCACTACCTTGTAGGTCAGTACCGTCTCTAAGCTACCACTTTTACATTGCAGCTCCATTATAGCAGCAAATATTAGCAGGAGGGCAGAAAAAAAAATCGATATAATCTTTTCAAGAAATCWAATCAGTCTTCAAGGTTAGAGAAGTTATTTTCTTAAATAAAAGGACACCAAATAGAATTTGGGCAGAAGTCAGAGCAGGCCACCAATGAGTCACACTAACTAAAGACAGTTGTGTACTGAACCTGAATAGATAGCAACATACCAGGCTCTTAGCTTCCCATAGGGCAGGAAAAATGGGTTCACAACCCAAGGACTCAGCAGCCCTCCCCAGTCTGTGGGACACCAGCTGGCTAGTGGGCCAGGCATCTTGGGAGTGTTGCTCTGTGAGTGTGCTGTGGGCAGATCATGGGGGATTGTATGTGCACCTGCAGAAGGCTGGTGGGAGTGGCTAATTCAGCAGTGTATGGGTCTGCCCCCTCCCTGGGAATAAAATGGTCTCTTAATCCATATGGCAACTGGCTGCCTTTGCCACCAAGTCTGGAATACATGGGGTCTTGGATTAACAGAGCTGATAACGGAAAGCCAGCCATTGGGTAAGCATCAGTTTCTTTTAAATCATGAATGCAGAAAACTTTTGTCCTGTTTGATTCCTGTTGACAATGGAGAGAGACCATTTTCCATGACTTTTTGATCTACAAGAGAAGACCTCTGTGCAGTCCCAAGTCCATAGAGGTGACTATATATGAACACCTGGAAAAAGGCTATTGAGAGAAAAGATAAACGCTAGTTTGAAGCTACAATTTAGTAAATTTTAGGGCGTGGATGGTCTCTGGTAGCCAAATTGTTTCTGGATCTTCCACTCTCTTTTCTGGCTGTATTTTGCTTTCATGTTTCATTACTGGAAATTACAGAAGGGGTCATGCTGCCTGGATTTCACTGAAACTGGTATTTTGCCTGGTGCCAGTGAAAATTCCGCATTTATTGTATTTTGGGAGTTTGGAATTTCTCAGCCCTTAACTCTGAGAATTGCACCAAATTAGGCACACTTCTTTTTTAACTTTAGCTTTAACTAATCATTAAAAATCACCAAGAAATCACATACAAATGCTGGACATTGGTGGGGATGAAAATCAAAATCACCACCACCCAGTGCGTGGCCTAAAACTGCAGGTACAGCTTTGTGCAAGCTGTTTGAGAGTGGGTCCTGATGCACACTAAGTCTTTTCCTCTAACTAGCCCTCCTGCAGACACATCACCATATCAACTACAGGTTTCTGTGCTCTGCACAGTGATTGTTGGCCTGACAGACTGTGAAGTCCAACCATACTCTGTTAGTGTCCTGTAGACACAGTCTGTCAAATCTCTTTGGCAAAACTTCTCATGGTATGAACAGCAATTAGTATTATGAGGCAGCGAGCCTGCCTGTGTCAGGGATGGGGAAAACTCTTACCACAAAGCTCCTAGGAAACTTAGCTGCTTGTGAGAAGAAAAGCATACCATAGTCCCCAAAGCTGAAAAGGCTCCACTGTGGTTTCTGAATATTTATAATGAAAGACATAAGGTCAGAATAAACAAAGCTGAGACAAAGGAAGGCTTTCCCCTATGTCAAGAGAGTTTTCATTTTATTTACCCTTTCTTAGCTGTCATATTATAGATTATTTTCTTTTTTCGTTCTGCTTCAACATTTTTAGGGTACCAGTTTTGCTTGCAGGTTTTTCCAATTGGGAACTTGAAGGTCAGGTGCAGGAGAGTCATTACAATAAGTGTGATGGTGCTGGTGCCATGCCTTACAGCTACAGACAGATTCTGACACTGCACCGAGCTAAACCAGATGATCATTCCCAAGGTGCCCACCACCACCTCAGGGAAAATCAGCCAGATTGGTTTACACACTCAAACTACATGGCTTGGGTTTGTGTTATGCCAGCTGTTTTTGCCTACAGCATATTGGAGAACCTCTCTGCACAGCAGAATTGCACAGGTGGCAGCTTCCTTTGGGGTGATGCTGATACCTTCACCTGTACAGTTGGCTCAAAAGAGGGTGCCTAAACCAAACAAATGATTAAGGGCATTTCTGATCCAGAGTGTAAWGTCCAGATCCACTATTCAGGCACTTAATTCACAATGACAAATATCTTTGAGGATCTAAGCCTAAAATCTCTTGCAGAGTACGACACTAATTCTATTCTCAAATTGAAAAAAAATACTTTTTGTATATGCTCACACATGGATAGCCCAAAGCACTTGAAACTGAGAAACAGATTTCTCCAAGCATAACTATCTCAAGGTCTTGCCCTATGCCTAGGTTCTGTTCCCAGATCTTCATAGTACACAGATAACAGTTCCTAGATCTTTATACTCTACAGATATTTCGTATGTCTAAAAACTTAGCATTTAGGCTCATCCTCATACTCTGAAAGGTGGGATTGAATTGTCTTCCTTTTGTTCCATTCACTTCCCAGGTTTGTCTTGTGTTTCCTTATCATTCACTTTACGTTGCATAGATGTTTCAGAGAAACAGTGCAGAAAGAAGGCAAAGGAAGGAACTAATTTTGACAAGACTTATCCCTCCAAGACGGATCACCAACTCATTTAAATTAATTTCTTAAGGCTTTATCCCACTAAAGGACCACTATCTCAAGAAATGTAAGCCAGCCAAGCTGTGTCAGGTGACTYCTACAGAGCAGAGTGTGACCAACACCACACACCTGCAGTAAAGCCATTCTGCACCATCTACCACCTCCTATGTTGATTCTTACATTCTTTGTCTCTCTTTTTTGATCCTTTTCAGGTTATGGTCATTCCTCAGAAAGAGTGGAACCTTCTAACAATTGCATATGGGGACCCAGCCAGGATATAAAAAGGATCCATCACAACCTAGTTTTAGGAAGCAGATACTTTGATGTTTATAGGACTTAAATTAACCGGCATTTTTACAGTCCTGATCTTTAACTTTATTTCCTTTAACTTATTTCCTTTAACATTTCTCTTTAACTTTATTTCCTCTGTCCACTCAAGACATTTGCCTGAAAAACTTTTTGAATAATTCTGCCCTTGGATATGGGGTTGACACAGCTCCTGTTTTTCCTAAATTAACCTTGTTTTAGTGCTTTTTCATCTCTCTTTTCATCCCAGCCGTATAAGTACTGTTCCTTACCTATTTGCCCAAATCCCTTTCTTTTCATGAATTCATTTATGTGTAGTTTACTCCCTCTTCTGTAAAAGCAGCCAAACAAGAATATCGCTAAGTCCATATCAGAGATTTGGTCTCCAGAGTCAATACAGTCCTTTGTTGTTGTTTTTTTAGCATCTAATAAAACCTTTTAAAAATATTCAGTTGCAATTCTGGGTGACATAGAAAACAGTGCCTTAACAAAAGCCATTTACCAGATCTCTACCCATTCTCAGTATATATCTCTGCTTTATTTAGCAGAAGACACTAAGATTTCTGGTGAAAACTACTTTTTTATTACAAATGAGTGAATAATTTCAAATGAGTAACTTATTCTATGAGTTTAACCACTCTGAACAGAATGTCTGCCAGCACAACATGATTTCCAGAAGTGCACTTTATATTTTAATATATTTGATTATTCATGGCTGGTTGACCCATGACTAGTTTTATATTTCCGATGAACTTCATAGATATGATTAACCTGAACAGGAAATGAGGTAAGAGGTTGCGATGAGAATATAAGGTGTTATTAATGGATTCAGCAAAGCACTTACAGACATACATGTTTAATTCCAAGGAATTGCATTAGTTCCTTAGAAATCAAGAAGAGTTAGGAATTGTTAAATGTCTCCCTGAATCAGGACCCAGGTGTCCAAGTATGAACTTATATTTTGAAATGTGGCCTGCTACGTTTTGCTAGTGCTTGTCCATGATGCATGCTAAATGCTAAGAAACTGAAGACCATATTATGAGGATTCCCACACACAACATACGCTTGGAGAAAAGTTGTGCTGTGCTGAGTCATTCTCCATTACTGAGGCAAGACTGTAGAGTGATTACACTACAGAAATCCACCAGAAGCTCAAACTGACCAACCTCATACATCCTCCAGAGGTTTATGCCTCAAGCGTTTGACTCTATTCCAAAATATTTTACATGATCATTCCTTTAGAAATTATTCRAGTGTTCTTCTGCTTTCTTGCTGTGATCCATAGTCTGAAACACACTCAGAGCCCTCTTTCCTCTTCCCCACCCTTGGCACAGGCTCACCTGCAGCTTCAATGGAGTGCTGCTGAAGCAACTTTCTTTTCACAGGCTGTATTGGCAAGAGAGAGCTCCTCTCCAGGAGTGAAATCTCCTCATGAAGAGCATGAGACCACTGCAATGGCTCATTGACAAAACAAAAAGTTTGCTTGTCCATCCTTCTGCTAACCTACCACTGTACTGTGATAAAGAGAGCATTGTTGCCAGATGAATGTCAGTAAGGAAATCCATCATGTAGTTTCTCTCAAAGGATTGCTGCTGTGGATATCAGGGTAGTAGTGCAGATGTACGTGTGTGTTTATATATATATATATAAAAATACATATTTATATGTATGTATATATAAGTCTTTGTGTGCATACACACATATATTTGTATATACATATAAATACACATATAAATTGATACATATCTGTATAAGAAGGATGAATGTATAAACTAGAATATGTTTTTCTTCAACAAAACTGAATGTATAAATGCYTGGTCAAATAGATTTTTTTCCTATTCTGAGTTTTGAGAGAAGACAAGGGAAATAATAGCAAGATTAATGATTCCAGGCGATTTCCACAGAGAAAAATAAAAACCAAATTTCTTAGCAGTTTAAGATCTGGAGTTAGCAAATAATAAACCATCTCTCCCTCCAGGAAGGAGCAAAGGCCATTAGACACATGCAGCTATCCTGTATACCAGAGATAATTAACTTGGCCTTTTGCTGTATAAAGTGGCGTATCGTAATCCTGCTAACTGAGCCTGTCAGTCTGTAATGAATTGTCTTCTCCTTGCAGGCATATTGCTATGGGCCAGGCTATGATCTCAGTGGTGTCCACAGGCCAGCATTAGCTGTCTGTATTCTAGGTAGATGTTAGCTATATGTTTGTAATTGGTTTTATCAGAACTATATACTGATAGTTCTCTTTTAGTTCTTACTCATCAGCTCATCGGCTAAACCAAGCACGGCAACCTAAATACCGGCCCCGCATTTACAGCAACTTGAAAACACTCTATGCTATTACAGCACCTTAGCTGGGTGTCATGGTTTAAGCCCAGCTGGCAACTAAGCACCACAGAGCCGCTCGCTCACTCTCCCCCAGGTGGGACGGGAGAGAGAATCGGAAGGGTAAAAGTGAGAAAACTCGTGGGTTGAGATAAAGACAGTTTAATAGGGAAAGCAAAAGCCGCGCACGCAAGCAAAGCAAAACAAGGAATTCCTTCACTACTTCCCATGGGCAGGCAGGTGTTCAGCCATCTCCRGGAAAGCAGGGCTCCATCACGCGTAAYGGTTACTTGGGAAGACAAACGCCATCACCCCGAAYGTCCCCCACTTCCTTCTTCTTCCCCCAGCCTTATATGCTGAGCATGACATCATACGGTATGGAATACCCCATTGGCCAGCTGGCCTAGCTGTCCCAGCTATGCTCCCTCCCAGCCTCTTGTGCACCTCACAGAGCATGTGAGCTGAAAAGTCCTTGAGAAAGTAGACTACCTAGCAACAACTAAAAACATTAGTGTGTTATCAACATTCTTCTTACACTAAATCCAAAACATAGCACTATACCAACTACTAGAAAGAAAATTAATTCCACCCCAGCCAAAACCAGGACACTGGGCTGAAGACAGAGACTGGAAAAGTAAAATCTGACTGCTCAAGCTAAATACCAGCCGAGGTAGCATGGTTTTGAAGGGTTACTTCTAAATCAAAGTCATTTAGAAAGACTAGAAAAGCACCAAAGAATACTCCTCCTATACATAGGACTAAACCATATTTTCCATCCAAGATAACCCTGCTGGGTTATCCAGAAGACCCTTATTTGGCAAAGGAATTCCTGAGAGGAATTAATCCAGGAATTTGGCAGAGGTTTTATCTACCTCAAATCCTTTGCACTGAAGGCATCTTCCTTCTCCAGCTCACCTCATTCCTCATTCCACTTTCCAAGGGAGCTGCTCCATGAGATGGAACAGGTTTTCATACATATTGCTYCAGTAACAGAGCACTTGCAATACTGAGGAGATTCAATGGGTTGGGTGCAGGTCAGAAGTTTGGGAGATAGCTCCCTAAAATGCGTTTGAGGCACAAGGACAAAGGGAGGACAAAGCCAGTGAAGGGTGCAGACTCTTCAGTAACGCAGCCCAGAAAGACCTTAGCTGACAAAGGTCACAAATACAGCGAGAGCACAACAAAACCCTAGCTGGTAAGGGTTGACTTCAGGGCAGCATGAAAGTGGTTACACCTGCTTGCAAAGGAAAAATCACACAAAATGACAGTCTCTTTTGAGTGGCACATGCAGAAGAAGACAATTTAGTTTGTTGTCATCAGATCTCAGTGTGTGGAGAAGACAGGGTTAAAGGGCAAAACCAATGACATGGGTTAAGATGCTTGTCTTCTTTTTCATATTTGGTCTTTCCTATTTAAATTATAGCTTCATCAAGGAGGCATGCCATTTGTTGCCAGCTCAGTGCTCTACAGACTCCACCATGGTCAGGCAGCCTTCTTGGTACCACCCTAACAGAAAAGCAATCAGCTAAGGATGTTAATAAGGGAAACAGAGCTCTCAGGTGAAGACAGAAATGTTTACATCTGTCCTTGTGTATCTGTTGCTAATGAGTACTGATGTCAGCCTGAAATCCACTCTCAGAGCACTCACCTTGAAAAAGTAGCAAAAAACTTTTTTGTTGTTTTTAACTTCAGGCTGTCATGGTTGCACCTATGGCAAGCTACATATTTGTCCTTTTCCTCTGGATGGTCCTAAGATCAAAAGTCCTCCTCAGGTAACACTGGGCTATGGTGAACTGCTGCTGAGTGGAGTTCGGCCAAAGCTGTGGAGAGCCCTCACCAAGGTGAGGGACCTTCTCCTTCTGACATCCTTCCCCACCTGTACTGGCAGCAATAGCTCGGTTTCTTACTTGCCAACACCACGTGTTTACAAATTCTAAGTCAGGGTGCCAAACCTCACAGGATGTTTAGAAAGACCTTGGAACAGTGGCTGGAACCGAGGGCTTTGCTGTCCCATCCCAGCGCCGTATGATCCGGTTAGAGAGCTGTGCTCTCTTCCACTTAATTTCTAGTTTCGTTTGCAGTGTAAAACAGCTTTAACAGGATAGAAAATACCTTTAAACCAGAACACTTTGCTAGTCTCTTGGARAATCTCCTGAGGGTGGGAAAGGGTGGTTTGGCCCCTCTCACACAGAGGAAGAGTTTGAGCCATGGAATCCAAGCTCCCCAGCGCGAAGGGCAGCTGCCAGACCAGGCCTCCTGGCAGCATGTGGGAGGTGGGATGTCCAATTCACAGCCCCCAAGAGAACACCACCGGGGTCTCCCAAACTTTTAGCCAGTGGCTTAGCTAGTGGAAAACCCCAATCAATGTTTTACTGGTCACCATGAAAACTGACACTTTCACCTACCGCCACACAACCCAGACCTAGGGTTTTACTGAAAGCCGTTTAAGTCTGCATCTTAACAACTACAATAAAAACAGTAGGAACAGGGGGTTTTGCATTGTTATTTTATGTGGACAACTCTGATTTAGCTCTGTTTGAGGACACTGTGATAAGGAAGAGTCCAGATGTTGCCTCCCAACTTTTAATACACCTAATTTCTGGAGTTACCATAAATGTTTTAGGCTGGCGTCACAGTACAATATCAACAGCAATGTTTTAAATGACAAACCACGGCTGCAAAATGACCACGTTTCTCTGAATTTTAAGGCAAACACTTTATCTCAGTTAAACCCTTAGTAGCCATGTGGTTTTGCCCATCTCCCCAGGAACATTTAAAGTACTCTTCTTCTTATAAACAGTTTAAAGTCATAATGGTAAACATACAGGCCTAAAGCTAAACTTCCATTCCTTACACTTGTGTTGGTTATTTGCAACAATACCAGAAATGTTTACCAATCCACCAGCACAGTTTACACTGAAATCCCCCACTCATTTACCTCTTGTGCCATGATTAATTGTTGGCTTAAACCAAGGAAAAGAGAGGAAAGGATACAGCTTGCACATCAACTCAAATCTTTTGCTGACTGAACTGCAGTTTTTACATGTGATTCAAAAAATCCACTAAAGACTCAGTGTTGTAGATTTCTCCTGGATTTTTCAGTAATTTGCAGTGCTTTTACTAAGCCTCTCAAGAACTGCTAAAGCCCAGAAAAGACATAGTGGAAGAGCCAAGTGCTTTGTGAGTGATAGCTCCTTCTGGACAGACAAAACAGGCGAAATGCTGGGTGGCAGATTTCAACAACATCACTGTGGTACCTCCTAGWGCCTCCTCCCTGTTGCTGCTTACTGTGTGCTTCTGGGACTAAGTTGAAGTCCATTATGCATCAGAATAGCTCACATCAAGATCCAAAGGACATAATGGGCTGTAAGACCTTGAACATTATGGAAAGATGCTACACCAACCTTAGAAACTGTTTGTGCAAGATCCCTCTTGCCTCCTTGAATAGGATTTTGGGTCTCTAATTTTCCAAATCATGCTTTCCAGCACTAAGTAGCAAATACAAATGGAGTATAAAACAAGGATATCATTAAGATTCACCAAATAGCAAGGACAACACATAACCAGATCAACACTTTAGACAAAACTGGCACAGTTATCAACAGCAGGGTAATTGTGCAAGCAAAGATAATAGGAAGTCACTGAGCATTGAAAAAAAAACCCCATCTGCAGAAGAGAAGCACACAAGTTTCTCAATTTAATTTAAACACTCTGTCTAGTTTTTCAGCAGCCTTGGCAAAAAGATGGGCCTTGCTGTAGACCCAAGTGATCAACAATCTGGAGATATTTCACAGCAGGGTCACAACCTTCACGGTTTTTCTTTGAGTCCTTGAAACAGCATGAAACAAGAAGGGATTCCTGCAGTTGATTCAGATAAGGAAGTATCTCTGAAAACCTACCGTTCAACACCATTTTCACAGAGTTGCTACTGCAAGATTATGCATGTAACTAGAGTGAGAAACATGGATTTCAGAGGGAATCTGGTCAGGTACACAGTCCCACAGAGATCTGGCCGTGCTTCCAGTAAGACAAATGTTATAATCTCAGCTAGGATGACACCAAGCAATGCATAGATGTCAGCAGCAAAAAGAGAGCTCTTTACCATGGGTCCCCTGGAGTTGGTAATGGGCTCTAGAGCTATCTTTTTACAATTTCCCCATCATTTATATAATTCAGATTACTATAATCGGAAGTTGCAACTTAAGTTTACTGGCTGCTATATCTGTCCATTAGATACACAAATATTTCCTAAGCTCTTATTTGATGGATGGGTAAAAATGGAAATAGCATTATAGACCCATCCATGAAAACAGGCCACTTCCTAATGACTGATAAGCAGTGTGGTGGAGAATTTTGGGTTTAGCCTTTGGTAATTTCCTTTATTTTAGGTTTTCAGTCTGTGACTGCAAAGAGTGCACATAACAGAGAGAAATCAGGACATTTTTCCTTATGCCTTGAACAGAAGCCAGATTACAAAAGCTCCTGTTTAAAAAAAAAAAAAAAGGAAATGTCTTTCCATTTTCCAAGTGTCTACAATTAGCCCAGCTGCTCGTATTTTCCGGGAGCTTTTGTTTTTTGGGGGTTTTCAAATATATCTTTTTTTTCCAGAACCCACACACTGGAGTTCCACAATCTCATCACTGCCCTTTAAGGCCATTATCACCTCTTTCCAAAATGCCTCTGTCCTAGAGCACTCCCAAGGCACATCCTGGAGAGTTCATTTCCTCACATGTCACACACATCTTTTTGTCCTCATGGGAATGGATTTGGAGCTCTAAACTAGATTTCTGATAGAAAACAGGGGACCTTCATTCTTTTCCCTCCTCTTTATAGCCTCTTTGCTTACCTCCTAGAGCCTAACTCACCCTTACTCTGATTTACTTTATTGCTGCTCTATTATTTTATGTGGTTGTTTTTTTTTTTTTTATTATATACTTACTACGTGTTTCATAAAGTCCCCTTAGAAGATTTGCAGGCAGAAATGTAAAAGTGCTGGAGAACTTTTGCCTTGCCTTTAGCAGTGCTCCCACCTCTGGAAATAAGGTTGGTGCTGATACAGAGCTCTGTAACAGGGAACTAGGTAGAGTACGGTTGCATGCAGGCATCTTCTGGTGGAAAACCATGGTAGTATTAGTGGGTTCCTCTGCCCAGACTCCACTTCTTTGGGGGAAGCATACAAGAGGGAAGATGGCTTCGTGAAATGGACACAGCTGCATCTAGTGATTCATACAACAACAGTTGCCAGCCTCATAAGCAAAAGAAAATATCATCTTTAAGAGACACAGCAAAGTTTTCAGGATTAAACTTTCATTATTAAGTGATATAATGTATGGTCAGTATGGGAACAAGCGCAACCTACACTCCTGACCTGTAAATAAGATAGAATCAAGATTTAGGCCAAGGGACTTCCTTAGCATGTAACAAGCTGAGAAAGAGAGAGAAAAACAAGCAAGGGAGATTAACTGTGTTTGCAGCAGCATCCAGTTTAAGGTAAAGCACTGATCTGAGTCTAGCATACATTTTGTGGTCGTCCCTGCTGCTATATCGAATATGTGGCCATTGCTTATGGGGGGATTAGACTCAAGGATGGAATATGCTTAATGGTACCAACATGCTTAGAAGTAATCTTGCCTGCACCCTGATCCATGTGAAGTCACAATCACATGCACATGTACACAAAAGTATACACTGGAAAAATGTGAAAACAAGAAGCAAAAAACAAATTTAACCTACACTTGCAATTAGTTTGCACATTATTGTAGGGTTTTTTATATATTAAAAGTAGTCCAAGTCCATGCAGACAATTATAGAATATTGGGAATTAAATAAATTAAAAAAAGACAGGATGCCTCTTCTCCAGGGCATAAAAAAACCCCAGGTAGTCTTCACATTAAAAAGTATCTCAGCTCACAGAGACATAACAGTTACCTGCAGTAAGACAGACCTCAAAGAAGACAATAGTTTTCTCAGTAAATTTTCCTCTTTGAGAAGGTCCCTGGTGATAAAATTCTCAGTGACCAGGATAGTGTCCTGAAAGCATGTACCTCAGTGGAGTCATGAGGGGATCCATATGGAGCAAACCAGCATCTAGCTTGGATTTCCCCCATGCTAGATAAGGCATCAGGCAGTATGAGCGGGGAGCTACCCCAGACTAATCTGTCTGAGGAAAAAGCTGGTACTTGGATAGGTCTGACTTTCATTGTAGTTCATACTTTCTCACTGCCTTCTGGCAAGCCAGGAGCACAATCTTCCTTTTGCAGAAAGGGGAAGATGGTAATCCATGTCCCAGGAGAGACTCCTCACGCTGCGGAACAATTCCAAAGCCACCTATCCTCCCATTTCTGTCCTCTTCATTTCCTCATGAGAGGATTTGGGTAGTTTTCCCAGCCAGTGCTGTCTTCTAAGCTCCTTCTCATGCATTTTCCATGTACCTCATTTCTCATGTTCCTAATGCATGTGATTTATGTGTATAAAACAAGAAAGTAAGTTATCTCTACTGCATGAAAATACATAAATCTATATCCTGATATAGGTATATCACTTATGTATAGCTCTCAGATTTTTCAAGATAAACTGGGAATATTCCTCATATTCCCATCCAGCTGGTCCTTAAAGAGAAACTACCCTAGTCCCACTGGTCCACATGGGTCCACACTCCTTTCTAAAGGCCATCTAGTATCATAGAATCATAGAATTACAGAATCATGTAGGTTGGAAAAGACCTTTAAGATCATTAAGTCCCACTGTTAACCTAACACTGCCAAGTATCTACACAAGCAGACCATTGCAAGCTTTCTCATAATCTGGTCTGGTGAATGCTGCTGGCCCATCAAATGTTTTCAGTCTTTCTTTCCCATGCTTACTACTTTCTGCAGTCTTCTTAGAAGACACCTAAATCAGGCTTGGGATTCTTGAATGTCACACTTCCCTAGAAGAAGGTCACAGTGTTGCTAGGGAGAATGTTATGCAATGCTTCATGAAGGAAAGGTAGATACCATGATCTTGGTCAAGGTGAGAAGCTGGAGAAGAAGTTGTGAACAGGTGTAGAAAGTGTTGCTGAGATGCAATCTCTGTAAAGGAGACATCTCTTACCATGAAGAGTGCCTGGGCCTTCTCTACATCGCAATGTGCAATGCCCATAGAGAGTATGCTTAGTCTTGCATAATGCCAACCAGGAAAAACAAAGCAGAAACAATCCCTCCTCAAGACAAAGCAAAACAAGCAGCCTTCACCCCAACATAATCTTCCCAGGAAAAAGAGACCACAGGTCTTTCAGAAAACCCCCATGGCCCAGGCTAGCCTTAGTGTCTTGCAGAGCATACTGTGCTCTGAGCCATCCTGAGAAGCAAAAAGAGCCCACAGAGACTCAACCGGTGCCCCCATTTCTTAACTTAGACTTTCATTAGGAGTAAGCTGTTCATTGAATTTTGCCAGACATCTTCAATGTAAATCTCTATGAGGTTTAGACAGAGACACAAACACCACATCCTGATGCACAGTTTGGTGAACTTATTCATGCGGTGGTGGTGATGACTCCTCAGGGCACAGGACGTGCCTGAATGAGGTGGTACTGCAGAGGGGAGGTGGTGGGAACTGGGAACAGTGGTAGATGGGAAGGTGAGAGGTTGCACGAAGTTCATACGCAATTTGCTCTGTTCTCTAAACTCAAAAGGGAATGACACCACTGTGATAACTCCTTAGTCTTATTTATCAATATGAAATAATGTCTTGTGTTTCTGCACTACCGTAGCACTTGCAAGGATTAGCAAAGTTTCCTAAGCACTGCACAGATACTTCGCAGAAATACGATACCTGTCTAAAGGAGCTTCTAACCACAGTGGCTTTCTGTTTACTTTGGGACTGAACCTGTTTACCTCAACATTTCCATCATCTTCTGACATGGAAGAACATGCTTTCAGTGAACCACAGAGGGACCTAGGATTTTCAGATCTAGTTAACTATTATTCCTGTTGTCCRCTTTACTGCCTTCCTGTATTATATGGTGTATAGGAGTAACAAGAGAGACATCTTGCTGCAGGAAGCAGTACAGTGATCTAATAGGTAACGATACCCCAGGGTTAGAGGGCAGAGAATCTCAGCTTTTCCAGAGGTTTCAAGGAAGATGCAAGTTTGATTTTGAACCGAGAGCTGAATTAATGCCCTAAAGTGAAAACGAAACTTTACCTTTGCTTCACTAACAAAGTCTAAAACACCTGCCACAAATTGTACCAAGAGTGGATTGTTAGCTGGGGATTTGCGTGGATGGGTGTGTTTTCTTAGCACAGCACTGGCTGTACTTCACGGATAGCTGTGGGAAAGGCTATCCTGAAGAGCAGAAAAGAAACTGGGCCCATATGGCAAAGTTGCTGTAGTGACTTCCTTGAAATAATTAACAGTTAGGAGGAGGCTGCCTGCTGTTCCACATGTGGAACCACAACAGATGGGCAGCGTTATATTTCTCTGATAATAAAATGACCTAATGCTCTATTTAGAAAACTAGAAATGCTTCTCCCTGACTGTTTACAGATTTTAGAAATATCATGATAAGCAAACCCAGAGAGTTCAAAGCAATGATATAAAGGACAAGTGGATAAATAATGACCCAACTTTGTTACGAAACATAGTGGAACTGCTGTATTGTTAATATAAACACAGATGACCTTTATTTTTGCTCATTTTTCATCCCTAGAACAGGAAACAGCAGATAATCTTTATCAGCCAGTAGAATCTTCCACTTTGCTTCTACTTTGGAACTGTGGGGCAGATTATTGTGCTGTGTTTAGGAGTATGACGATGCTACTATCTTTTCCAAGCACATGCTGAAAAAATGATATGGGTTTGAGAAGAGAGGCATACGGCTGTGGATAACCCGAGGATTGCACTAACCACAGCAATAAGCACCCACTTCCATTGCTCAAAAGGGGGGCGTAAAACCAAAACCACAGTAACCAATTCACATGTATGGGGTTTCTGTATAAAAATACTTAAGGAAAGCAAATGGATTTTCTACATCAGGAATTACTTATGTTCCTTGGCATGAAGGAATTTAAAGTTATCCTACCTGTGAAGATTATGACTGATATACAGCAGTCTATTCCCTAAAGAGGTTGTCTTGCCCTTCTGCTCTTGTTCTTGTTCTCTTTCTTGTGTTGGCAACCAGGGAAAAGGGAAATTATATGACAGAAGACTAACCCTGAAAAATTATACCATAAGACAATAAGTTGTTACTTTTAAGGCAGATTAGCTCCCTGATCTGGCTGGTCATATGTACATAGGCACTAGAGCTGGTATAAGATGCCAAGGCACAGCTGGGGATGGAGAGGTAAGGATGAGGGGCACAGGACCACCCCTTTATTTTCTGTATGGACCTTTACTGGCTTAAAGCAATTCTGAAACTTGACATCAATGGATCATTTCTTTGCACTACTACAAATGTGAGGTCTCAGTCAAAAATTAGGTTCCAACATGCTGGGAGCTGTTTAAAACCAAAGCAAGAATCAATCTGTGCTCTGAAATGCTAGCAAAAAAATGACTAGAAGAGAMGCAAAATTAGCTCCATTTTAAGATGGAAGACAGTAGTTGGAAGACCTGTATTGCTTCAGAAATTTCTTTTCAAATACTTGATTACAGTTACCAAAGTAGACTAGCAGAGACCCAGGACTTAACCCAATTTTCCACAACATGAGCCCAGTGCTTTAGTATGCAATTTACTCAGCAAGATGTAAAGAAGGAATATGTTTCTCTGGAAGTACTTTTTCTCAGGCTTTCATTGTACCAGTGCAGCCCTTCCCCCAGGACTGAAGCCCTCCAACATAAGGGTGTGATAAGCCATTTTGCTTCCCAATTTGACAGGATCATGCACTAGGCAGAGCAATCCCCCTTTGGGTGCTCTTCAGGAATCCTAAAGCACAATGAAACAGAGACAATGGACTCGCTGTACTACTCCAGTACAGACCTCCCACCAGTTCCTCTCTCCCCCCAGGCAGGCCAGCGGGGGTAAAACAATCCTGCCCTTTCTAGAGATGCCAGATATCTACAAGAGACTCACGCTGTCTGAGAAAAAGTGGACAGGAAGGCAACATACAGGCAGCGGATGGAAAGCAGGTCTGTATGTGGGACTGGGAAYCAGAGTCCAAGGAAAGCAGTTGTTCTCTGTACAACACAGGCAACAGCTGACACCTGTGACCTCTTTCTTGGGTCTCAGTTCAGCAAAGCAGATATCTACTTCATTTGGGGGGATCTACTGAAACTTRGCCTTCAGGGTTGTATTGCCTGCCTATTATTAGAAATGGCATCTTCTTGGCCTGCTGGGGTCAGATAAAATGCAAGGGATGGGCACTGCGTGCCCATCTCAGCTCTGCCCAGGACCGAAAGTAATGCTTTTCCTGGCGGTAGTGGTAACCTTTCCCGTAAGCAGGAGGAAGTGGATCCAGACAGTGCAGGTATTGGCTTTGTCCTGATATAAGCAGCACTGTATTGATATCTCATCCTACAAGTGCTGCACAGAGCCCTCCTTTTTCACCCTTGATTGAACAGAACTGGTTTCAAACTTGCCTGTGCGTCTAATRGGGCTTCTTTGGCAAGTTGGTGCAAATTTTATGAAAAAAAGCTGAATTATGAGAAGGTTAATACTGTCCCTCAATTGTCACCAACAAAGTAATTTCAACTGTCTGCATGGGATACCAACGAATCCCTGCTGGAGCAGGGCAGAGTGTTGATGGGGGAACATAGGTCCAACAGAGTGGAGATCTGCTAAAACATGAAGTGGATGCCACTTTAAAGCAGAGGAAGCATTTTAAAATGCTTTTAAAATTAGCAAATTTCCAGAAAAATAAACACAAACAGCTCAGAGATAAAAGCATTGTTGATGGAATGGAAAACAACCTCCCATCAGTTGACTGTATCAGCTGTAGTGACACGTAGCCTTACATCATACCGAGCAACCAGAACTGCTGCCAGGACAGCAAAAACCCCCAGGCAGGAATTTTTGCCGGTAAGGATTCTGCTTTTCACAGGCAGAAAATGTGCTTCTCTTACCATTTTCTGTATCACTAGGTAATGGGAAGCACAGAAGTGATAACAAAAATCCCAACTGAGTCTACAGGAAAATGCATTTCTTCATATATCCCACACTGTTCAATTCTCGCTTGGTTGCTTAAAACCAAAGTGTTCAGATTCACTCCCTGTATCTAGCAAAACAAGTGGAAAATACCCATTTTCTTCATTTTCAAGGAACGTGCCTCAGAGTGGGGATGGAGCAGTTTCAAAAATTGAGGTGTTTTATTTTGGTGGTGGAGTAGGGGTCGGACTCCTTGGAAAACATACCATGGGCTATTTCTTTCTTTTTTTTTTTTTTTTTTTTTTTTTTTTTGCAATACTGCCATTAGTGAGAGTTAAAAAATCAAAAATGGAGTCAGCTACTCCCTTGCCTCCTGTATCTCCTTCTGTTTTGAAATTTGCTTGAGAAATGACAAAACTACAAAAGAGTGTTGAGATTTTTTTAGTGGCTTTCTGTTCTTTTAACAGATTGTATTTTAAATATTTTCTACCAAATCACAGGTATGAGCTAATTCTTTCTTTGCATCAAAGCTAGGATCCTCACTTAGGAAGAGGGCCATGGGAGCTGGAGTTACAAGAAAAGGCATCATGTGAGTTGGCCGCACTGCTGCCACCATGCTGTGACGCAGCTCTGGCTCATTTTGTAACAGTTCATGTCCTGTAAGAGCTGAGATAAAAATGCAAGGTGGGGGAGGAATGCTGTTCTTTGCCCTGGATGGGAATTTCCTACAAGTTTGTGCAACATCCTTAGCACTAATAACAAAGATAAATGACTATCATTTTTATAGAGTGTGCTCTTCATGGTTCACAACTCCTACAGGCTCTGCAAAGTTTTCTTGTATTTGAGTCTTTTCTGGTTGCAGCTAGTGACCTTCCCACTTTCAGAGGAAAAGCGGAAAACGAAATATATCTCTGTAGAAGACACGGGTGCAGTGCAAGCCACAGCCACACATCACAAGCTTTGGGTTTGCAAAACTTTGGCTTGAAGGTGGATTCTGCAGTGAGTGACTAGCTCTAATGCTATACCAGCCTAATCAAGCCCAGCACGGGCATTTCTCAGTGCTCTGCGGCAGCTGCTTGCTGATGCATTGAAGCCATATGTTCCACTCCCACTGAACGAGACAATTTACAAACCAGCTATCATTTTGTAAGCCACTCTATAACCTGAGATCAGCAAAGCAACTGCACGCAATCTTCTTTGGGTAAATACTAGCTGAGGACTTAAATTGAAGCAGGAGCCTAAGCATTTTGCTAGCTCAGGAACAAAGATTCAGTCCTAAGATTTTGGGACAAGTGCCTTGACAGTAGACTTGCAAATTTGAAGTTAGTACTATGGAGATTTACACAAAGGCAGAGCTCAACCCTAGAAACCATGCCAGCAGAGTCCATGTGTGAGGTTAAATAACTGCGTGCCATGTTTATACAAGGAGTCTTTGCTTTCTTGTGATTTTTACAATTGACTTTGAGCATAAATGATAGTGAGACATTAACTATGCCTGAATGGCTTGTAGTGAAGGCTGAGGCACAACAGGAACAAGTCCAGTGTATTTTATTCTTATTCTTATTTGAGAAAAAATGTTTTCTTAATTGTGATGCTTATTCTTAGAATGATGGAATGATTCAGACTGGGAGGGAGTCTGGTCCAAGCTCCTGCTCAGAGCAGGGTCACCTATTAATTCAGGACAGATTGCTCAGAGCTTTGTCAAGTCAGTGCTTGAAAACCACCACCAACAGAGATACCACAGCTACTCTGTACCCCTGTTCTGATGCCTAATTATCCTTGTAGTATTCTTCTCCATCCTGTATATCCAGTTAGAAACTCTCCTCTTTCAAATCATGACTGCTGTCTCTCTCCCTACTGCAAAGCACTGCTGATCCCCTCCCCGTAGGCACCGGGGTGCTATTAGGTGTCCCAAAGTTGTTCCTGCTCCAGGCTGAGCCAGACCCATCCGCACAGCCTCTCCTTGCAGGGTGAGTCCTCCAGCCCTACCATCTTGACGGCCTCCATTGAACCTCCTCCAGTCAAGTCTTTCTTGAATATTCTTCTCTACTTTCAGCCTCATTTTCTCCATCATTTGGGGAGGAAAAAGGGGAGGAGAGGAGAGGAGAGGAGAGGAGAGAAGAGAGAAGAGAAGAGAAGAGAAGAGATAAATGAAGAGAAAAGAAATGAAAATAAAAAAAAAGAAAAGAAGAAAAGAAAAAAGAAAAAAGAAAAGAAAAGAAAAGAAAAGAAAAGAAGAGAAAAGAGAAAAGAGACAAAAGAAAAGAGAAAAAAGAAAAGAGAAAAAAGAAAAGAAAATAAAAGAAAAAAAGGAAAGAGAAAAGAAAATAAAAGACTCAAACACATAAGTGTACATTTAAGTTGTGAACTAGGAAGAAAATAGCTCCTGGCTTGAATGAAATTGGAAAAATCCAGGCAAAATATAGTCGAAACTGCTTTGGCTGAATTTACCAAACCGAMATGCAGAATGTGGTGAATGGCCACATTGCCTCGTTTCTTCTACTTAGTGACATTAATCACTCAAGAAGCACCGGTGTCAGTTCCTTGCACACACTGCCTCATAAAAATGAGACTGAGAACTTCACAACAGGCTGAATTGAAGGATGGACGGAGCCAGCATCCCATTATTTCATTGTGTGACAGAGTGAGAGCTTCCCCAATGAATTAGCCCAGTGCTGTGTGGGGAAGCTGGGGACCTCTTTCACTTTGAAATTAATTTCCTTGTGGTTTATATGTGAACTACCACTGACTTCCAGAAGAAGGGAGGCAATTTTGGGTGGAGACCTCTAAGGTCGTTGAAAAATCAAAGGTCTGTTCCTCAGGCTGTGCCATCAGACTCAGAGCACGTAAATGACTATTCCTGCAACCAAGCAGAGGATCAAGTCCTTATCTCTGTACCATTGTGTGAGACTTCTGATTTATACCTATGATGCCAGCCCGTGGCAGATCCCTGGGTATGCTAACTGCTTATCACAGGAAGGTGTAAGTGGTGCAAAGGAAAGACAGCTCTTMTTCTTGCCCAGCAACTAGGAGGCAGTTACGCGACTTTAATAGCTCCTGTCTCCTCCCCACTGCCTTTACGGTATCACACTCCCCTAAAAAGACAGAAATCCCACCCTCTACAGCTTTGGCCTTTGCAGCAGATGTGGAGGGAGCATCAGCACAGGACATCTGAGATCTCAGGAACTACAAGAACAGATGTTCTCTCAGTAATACTATGACGAAAATCTGTCAGTGTTTGGTATGGGAATTTTTGACTTTTTACTTAAATATAAGCAACATTCCCCACGCGCACGGATGTGTTGTAAGTCCCTCTGTTTTCATCAGAAAGTCACAAGAGCCACAATCGTGTAGCTTTCTGTTCATACTAAAGGTTCAGTAATTTGCTGGTTTAGAAAAAATCAGCCTGGACAGAGAAACAGCCCTTGCAAGATACACTTGTATTCAGATCCAAAGCAGAAACATACCTAGGTAAAGAGCTTTTCTGTTCGTTCCTTTTTGTATTTAACAAAATAAAGAGAAAAAGCAAGAAGTTCTTTTTACCTCGTTTAGAAAGGTAAAAATTTCCAGACTTGCAGACCTTGGGCTCTGGCTTTAGTATAAACATGCTTTAAATTCTGGAGTTTTGTTAATTTGACTTCTCCACTCATTTTTCTTTGCATTGAAGCCCCTTCTGAGATTTTTTAAGACACATGTCTCACTGCATCATTTGCCAATGCCACCTCTTGCTCAGCTGTGTGTGGAAAGCAGTACTTGATCTCTGACACAAGTTTCTCCTTTGCTTCAATGTAAACCTGGCATCCCTAGTGCCATGACAGAGAGCTGCTTTTGCAGTCTGCCTATGAAGAAGTGCTAGCATCATCTCTCTCATCTCCTCACTGACTGCCTGGCTGTTACTAAGAGTGAATAGCTTTGCCCGTGTTAATGGGCAAGGTGTCAAAAAGTCTCTTTTACAGCTCTGAATCAACAGTTTTCAAACCCATTCAAACCCACTGAGAGCACAACCTTTACAACTGTCCAAAGATTGCCTGTTTGAAAGTAAAATGCTCTTGACCCCGGTCACTTCACTGCTGTGAAGACACTTTGCACAGTTTGCCATTTGGGCTAGCAGGAGAGTGCAGTGCAAAGAGAAGACCCGAACGGCTCAGTGGAGTTCTGCATTTTCTAGAAGCAGCAGGCCTAAAATAAATCTCATCAAGGAGGTAACCTGTAAGACTAATTCTCACATCAAATGGAGCCTGCCAAAAAGTTCACCACAGGAGAACATGAGCTGACAAGCAGATGCTGCTGGCCAATCTCTCAAGCACCAATCAGTGGGAAAAAAAGAAAGAAGAGGGATGGAGTGATGGATAATTTGCCATCACTCTTTATGAAGGAGAGCTTTTATTGATTCTGAACTGAGTGTAATTGTCTGATGGTTGTTTTCAGGTGTCAGTTGCTAGCACATCTCCCATAAAACCAGACCAAGTCATCGTTAAACAGGGCTGTCTCAATTGCCAAATAGCGTGGTCTGTTAATGGGAAGCACAACCAACAGAGACATTAAAGAGGCAGCAAGAGAATGTGACCATCTTTGACAACATTTAAATATTTCACATTTTTCCATTTCTTTATAGAGTAGTTAATAAAAATCCACCAAAACTGGCATATATGACACTTTATACGGAGGGGTGGACAGACCATGAGGTAGCACAGGAAGGCTATGAGAGCTTATTGTCCATAATTCACAAACACCATCTGCTTTGGCCTGAGAAGATCTGTAAGAGAACTTGAGAGTTCACCTTCTAAGCCCATTACATTTTGCAGCTGTTTATGGCAAACTCTGGTGATTTTTGCACAGCTAGCTGAAATCTGCCTTTGATGCATCCTGTGCAGGGTGACATGCAGCAGGTGGAAGGCGGCTGGGTCCAGGTTTGTGGCCTGCTAGCATCCCAGTGTCCTGTGCTCTGTCCCATCAGCAGATACTTGCTCTTAACTCCATTTTGATATCTTTGCAGACAGGGGTCTGTAGGCACTTAGGAGCCTGTGTTTCACTGACAGGCAAAAAGATTGAGAGTCTCATAAGCCTATCATTTTCCAAATGTTGGCAATAATTCTTAAATCGCTGAGATGGTTTAAAAAATATTCCTTTGATTTTCTTGCTTTGTGTGGTTCATGCAGTACCTCTTTCCTAGTGCTTGCTCTTTCAGAACAGCCAATGAATTTGCAAGTTCCTCTGACAGACCTTTAATTAAAACAAATTACACAAAAGTTTGGACTTTTTACTACAATATGTTTGTGGAAGATCTCACCTTTTTCTTTTTCTTCTTTAGCTTCACAAGTGCTAAAATATTGCTTGTTCCTAATCGTTCCAGTCCCTCACCCAGGTGCAGCTCAGTAAAACATCATGCTCAGATCACTTTTGAAGAAACTGCATTACAGTCTAGAAGAGCCACTATGACTTGTTCTAACATTAACAACTATGTTTGTCAGATGGAGACGAACAGCACAGGTCATTCCTTTTAGTGACACTGCATCATCAGAAACAACTCAATGGGTCATACAGTCCCTCATCTGTTAATTTCAAACTAACCCTTAACACGTGTTGAGAGCTTGCACTGCMTTGTTAATGCACAGCAATGCTGCCTTGTTTGTCAGGCTCCACAAAATACACCTCACATCAAACTGGAAAAAAACGAGAAAATGAAAAACACATGTCTCAGGGAATGCATTCACTTTCGTCTTGGCTTTCCCTCTCCAGATTATGGGATGCTGGGTGGAGAGGAAGGCTAGGGAAGGAAGCTGGGACTCAGAGTGGTGTTGGCTGGAGCCTGTGGGGACTCATGCCACAAGAAAGCTCCATTGCTAAGTCACAAGTGTACTGTACAGACATTTGCTCTTTGTTCTACCTCATTACAGTCACTCCTTAGCACCATGGGATGTTGAGCTAGGGTGGATGCATTGTCAACTGTCAGATATCCAGGGCAAATGATGGACAGCCCAGATAAACGGGGAAAAAAAAGGCCTCTACAAACAGTTTACACTGTATGTAAGTTAGGCTAGCGTAACACACCATGTTTATCTTTAAAAAAGAAGCTGTAGAATGACTCATAAATGTAAAGAGAAAAAAAGGTTGAGTTTGTTTTATTTTTTAGCACGGTTTAGTTAATTTGCAAAGTGTGTAATCCACTCATAGATAGTGGAGATTTGTCTGTAAAGGAGAAACATGAAAAATTGGTTTAGATAACATTCGAAACACAGTTATTACTTCCTATTGTCCTGAAGCATTTATCACAGCAGTATTTTAATATTTTAAAATTAGCTTTGGAGTGAATATGGTTTTATAAAGTGTCATAATCCTATGACATATTCAATAGTCTCATCTGTGCACAAAGCAGTGTTGAGCTCCAGGAAGAAGTGACATCAACCATTTATTTTTTATTTTGCCCCTGCAGGTATCCTGTGGAAGGGAGGTATTTTCATTTGGACTGAGTTAAATTGAAATACCGGAGCCTAACATTTCCTGGTGGCAACTCCAGAGGGTTGTCTGCTCATCTCTTTACTTAAGGTCAGTGAATTGC
The DNA here is from genome assembly GCA_030449065.1 of Oceanodroma leucorhoa. Classification (NCBI taxonomy): domain Eukaryota; kingdom Metazoa; phylum Chordata; class Aves; order Procellariiformes; genus Oceanodroma; species Oceanodroma leucorhoa. Next base: position 1,543,795 of record JASVER010000098.1, read on the forward strand.
TTCCTCTTCAGCAGCACTTCATTTTCTCCATGGACTAGGAGATCAAATGTAGTGTGATCTGGTCACTTATGATCACACAGCAAAGTTGTCCTCTGCGTATTTATCCAACATGAGACTTGCGACCAACGGCCAAATATTGCAAACCTTCAGCATTCAGTCATTTGGAGAGGGATCAGAGCAGAGTGTTAGGGGGAATCCAATTAGTAATAAGTGGGTATCAGATCAGAACCTACTGAGTGGTGTGCTTTTTTCTCTCAGCATATCAGCTTTGCATTTATCAATGTCAACAACATTTGGTATTGGTGCAGTGCTACTTCTTTGGACTTTAGAAGAAATACCTGTGCAGCCTGGAACTGAAGAAGATTCTGTGCTTAAGCACAGGCATAGAACTGAGTTGCGTAAGTTTTCTCCTATATTAAGGTTCCATTTATAAATAGTTTATAAAGCATTAATACATTATTAATAGACATTAACCAACAGTGATAAAGTTTGACAAGTTGTTTATAAACATTGGCTTAGAATTAGCTACATTACCTTCTCCTGCTGTGTTTATAGCCATTTACAGCATAGACTGCCCATGCCTGTAACAAGCTCAAAGCTTTCATTAATCACATACTGCTCTTGTAAGAATGTAACCTTAAAGCCTGGCCAGTTCTTCCCCCATTCAGTTCTGCAAGAAAAAACTCCCCATAAGTCAGAAGCTGGCTCCTGCACACCACAATGCTAAAATACAGGTAGTGCCTGGATTGAAATGGTTTTAAACACCTTTTCAAAACTACCAGTACTGATCACAAGCCATACATTGCTCTCACCAGTTTTGTTACAACAACGGCACTTGGCAAGTTTTGCAGATGACGTAGGGATATAGACAAATAATCATGTGAAACCAAGAAATATTCTTTGCAGACCAAAGATTACACAAGAGTGAGCTGTCCAAAGACCTTTTCTTGGAAGAACGGAAGCTTGGTAGATTTTACAGGCGAGAGCAAAACAACAGTAAAGTTTGAGAGCTTCACTGAAGTTGGGCTTTTTCCAGCATCCCCCAGACTGCAGTAATTGCAACAAGCGCATGTATCCCCTCCAGCAGACATTACAAGCCATGAGGGTCTATGAACTATCTCTGAGAGATCTGCAGAGGTAACTAACCCAGGTCCATGAGAAGTGCAGAACAATACAAGCCTGTGACATTTATGGAGGGTCTTCTCAGGCATCGGGGCAACACTGAAGGTGAGAGGCAGGTGCCACACCAAGGCAATGCTGCTACTGCCACAGGAAACAAAACAACTGCTGAAATTGCAACACTGGGCTGGAGGTTGCTGTTGCTGCCACTAGGGGCAGAGATGGCCGCTTCTGGGAGCTGCTGTACCGCCAAGCCATCCATCTGGACCCGTCCTTCCTCCAGTACCGCTAGCCAGTGTCGCCTGGCATCAAAGCTGTTGGCAGAGACGGCAGGGCCAGAGATCATGATGCACACTTCAGCCATATGTTGAGCTCTGTACCTCTCTGGAAATATGCCCAGGGATATGCGCACTAGCAAAAGGTTGTGAGATGTGGCTTTAGAAGCATGCGTCTTTCTGAAAGCATGACTGAGAGCAGTGAGAGTCATTGAGTGATGGTCCAGGGCCCAGCTCCAGCTCTGAGCCAGGAGTGCAGCTACTGCGCATGGACCTGCCATGCTGGAGAGCTAGTGACTCCAAGTCCAAGTCACCGACAGAGCTATGGCACTGCGGTTGTTCAGCTGCGTCTCCTGCTATCCACACCAGTGTCTCTGCACAGCATCACACCTTGCTGTGCAAACACAGCCCCTTGCTTATGAGGCATCATGGATGTCACTAAGATACACGGAAGAACCACAACCTTAGACACCATTCCTTTGTGAAAGCTACAAAGGGAATAAAATTGCTTTTATTGATGCAGAGATACCATCTCATATTTTATAGCTAAATTCAGTACAAATATTTTTCCTTTGCTAAATTAGGGTGTCATTGCTACTGGCAGAGCAGCAAGTGCAAGAGTTAGTGAAAGCCTCTGTATTTATTTAACCAGGGAAAGAACCCTTGAGATGTATACATAGCAGATTAGTCAAACTGAACAGAACACTCTGAAAATTACTGCCTTGAGATGTATCCCTTGATTCCTTACTGATGAACTCTATGAAGGAGTTATCAATGCAAAGGGAAGGAAATCTTTTAAAAGTCACAGTTGCTTGTAAAAAATTCTGCAAAAAACTCAACTAAGTTGAAAGTGTTTAGGAGAAGAATGTAATTCTAGCTTGTAGGCACTATCACAAGACAGATTTACAATGACTCATAAAGTATTCATTTGATTATATATTGCTGTGTTGTTTTCAGCTCCCCAATCACAGAAGAGTCTGCTGTCTTCATTAATGCCCACTGCAAGCTTTCAGATGCTTTTGGATTTGACGGCTTATTTGTTTGGTTTTTTTTTTAATGAACTGTTTCATTCTAGTTGTAACACATCAGTTCACTAGTAGTAGATGGAAGTTGAGAGCCAATTGCTACTTCCGTTCTAAAATGTTTTTCTAAAGTTAAAAGCACATCAGGATGGAATTTGATATACAGGCCCGAACACATTTTTAACTTGCTGAACYCCATTAACTTATTCCTAGAGATGCTGTATATGAAAGTACCAAACAGCAGTTTTTAGACTTCTTCCTGCAGAATAATAGTCCAATTTTTCAGTCACTTAATCCTTTGTGTGGATGGCTGCTCTCAGCAATCAGTAGGCAAATGCAAACAGCTGAATTATTTAACTTTGCAAAGTGGCTGATGTTAAGCTTAATGGTTGAACTGTGCAAGCATATGTCTGCTGAAATCCTGGGCAGCAACAAATGTCAAGTAAACAGCAATTATCCCACAAATATTTGGCATTTTAGGTATTTCTTATGTGAACGTGACAGTAATTTTCGGCGGTTTGCAGATTTCAAGTAGGATGAGTTTAAAAAATGCACAATAATAAGGGCTTTGGATTAGATATAGGCTTGAGTTTCTAATTTCAAATCATGTTTTAAAAAAAAATTCTTCACTGGAGTTCAGAAGAGATGAAGTTTAAATTTTACAATGTAATTTTCCACATGGAATTAAAATAATTGATAAGTTTTCTTCCTTACTTATTACCCCTGAAGATAAGTACTTGATAAAGGTCCAGCCTAAGCTCTATTTGGGCTAAACATCCACTGACTTCTTCCCACTCAGACTGGGTACACTTTGGGTGMAGGTGCAGCAGATGTATATGGCTAGAAAAAACATGTATTTTAGGCTACAGCAGTGGTACTTGTTTGCAAAGTTACCTTTATGTTCCAATGACCTTCCTGCAGAATCTCTATCCTCAAAGAATCTCTGTCCCTCAAAGTATGCTAGGCAGGGCTGGTTCATGCAGAGCAGGTAGTTGCAAGGGAGGGGATTTCCTTTGCATATCCTCATGTCCCTGCTGCTCTGCAYAGCAGAACTACCTCTGTGACCAGTTCCCTTGAAAACCCCCAGGTATGCAGAAGGGGAAGGATTTAGAATCATAGAATCTTTTAKGTTGGAAAAGAYCTTTAAGATMATCAAGTCCAACTGTAAACCTAACACTGCCAAGTCCACCACTAAACCATGTCCCTAAGCACCTAATGTCCAGTCTAAACCTACCCTGGCACAAATTGAGGCCATTTCCTCTTGTCCTATTGCTTGTAACTTGGGGGAAGAGACCAACACCCACCTCGCTACAGCCTCCTTTCAGGTACTTGTAGAGAGCGATAAGGTCTCCCCTCAGCCTCCTTTTCTCCAGGCTAAACAACCCCAGCTCCCTCAGCTGCTCCTCATAAGRTTTGTCCTTTAGACCTTTCACCAGGTTTGTTGACCTTCTTTGGTCATGCTCCGGCACCTCAATGTCCTTCTTGTAGTGAAGGGCCCAAAACTGAACACAGTATTCGAGGTGCGGCCTCACCAGTGCCAAATACAGGGGGACAATCACTTGCCTAGACCTGCTGGCCATCAATTTCTGATACAAGCCAGGATGCTGTTGGCCTTCTTGGCCACCTGGGCACACTGCTGGCTCATACTCAGCTGGCTGTCGACCAACACCCCCAGGTCGTTTTCTGCTGGGCAGTTTTCCAGCCACTTTTCCTCAAACCTGTGGCATTGCMTGGGGTTGTTKYGACYSARRTGCAGGACCCAGCACTCAGCCTTGTTGAATCTCATACAATTGGCCTCGGCCCATCGATCCAGCCTGTCCAGATCCCTCTGCAGAGCCTTCCTACCTTCAGGCAAATCAACAACACTGCCGCCCAACTTGGTGTCATCTGCAAACTTACTGAGGGTGCACTTGATCCCCTCATCCAGATCACTGATAAATATATTAAACAGAACTGGCCCCAATACTGAGCCCTGGGGAACACCACTTGTGACCGGTGGCCAACTGGATTTAACTCCATTCACCACAACTCTTTGGGCCCAGCCATCCAGCCAGTTTTTTATACATCAAAGATACGCCCATCCAAGCCATGAGCAGCCAGTTTCTCCAGGAGAATGCTGTTGGAACTGGTGTCAGAGGTTTTACTAAAATCTAGGTAGACTACATCCACAGCCTTTCCCTCATCCACTAAACGGGTCACCTTGTCATAGAAGATCAGTTTAATCAAGCAGGACCTGCCTTTCACAAACCCATGCTGATTGGGCATAATCACCTGGTTGTCCTGTACATGCCGCATGGCACTCAAGATGATCTGCTCCATAACCTTTCCCGGCACCAAGGTCAAACTCACAGGCCTGTAGTTTCCYGGATCCTCCTTCTGGCCCTTATCATAGATGGGCATCTCATTTGCTAACTTTCAGTCAACTGGGACCTCCTTGGTTAGCCAGGACTGCTGATAAATGATGGAAAGTGACTTGGTGAGCACTTCTGCCTGCTCCCTCAGTACCCTTGGGTGGATCCCATCCAGCCCCATAGACTTGTGTGCGTTTAAGTGGTGTAGCAGGTCGCTAATCATTTCCCCTTGGATTATGGGGGCTTCATTCTGCTCCCTGTCCTTGTCTTCCAGCTCAGAAGGATGGGTACCCAGAGAACAACTGGTCTTACTATTAAAGACTGAGGCAAAGAAATTATTAAGTACATCAGCTTCTTCCTCATTCTTTGTAACTAAGTTTCCCCCCACATCCAATAAAGGATGGAGATTCTCGTTTTTTTCCCAGCCAAAGCTCTCTGTTCAGCCAGGCTGGTCTTCTTCCCTGCTGGCTTGTCTTTTGACACATGGGGACGGCCTGCCTCTGCACCTTTAAGGTTTTCTTCTTGAAAAATTTCCACCCTTCCTGGACTCCATTGCCCTTTGGGACTGCCTCCCAAGGGATTCTGTCAACCAGGCTYCTAAACAGGCCAAAGTCTGCCTTCTGGAAGTCCAAGGTGACAGTTTTGCTGATCCCCCTCCTTACTTCTTCAAGAATTGAAAACTCTATCATTTTGTGATTGCTGTACCCAAGATGGCCTCCAACCATCACATCACCCACAAGTCCTTCTCTTTTCACAAACAACAGGTCCAGCAGTGTGCCTTCCCTAGTTGGCTCATTCATGAGCTGTGTCAGGAAGTTAGCATCTTCCACACACCCCAGGAACCTCCTAGACAGCTTCCTCTTTGCTGTATTGTATTTCCAACAGAAATCTGGTAAGTTGAAGTCCCCCACAAGAACAAGGGCTAGCAATCRTGAGACTTCTCCCAGCTCCTTATAGAATATTTCCTCTGCCTCTTCATCCTGGTTGGGCAGTCCACAACAGACTCCCACCACGATATGTGTCTTGTTGGCCTTCCCTCTGATTCTTACCCATAAACACTCAACTCTATCATCACCATCATCAAGCTCTAGACAGTCAAAACACTCCCTACATACATGGCTACCCTACCACCTCTCCTTTCTTGMCTATCCCTTCTGAAGAGTTTATAGCCATCCATTGCAGCACTCCAATTATGCGAGTCATCCCRCCATGTTTCTGTGATGGCAACTATATCATAGTTTTCTGCTGCACAATGGCTTCCAGCTCCTCCTGTTTATTGCCCATGCTGCGTGCATTGGTGTAGATGCATTTCAATTGGGCTATTGATCCCGCCACCTTTTTGGGGGGAGAAACCCTATTCCTGCGTGACCATTCTCAGGTGCTTCCATGGTTTCTAACACATCCATAACCATTGCGTCTTTGCTAATGCGTGAATGTCCATCCCYTACCTTCACTGAGACAGCAGACTGAAGGACCTCGTTAGCACACCGACTCTCTTCACATCTTTAACCCAGGCCCCAGGGAGGCAGCAGACTTCCCTAAAACGTGGGTCAGGTCTGCACAATGGGCCTTCTGTTCCCTTCAGAATGGAGTCTCCTATGACAATGGTCCATMTTTTTTTCTTTATGGAAGCAGTCTTGATGCAGCACATAGGCTGACAACCTCAGCGAAACCTCCAAGCTAGATGAACCATCATCCTCGTTATTGTTTTGTTCCACTTTCAGAGCCTCATACCTATTATGCAAGGGCACCTGGGAAGGTGGGGTAGTCACAGAGGGGATGTGCCTGCTGTGCCCGGCAGGAACTTGTGACCATTGCCCCCCATCYCTYAAGTCACTGTGTTCAGCCAGGTGGAGAGAGGATAGGGAATCCTCCGTGTCATGCGTCCTGTCTGCCTGCTGGGCCTGTCTCAGGGAAGGCAGGGTGTGATTCCAGTAGTCTATCTCTCTCTCGCACTCCCTGATACTTGTCAACTTACTCACCTCCTCCCGGAACTCTGTCGCTAAGTGTAGGAGTTCCTTTATCTGGGCGCAGCTCCCACAGCTGTGCTYACTGCTGCTGTCCCGTATTGGCGTCAGAGCAGGGCACAGCTGCAGCCTGGCACCTGGGTGGCAGCGTGTTCCTGCCGGAGCTCTGTCTGGGAAGCTGCATCAGTCGTGGTGGGTGCAGAGCTTAGAGAGGCCATGGCTTTCTGCTGGGTGGATACCACGGCTMCCTGRTYGAGCTGGCAGAGCTTCAGCACCATTCCTGCACGCCCTTCCGCGCGTGCCCATTTGGATCTAGTGTCTCCACTCAGGGGTATGGAGGCAACTCTTCCACTAGCAAGACAAACTCCAGAGACAGCAAAAGGAAGATTGCCCTGATTTGAAGATGGAGGATAATGAAAGCAGCTTTCTCCAGCAGCAGCTCTGCTCTGGCGATGTTATTGTTCAGGCTGAGATGTCATTTGCATTACTCAGAGGGCCCAAGATATCATCCCTGCTGACGGAGTGATTAGTATTTGGCCATTTCAAAAATTATCTTTCTTCCCAAAACTTTACCTTCACAATTGTGACAGTAACCTCTGGCACTGGTGGATGCTAGCTATGGCCATGACACAGGAATATTGTTTATGGCAGCTGTGGCCATAGGATCAGATCTAGTCATCTAGGACAGATTATTCTATTCTATGTGTTACGGATTTGCTACCCTCCCAGAGACTTCCTAGAAGCATAGCTTATATATTGTGCACGAATCTGACCTTTGATTAGCCTTGACAAGGATCAGRGTTATGAAAAATTAATATCCTTGCTGCATGGCACAGTCAGTAGTCCTGAGTGACTACCCCTACTCCTGTTCACAGGAAGTAGCTACAGGTTTCTTCTTATTTTTTTCTCTGTTGCCTATGTAGGAAATGGAAGGGGAAGGCTGCTTTCCAGCAGCTGCATTCGACAGTCATGGTACATGGGAGGACCTGCTTCTGCGAATGTTATGATTAATAATTATGACAAGGAGTTCTTATGGTAAGAGGTTTCTGAACATCTCTGAGACATCTGAATCACAAAGTTATTCATAATGTGCAACCTAAAACCTGAAAACTAAATACAAGGTTAAAATCAACTTTCTGCAAAGCTTTGAAGGATGCTGTCTCACAAGGCTGGAAGATTGTTTAGTTGTCAGCTACYGATGAATAACCACTCTTAGTCACTATCCAATGACTCAGCCTGTAAAATCCTTAGAGGCTGTCACGTCTTCCATGGATGCTGGTGAATAAACCTTCACATCTGGCAGCCAGGACTTCTTTTAGGTGAGGTGTCTTTTATGAAGCAGCCTTTGGACACAGTGAACCAGTCCCTAATAGGTACAGTGTGAGCTCATGGCATTCTAGGGTATCCCTTATCTTGGAGATATAAGCTGTGCTAAGCACAGATTTGGAACAAGGACAGGGAAAGCTCAAATTGCTCAGAAGTTCAATTTGGATCAGATCCTTTCCCTGCCTCCCTCCCATCCTGTTGCTAAACTAAGACTGCGAAATCTCAGTCAAAAAGGGTTGCCCACTTTCCTGACCTCCTGCATGAAACTGTAACAGTAAAGAGAAACAAGCCCTGCAGACAGTTTGGTCAGTGATGTTTAGAAATGCTGGTGCTCCACATAGCCCTTGAGGCAGCTGTGGGAGGTGCATAATGCTCAACTGGGACCAGCTGTGCTCTTCAGGTCTCATTTGCCAYAGTTTCAGCCAGGGGTGTGAAGGAGGGCAGTCCCCACTGACAGAATGGTGCAGATCACCTTGGTACAGATGTAATTAGACTGCAAAAACTATAATATAGCCATCCTAGTTTACGCCATTTGTAGCAAGGGAAAGAAGAGACAGGATCCCCATACTTTGATGCCACTAAAATACTCCTGGTGTAGCTATAATGTGTGTCTTAAGCACTTTGGAACAGCAAGAGATCTTCTTCCTATGTTCGTGCAGCACCTATACAGACTGAAGCTGTATTTAAGACAATAACCAAAGACCTCATTTTCTAAAACTCTGCAGAAATCTTTCTTCTGAYGAGGCCAGAAATACCACAAAGGCTACTATTCACTGGATAATTTTGTTCTTCTGCCAGAGGAAATAAAAGAACTAATGTAAAACAAAAGTATTATGAACTTGTACTGGTCTGTGAGAGGATTTTGGGGCCCAGTCTAGTGAAAGAGACATCTTGGTCTATTCTCATTTCAGTCAAATTTATTAATCTGGCACAGGTTTAAAAGAAGMAGCTGGGCAACGCCCTTGCTACAACTGTGTGCAGCAGTGAAGTACTTGAGAAATGGAGATTTGCTCAATCAGGTTCAGGAACTTCAGTGAAATAGCACATGTACACGTTTCCCTGAAATCTCCTTCCCAAGCACAGCATTCACCTGGAGGGACAGGACCTGGAAAACTCCTGTCAAGGTGAAAGCAGCAGGGGAGCAAATAGGCAGAGGTGACCAGTCCCAGGGTGCACGCGGTCAGCTCTGCAGGGGAATATCTGGCATGCCATGATGAAGCAGGAAAGTGGCTCCTTTTTCAGCCCTTGTGTTTGGCTGGCTCTAAACAGTGTTAGTCACCGTGAAGATCATGTGCTGGTACACTGTGGTGACCCAGCCCAGTGCCTGGCAGGGTGTAGGGGGCATTCAGCTTCCCTACAAATTCTCTACGGCACATTGCAGGTCAGGTGAAGTAACCCTCTCCATTGCCTGTGAGACATCCCAGTGCTTTTAGCAGAGATGATGATTCAGGTCACAGGCAGAAGGGAAATGTGAATGTTAGTCCAAGGAGGTAGAGCTCCTCGTTTGTATATGTCTTGGAGATAAACACAGCAAGAAACAAATTCACCCCATCTTACAAACAGGAAGACAGTCTCCTGACATACAGATGGGATGGCAGAGCTACAGCCCCTAACTTGCTGCCATGTTCCCTGGGCGGGCTGCTGCTAGCATTGCTGAGCAGAAGGGCGGAACGTAGCTCTGCAGCGCAGGTTAGTGAAGGCTGGCTTCTGTCATCCTAGTGGGTTTGAAAACAGCACACACAGGTAGACATGAACTCTTATCCCTGCCCAGTGCACCACCACACCCTTCAAGGACATTTCCCAGCTTCGGCAGCTGAAGTCTGTAGAAAGGACTACAGCAGTAAAACTACCATTAAATCAGCACTCAGATTCACTTCAACAAACTTTCCATTTTCAGTTCTTGCAAAGTCCTTCTAGGTACATGCATCTTGGAGATAAGGTATCTGGAGTTTTCATCTTGGGGTTTCTGTTACCACTAAAACTTCCTGACAGAATTACAGCTGTATTAGTTACAAATATGAGATTATCAAGATCTGTATCTCAGAAGTCCAAAGGAGCAAGATTAAGCTCTTACTCTCARTATATATTTTGCATGGACACAAGAAGATCATGAAGATTGCAATATTAAGCACTGAAATGTTTGATAATGCCTGAGTTCCCAGTTTGGTTGTTTTTTGTGGATGGATCATGATTCAGGTTTCAACGGTCTGACCTCAAATTTACTTAGTGCTCAGGAGAGAAGTAAGGTGGCTTTTGCAGTAAGAATAGATCATTATTTTCCTCTCTTGTTCCAAAGTGTGGAATTGTCCCCCTTGTTGATATTTATACAGTTCCCTTTCTCCAGTTTTCCTTCATTCTCCAGTAGTTACTTAGTATTTAAAATCTAATGAAAATGAACTGTTATTAATTTCCTCAATTATTATGGCTTTCATTATTATACTATCTGAAAGCTTCAGAAACATGCAGTTATCACCATGATGACACAAGAGGCTATTATCCTATTCTCACAGAGGAGGRTGAGAGGCACAGATATAATAATACATTTCAGGTGTGCTGTTTGAGATAGGTTGGACCTGATTTATTACAGAAGTTAACGTTACACAGAGCTATGTGATCCAGGCCCAGTTCAATGTTATTTCCCAAGTGCCCAGCACAGTGACAAACCAGACTGGTAGTTCTTAAAATTAATGTTCTCCTCTCTTGGGAAGGGAAAAAAAGGGAAGGGAAAGGGAGGGGAGGGGAGCAGAGGGGAAAGGAGGGAAGGAGAGGGGAGGAGAGGGGAGGGGAGGGAAAGGAAAATACAACCCCACCACCACTCCTCTTCTAAACTGGTCAAGCATGGTCTTCTTCTGGGTTTGTTTTTTCATCCATCAGGGAGAGCAAATGTGAATTCCTGCTCCCAGAGCTGACTCAGCCTTGGTTAACACTCCTGAAAGTGCTCTTCCTTCACTCTCAGAGTTACTTGGCATGTCTATGTTGCTTCCTGGGGTAGATAAGGGACTTCTTGTGACTGAAGGGGACCTAGGAAGAAGAGGAAGCTCATCACGTGAAACAACAGTGCCACTGCCTCCACCTTCATTAGCTCATTAGATGGGGCAAGGGTGTTAGAGATAATTCCTAGCCATCAGGGTGATGCCACCATGAAAATTTCAAGACATGTAAGGGAGATAAAGCCCCTGAGCCCTGCTATTTTCTTAAATGACAAGGATGCAAAAGGAATGGGGGAAGAAAAGGAGCGGGACTTCAAAAACATTAAAGGGAGTATTTTAACCTATTACTGTATCTTTTGAGGATGTGTCCAGTATCAGCAGGCACAGCCCTGTTGTGGAGACCACACCCCACATGCTTTGGGATATTGCTTTGGCTTTAATTGTGGAAGTGACATATGGATTATGTTACCATTTCTTTCATTAAAACATAGTCACCCAAAGTAAAGCTACTTGGCTTAATGGGCCTTTGATCTGACCCTGTATATCAGTAGTTAAGTTCAATTATAAGCAAAAGAAGGATTTCCAAAGGAGGGCTTATGAGACTGGAATTACTTGCATACCAAATACTTATGGAGAAGAGATACAAACCAGGCAATGATGTGTCCTCATTGTGTTCCCAAGTGTTTGCAACACTGGGCAATTTTATATTTACTTTTGGAAGTTTCTCATACTTTCCCCACTGCCTCAGTCTCATAGTAAGCATAACATAGTCTGCATCAATGCATCAGCCAAAATTTGTCCTGGCGTGGAAATCCTTACGTGACAGCTTTAGGAGAGGCAAATTCAATGGGACCAGGAGGAACCTGAGGGAGCCCTTCTCGCAGCAACCCTGACAACATTCATTAAATAGCATCCTCATTCTTCCTTCAAGACATGGCACCTTGACTGCAAATCACAGAAACAGGTCTATCCTGAATACTGCACAGTGGTATGAAGATACTCAACCTGGCCATAGCAGCCTGAACTGCAGGCAGCAGTATCTATCTGGTTTCTCAGGTCTGCCTGTGTTATATTGTGTTTCCATGGCTGGAGGACTATCAGTTTCTGGTTAGCTGGCTTTAAGCTGGTATGATACTTTAACACTACCCTGCAATCTATAGAAGAGGTTTAGACATAGTCCTTGGGAAGTATAGAGGATAAAAATGGCTAAACTCTTAAAAATCAGGAAAACATTCCCCCACCTAACTGCTATCAGCAACTCCAACATTTTATAACTCTTTTATAACCCATTCAAAGAAGAATGCTTTTATTTCACATTCAGAGCTAGGAAACCATTGCACATAGCAAGGCACAGAACAGTAGTTCATTGTTTTTCTAATAAAAATGGCAAATCTGTGATTTAATGAAAATTATTTATTCCCAACTGAGAAGCCTAGATAAAGAGAAGATGATAATTGGGGATGCTGTGTGGTATGATCCCAATTTCCCCTGAAAATGCAGCCTTGGAGGATAGATGATGTTTATATTAGAATGTAGCCAAACTTTATAACCGAACATTTTGCTTGCTTATGCATTGTGAGTGCAGTCTAGCTGTCTGGTGGTTAATCAAAATAAGCAACTCTTTCTCCATCCACACATTGTTTTAAGAACCTACAAATAAATCTCTTTATAGGTGAGGCTGGAGGCTTGTCAAAAGAAGTCAATGATTCATAGTGACTAAGACTTTAGGAATAAGAACAAATTTGTGCCAACAAGTTTCCAAGCAGTCTCAAAGGATGCTACCTCAATCTCCATCACGTAAATGTGGCAGCGTATCCTTGAAGTTCATTAAGGCAAACTCATCGTCATGCTCTCATTTGCATCAGACTAGCTGTGTGTAAACTATGAAGAATCCACTCAATTTTTTGTTTCGTGCCATTGTGCTAAGTATACTAATGTTTGACCTCAAAATTGATTCATATTTGTACATTAGTGTTTCTACCCTCTGAAAGCGGAGCTGAGATCTTTGCCTAGCATAACTAACCTCTGCGCTAGCAAGGGTCACCTCAAAGGAGATATGCTTTCCAGCAGGAAGAAACTGCTGGTTCGGCTTCTGCCATTTCAACACATCAGTATTTCCAATGCTGGCAATGTCATCACAAGCTTGAGAACACGCATTGCTTCTGCTAAAGCTCCTTCTACTAGTTTCAGTTACCACTTGAAAATTGCAGCTTTCATTTTACTCAGAGAACAACTTTCCAGATTTGAGAGCTTTTGACAGGATCTGTAGAATGGAAGGGCTCCAAGCTCCAATGCTTGCCTCACCCCAGGAAGGAAAATACAGATCTCCATGAGCATAGACGATGTTTTGTGTACAAAAAATAGGTATTCATCAAAATGGGTTTTGCTGACTTTTTTTCACAGTGGAGGAATGGACCCTTCCTCCTCACCTCCATTTCATACTCAGAACTGTAATACTGTCTAGACATGGATGGTTAAGGAATTTAGCCACTTCCCAAAAGCCCCGTAAGCCTTTATCACTCATGATTAACAAACAGTGTTTATATAGCTATGTCAACCTTAACTTTGCTTCTTTGTCTATTTCTGTAATAGAAATACACTGTTGACATTTGCTGTTGATTTTATCTCTTGTGTATTGACTGGATAGTAAAGATTTTGAGGGGGACTCAGTCCCAGCTGTAGTGAGTTGTGTCAGTGCTTCAGATATTTTTCACAGTGGTAACAGTTTGGGACAACTGAAGGGCACGTTTCAAATGAACTGCACTGATAAGTCCTTCTGTTGTATAGACCATTTCTGTTTTCTCAAAATATCAGGGAATCCACAAACAAAACATTGGTTACAATACAGCAAATTTAATGCAAGTTTCACAGGAGTTTGCTTCATAAAAATGAAGTGATGCTTTTTTACAAAGTATTTAAAAAATATTTGAATATCTAGAAAAGTAAAGGGACTCTGCCAGTCCCACCACCGACCTTCATCCCTTGGCCTGATGTTGTCCAAAGCAGAAAAAATATACATCTTTAAAATGTACTCAGATTTATGCAAATGTCAGGCAACTCCTTCTCCCTTTTTCACCACAGGAAATCAAACTTTATTACAAGACTGCTCAGACTTCTCGTCTTTCCCAGGATCAGGTAGGTAGAGAAAGGACACAGCCTTAACACTACCCCTGCTAGCGCAATAGACAGAGTAGCAGGGGCAGAAAAGAGGAAGACAGTTGCTGCAAGAGGACAAGGTTAGTACAAACTTCTTACTCTGGTCAGGAGCCACCAAGGATCATATTCAAAGAAAAAAAGTGATCTGAGGAAGCACGGTGAAATCACTGCTCCTTGCATAGTCCTTATAACAAAACCACAATCTGGGCAGAAAGAGTACAGAAAGGAAGTCAATTTTTACTTCCTCCTGACTTTCTTTCCTGGACTCTTTCTTTAGCTGCTCTTGTGCTGAACAGGAGTATCTGAGCATTCATTAAAGGCTGTGGCATTGATTCTCACAGMCTGAGAAGGTTTCCACTAACGAGTGATGCATCTGGGAGATGAGTTTGGGGACACAGTTCCCACTGCTGGGAACCTGTATGGAGCTGCAGACTTTGTGATTTCAGGAGGTTACACCCTTAGTTAACAAAAACATGAATTCACAAAGAGAAAGTGACGGTGAGGGAAACCAAGAGTGCAAGCATTAATTTGCCAATCTAATAAAGCAGCTGATCYTTTAACCATCTTACCCTGAGGCCCATTACAATACTGGAAGAGCATGCATGAACTAGGCTTCAGATCAGTTCCCCTACCAAGCACGAGGCAGTCTTTCACTCCTTCATTTCAGTACCTGGATGAGCGATGATCAAGGGCAATATTGGAGAAGAAAGGAGCTTCAGCGCTGCACAGGCCCAGATCCTTCCAGGTGCTGAAAACCATTCTCTCCAAGGAGATCAAAATACCCATGCACTTAGGGTTACCTGGGCCCCCACGTGCTCACTGCTGCTCTCCCTGCCTGCAATGCTATGATTCCCCATCCCGCCCCTGGACACGCAGAGAAGTCAGGGAAATGCTTCAGAAAACATCCATTTTATAGATAGCTTGAGAACCCTCCTTTACTACTGACCTTTCTGTTATGCTCTGACTTCTTTGTGTACTGAGTAAAAAGAACAAATCATTGAATATTAAAATGTTCTGACTGAACAAAACTATGAACAAAGTTTTCTATAATTCTATACAAAGACAATAGTCAGTTTATCTGACCTCTCCTTTACACCTTTGTGAGAAGTACTTGAAATTCAACTAGTCGAATAATTTCCATATATATAAGCTTGCCTTGTACTTTTTATTAGAGATACACTTTTTTATGCTAAATGTTTTCTCAACAAACATCATAGTAAATATTGATCTTTTCTTTGACACACTAAATGTTGCAGTATTTGACTGCTAAATACATGTGTACTGAAGATTAAAACCTATTTTATCTTATCTGATCCCCACTTTTGAAAACAAGCAAACAGTAGAAACTCTAAAGATTTCTAGCAGACTCCCGGATAAACAGGCTGAAGCAGTGTCCCATTGAAGCAGTCATCTAAAAAAAAAGTTGGACTGAGTCAAGGAAAGAGCTGCTATTAAACACACCGCTCACCTAAAAAGCCAGGCGCTGGGCACTAGAAACTAGGGGTACCCCAAAGCAGAATTCCAAAGCCTGGAGGTCCCTGCTGCTGCGGATTAGATCCTGCCCTGCCTCAGATCAGCGGGAAACATTGGCTGGAGAAAGCCCCGGGTTTCCTGAAACTGGAGCACAAGGTAGTGCTGACAGCACTTCTGGTTCTGCGACAAGTCCCAAACCGTTTTGCATTTTCCCTGTTCACCCCAACTTTTGCAACTGCAACATTAAAGGAGAAACTCAGCTTTTCCTAACACTTCTTCCTCTCCCTGTCTCCCTCCATATTAACCTTCTGGCTGCAATGAAAAGTTGCAAGAATGAACAGGCTACAGGCTCAAATGGATGTCTGTGGATAAGTACACTCCCCTTCCCCAAATTAATTCTTTTGAAAACTTGGTTATTTAGGAGCTGGCTCAGATCTGATGGGCTAGGAATGGAGACTAAAGTTCATAGTTTCCACAGGGCTATGTTTTCTTTAGTTTTTGCTTTGCCTTGGGTAATTTCACTCCCCTGAACTGAGAACTAAAAACTCTGTGGTGACCTCTGAGACACTGTTTGTGTTTGGATTTACGTATTTCCCCTGGTGGTTGCTGGGCTCAGAATGGGAGGGTAGGAGGTAAGGTAGGAAGAGGAAGATATAAGTTGTTACATAGCTTCACGAAACTTATTTTTATACATGTATATATCCATACACACAGAAACACACACACACATATAAAGTCATCCAACAAACCTAAATATGTGAACAGTGCAGAAAAATTAGTTCTTTTTTGTCACGTGGCTATGTGTAAAAATTACAAGATTTTCCAGATATTTAGATCCCAAAGGATTTACTGCTTGGCATTAACAGGCCCACAAGTGAATCTCTTCAAGGAGAATTATAAAAGGCTTGGACATATGCTTAAGTATAAGCAATTAAGCTCTTCCTTTATTCAACCACGTGTTTAAGCATGTGTCTTACTGTCAATGCATGCTTATACCTCAGAGTAGTCAGTGGAGTATAGGGTTATGTTCTGAGGAGATGGCAAAAAGCTTTGTGAGTTGGTGCCATTGTCAGAATGAAAATGTAGGAAGATGTAGATGATGGAAAAAAGGCCATTCTGGGCTCCCAAAGTAATGACTGGAATTCCCCACATTCTTGAAATGAAAAATGCAATTTTCAAAAATGTCAAAGTGCCTGAAAAGCATGCATCCCAACCTGCAAGGTCTTTCAGGCTTTTCAGTGCCTAAGAGCATTCTAACATTTTATCTTGTTTTGCTCCTTCATCTTGTTGGTTATTTCTCAGATACATGTTCTACCCCTTCCCTGAGGCCAGTATCACAGTTCAGTGTATTTCCGAGATATTAATCGCTACAGATGTCAGGAACAGGCAGCACACAAAAGTCTCCATTCACAGTTGCAGAAGCCCGGGAATACAGCTAATTATGTCGGCATAGCTCCCTCTGCTGCTTCAGGACAAAAAGGTTTTTCTGCAGGCAGAAGCTTCAGTATCAGTGTATTGCAACAGAATTCATATCAAATGGTTTGCAAAAGAAAATTTTATTTGAAAATTTTGACCTGTAGCTTTTTGGATTTAGGAAATCCAGCTAACAGTTTCCTGCTTCTCCTGTCTGTTTGCATATGCAAAGCTTATATATCAAAGCTGACTTTAGAGCAAATGTTTCAATTATCCTTTTACTAAAAGCAAATAGAAAACCAAACCAGGTTTCTTTAAAATCCCATCAGATGTGCCTTTGAACCTGACAAACAACCTGACAGAAAACACCTTACATGGGTGGACAAAAATTAAACAAATTTTTCAGTTTCAAGCTACTAGGTGAAATTAGGCAAAGCAATTAGGTAAAATTTCTGGATCTGTAGCCCTTGTCCTTGTGGGAGATTTCAACCTCACAGACATCAGCTGGGAACATCATACTTTTGTGACAAGCAGGTCTTGGAAATTCTTGACGTTTGTAGGAGGTAGCTTCTTATCACAAATACTTAGCCAACTAGCAAAGATGCCCTCCTAGACTTGCTATTTCTGAATAGAGAAGGGCTCACAGCAGATGTGATGACAMATGGTTGTCTTGGCCATAGTGATCATGAAATGGTTGAGTTTAAAGTTTTCAATGTAATGAAGAAAAAGGACAGCAGAGTTGCTACCCTGGACTTCAGGAGAGCAAACTTCAAGATATTCAGGGAGCCATTTAACAGAGTACCCTGGAAATCTGTTTTTGAGGGCTTAGGAGTCCACAAATGATGGTCAGTCTTTAAGAACCACCTTTTAGAAGCACAGGAGCAGGCAATTCCACTGTGTCATAAGTCAAGCAAGCAGGGCAGAAGACCGGCTTGGCTGAACAGGGAACACCTCATGGAGCTCAGGAGGAAAAAGAAATTGTACAATCTCTGGAAGCGAGGTCAGGCTTCACAGGAAGATTACAGAGCTGTGGTTCGTTTATGCAGGGAAAAGACATGACAGGCCAAAGCTCAGCTAGAGTTAAAACTGGCCAGTGTTGTGTCAGATAACAAGAAGGCCTTTTTTAAGTACATTATTAGCAAGAGGAGGTCTAAAGAAAACATAGGACTGATACTTGTTGAAGATGGTCATCTGACTAATAGGGATGAAGAAAAGCGGAGACATTCAATGTGGTTTTTGCCTCAGTCTTTAATAATACTGATAGACGTTGGGCTGCCTGGTCCCCTGAGTCAGAGGACCACGGGTGTGGGAACAGTGACTTTCCATTTGTGGACACTGAAATTGTAAGGGACCAGCTGTCAGCTGAAATTTCAGAAAGAAATTTCGGAAGTCCATGGGGCCTGATGGGATTCATCATAGAGTTCTGAAGGAGCTAGCGGATGTTATGGCAGGACTCCTCTCGATCATCTGCCAAAGGTCTTGGGAGTCTGGGGAGGACCCCTCTGACTGGAAACTAGCCAATGTTACCCCAATTTACAAGAAAGACGTGAGGGAAGACCCAGGGAACTACAGACCTGTTAGTCTAGCCTCAGTTCCTGGAAAAATTATGGAGAAGTTTTTACTGGGTACTATTGAAAGGCGTTTAAAGAATAATACAATCATCAGGCACATCCAGCATGCTTTCACAAAGGAAAAGTCCTGTTTAATTAATTTGATATCCTTCTATGTCACTCGCCTAGTGGATGAAGGGAAGGTGGTGGCTGTCATTTTTCTGGACTTTAGTGAGGCTTTTGAAACTGTCCCTCACAGCATCCTTCTGAACAAGTTGTCCAACTGTGGGGTGAGCAGGATCACACTGCACTGGGTGAAGAACGAGTAAAGGGCAGAGCTCAAAAGGCTGTAGTGAATGGGGCTATATCTGGCTGGTGAGCAGTCACCAGCCGTGTTCCTCAGGGTTCAATTCTAGGGCCAGTTCTGTTCAATATACTTATCAACAATCTGGATGCAGGAGTTGAATGCATCATTAGCAAGTTTGCTGATGATACTAAACTGGGAGGTGCTGTTGACTCTTGAGGGATCAGAGGCCTTGAAGAGGGATCTAGATAAATTGGAGCATTGGGCAATGATTAATGGGATGAAATTTAACAAGTTCAAATGCTGGATTCTGCACCTAGGACGGAGTAATGCCGGGCACAAGTATAAATTGGGAGAGGAGTGGCTGGAGAGCCACAGAAGGGATCTGGGGGTGCTGGTCGACAGCAGGCTCAATATGAGTCAGCAGTGTGCCCTGGCAGCCAAGAGGGCAAACCGCAGCCTGGGGTGCATCAAACACAGCACGACCAGCCGGTCAAAAGAGGTGATGATCCCCCTGTATTTAGCATTGCTGTGGCCTCACCTTGAGTATTGTGTGCAGTTCTGGACCCCACAATTTAAGAAGGGTGTTAAAGTCCTTGAATGCATCCAGAGGAGGGCAACAAAGCTGGTGAAAGGGCTGGAAGGCATGTCCTGTGAGGAGCGGCTGAGGACACGGGGTTTGTCTAGGTTGGAGAAAAGGAGGCTGAGGGAYGACCTCACAGCTCTCTACAGCTTTCTGAGAAGGGGAAGTGGAGAGGGAGGTGCTGAGCTCTTCACCTTGGTATCTAGTGACAGGATGCGTGGGAATGGTTCACAGCTGCACCAGGGGACATCTAGACTGGACATTAGGAAGCATTCCTTTACCGAGAGGGTGGCCAAACACTGGAATGGGCTTCCTAGAGAGGTGGTCGATGCCCCAAGCCTGTCAGTGTTTAAGAGGCATTTGGACAATGCCCTTAACAACGTGCTTTAAGTTGGTCAGCCCTGAATTGGTCAGGCAGTTGGACTAAATAATCGTTGAAGGTCCCTTCCGACTGAAATAAATAGTCTATTTTACTAAACATTATTACAGAAGCAAGAAAGTGCGCTGAAGACATTTCTCAATGACAATTTTTAAAGAGGAACATCTCAGTTCAACCCAGTGAATCAAAGATTTTAATTCAACTAACTATCCAACATGGGAACACTTCAACAAATGCAAGGAAAAAGAAGCCAGAAGCTGTTTCCCGGCATATTCCTGGACTTTTTTATTTCCTTCCTGGTAGTTCAATTCCTACATAAGAAACATTTCAATAATTGTTCTAAGGAAAACAGCAAAATGTTTGCCTTAGACTACAGAGTAGTTTGCTTCTATAATATTTTGCAAACACTACCACTACCCTGAATACTGTGGGATATCCACAAGAACAACTGATGTATTGTTCCTCTTATATTTATATATTACCCTTTTCCTTTCACTCCCTTTGGTCAGTCCAAATCTCTAGCCGCATCTTCTTAGGACACAATTCCATGTTCACCACTGTTGGCAGGAATCTCTTTTTTATTTTATTTTATTTCAGTTTAAGTTATTTTTGTTATTTTTGTGTTTCTGTGCCTAAAGCTAAGCAGTCTTAAGCCTTTTACTGAACAAGGGCCTTAGCAACATAAACTGTAGTATATTGTGCATAGGTATTTACCTCTCCCTCTGTGTTTTACTAGCACTTTTAAATGAACACTTCCTTGTTAATTTAATTAATCTTTCTTCTACTTTTATCAAAGCTTTTTTAAAATGCTTTCCCATTTTTGGGAGAAAAGGAAAACAGTTTTTGTTACAGTGATACATATTTTGTGTTAACAAAAATCTGTCTGTGGTAATGGAATAAATTTTTCTTAATTCAGTGAATCTTGATATACAGTTCAAGTGAAACTTGTAAATATTTGTATAGCATTTCTGGAGTTTCAACTCYCTCTGTTTCCTGCACGCATGTGTGCGCAAAGGGCTTGTGATAGTCTGGCAGTACTCGACACCAGCACTGGTGAGGAACAATTCGGTACTAAACCCAAATCCAGGTGCTGTGTGCAGGGGAACCTGGTTCTCAGCTGATAGTTTGTAGTGAATGAATTAATTCTCTTATCCCTCATCCCCTCTCTGCCGTGCTGATAGTCCTGGTTCTGGCTGGGACAGAGTTAACTCTCTTCCCAGTAGCTGGAGGGGGTGCTGTGTTTTGGGTTTCGTAATGAAAGGAACGTTGACAGCCCATCGATGCTTTGGTTGTCGCTGGGTGGTGCTTGCACCAGGACTTTTCAGCCTCCCATGCCCTGCCAGGTGCAGGGGGAGCTGGGGGGGGGAGCATAGCCAGGGCAGTTGACCCAGCTGGCCAACGGGGTATACTATACCATGTGACATCATGCTCAGTATAAGGCTAGGGTGTGTGTGGGGGGGGACTCTGGTGTTCGCGATATGTGGTTTCATTCGGGATGCGTGGTGGGTGAGCAGTTGCATTGTGCATCACCTGCCTGGTACATTCTGTTATTGTTGTTATTATCATTGCTATTATCACTGTTCTACTTTGTTTTATGTCCATTATTAAACTGTTTTTATCTCAACCCACGAGTTTTCCTTTGTGTACCCTCCTGATTCTCTCCCCATCTTATCAGAGGTGCRGGGTGAGCGAGCGGCTGTGTCGTGTTTAGTTGCTGGCTGGGGTTAAACCACGACAGTCCTTTTTGGTGCCCAACATGGGGCTCAAAGGGTTGAAATAACAACAGATTAACTAGAGCATATTAAGGAATTTATGTCTGTTAATAGCTRCCAGTGACCATATTGATTCATCTGTTCTCGATATTCATTTATTTGATCTGCACCATGCTCTTGTTTTTGCTGTATATGCTAAAGATTGGTGTTGGGTTTTGTAGTCTGCTCTGCTCTGCAGTGATTAGTGATGTTTTGCCTGGGAGATTTTTTATTAAAACACTGGCATTGGGGTGTATTTRGTATTTGGGATTCGTAATGAAGCCGTGACTGTATTTCGGGTACCACCTCATGGAGACAATTAGCAATTGCACCTCTTCCTCTGAGAGGTTTTTTTATGGAGGAAATAGAGAATGGCACCTTCATTACCTTCCTCTATGATGTTGTCTCCTTTGTTAAAATCACTTGTCAGCACCTTGAACATCCCTGGGTAGTTAAGATACTTCTATTTGTATTGCTGAGGAATATTGTTTCGGTTTTGTCCAAGGTTAATAAGCAATTTAAGAATATCATCCAGAGATCTGCCTTGAGGCTGGATACTTATGAGCGGGACAGC
>JASVER010000098.1:1566982-1605017 GCA_030449065.1 Oceanodroma leucorhoa
CACCAGCGTCGCATGCCAACTCATTGGCAGTAATGACCTGGAAAGATGGAGAGGAACAAACGGTGGATGAACTGGCTGGCCAACTCCGGCAATACAAAGAAAGTCTCTTCCTCCCTATGGGCCTGCGTCTCTGCGGTGGAGAAATTGTCTCAGGAGGTCCAGCAACCCAAAGAGGATATGTCCTGCTCCCCACCTGCATGGGCCAGTATCTCAGCCATTCGGAGTAAGCGTTCCCCCACTCAAGASAGGAGAGATCGTGGGTACACMCGCCGGGGCACCCTGTGGTTTTACCTGCATGACCACGGAGAGGACATGAGGAAGTGGGATGGACAACATACCTCGACCCTAGATGCACGGKTACRTGAGTTGCAGGGAAAAACAACCACAAAAGGGGGTTCTTCCAGGAAAACTGCTGCTCCGGTTTCCAGTGAGCAGCTCCCCAGGCGGAGCAGAAGGGCTGATTCCACTTCCGACATTAATAAAGGGACTTCCGATTCATACATAGAAGAAGTGGATAGCGAATACGATGAGCAGGATTAGAGGGGCCCTGCCTCCAGCCAGGTGGAGGAAAGGGACAACCGGGTTTACTGGACTTTGTGGATTCAATGGCCTGGCACATCAGACCCACAGGAGTATAAGGCTCTCATAGACACCGGTGCACAGTGTACCCTGATGCCATCAAGCTTTAAAGGGGCAGAACCCATTTGTATTTCTGGAGTGACAGGGGGATCCCAAGAGCTGACTGTATTGGAGGCTGAAGTGAACCTAAGTGGGAATGAGTGGCAAAAGCACCCCATTGTGACTGGCCCAGACTGGTGGGCTTTTGGTATAGCTGCCTTGGAGACAGAGGAAATTACACAGCTGTCTACTTTGCCCAGTCTCTCAGACGACCCTTCTGTTGTGGGGTTGCTGAGGGTCGAAGAACAACGGGTGCCGATCACTACCACGACAGTGCACTGGCGGCAATATCGCACCAACTGAGACTCCCTGCTTCCCATCCATAAGCTGATCGTCAACTGGAGAGCCAAGGAGTGATCAGCAAGACTCGCTCACCCTTTAACAGTCCCATATGGCCAGTGCAAAAGTCTAATGTGGAGTGGAGACTAACAGTGATCTATCGTGGTCTGAATGAAGTCACACCGCCGTTGAGTGCTGCTGTGCCGGACATGTTAGAACTTCAATACAAACTGGAGTCAAAGGCAGCCAAGTGGTACGCCACAAYTGATATCGCCAATGCRTTCTTCTCAATCCCTTTGGCGGCAGAGTGCAGGCCACAGTTTGCTTTCACTTGGAGGGGYGTCCAGTACACCTGGAATCGACTGCCCCAGGGGTGGAAACACAGCCCCACCATTTGCCATGGACTGATCCACACCGCACTGGAACAGGGTGAGGCTCCAGAACACCTGCAATACATTGGTGACATCATCGTATGGGGCAACACAGCAGAAGAAGTTTTCGAGAAAGGGGAGAGAATAGTCCAAATCCTTCTGAAGGCTGGTTTTGCCATAAAACGAAATAAGGTCAAGGGGCCTGCACAGGAGATCCAGTTTTTAGGAATAAAATGGCAAGATGGAYGTCATCAGATCCCAATGGATGTGATCAATAAAATAACAGCCATGTCTCCACCGACCAGCAAAAAGGAAACACAAGCCTTCTTAGGCGTGGTGGGCTTTTGGAGAATACATATTCCAGATTACAGCTGATTGTAAGCCCTCTCTATCAAGTGACCAGGAAGAACGATTTCAAGCGGGGCCCTGAGCAACCACAAACCTTTGAGCAAATTAAACGGGAGATAGTTCAGGCAGTAGCCCTTGGGCCAGTCCGGGCAGGACAAGATGTAAAAAATGTGCTCTACACCGCAGCCGGGGAGAATGGCCCTACCTGGAGCCTCTGGCAGAAAGCCCCAGGGGAGACTYGAGGTYGACCCTTGGGGTTTTGGAGYTGGGGATACAGAGGATCCAAGGCCCACTATAGTCCAACTGAGAAAGAGATATTGGCAGCATAAGAAGGGGTTYGAGCTGCTTCAGAAGTGGTTGGTACTGAAGCACAGCTCTTCCTGGCACCCCAACTGCTGGTGCTGGGCTGGATGTTCAAAGGGAGGGTCCCCTCTACACATCATGCAACCAATGCTACCTGGAGTAAGTGGGTCGCACTGATCACACAGCGGGCCCGAGTAGGAAACCCCAGTCGCCCAGGAATCTTGGAAGTGATCAYGAACTGRCCAGAAGGCAAAGACTTTGGAATGTCCCCAGAGGAGCAGGTGAAGCGTGCTGAAGAGGCCCCACCGTATAATGAACTACCGGAAAGTGAAAAGCAATATGCCCTGTYCACTGATGGGTCCTGCCGCCTTGTAGGAAAACATCAGAAGTGGAAGGCTGCTGTATGGAGTCCTATCAGACAAGTTGCAGAAACCGCTGAAGGAGAAGGTGAATCGAGTCAGTTTGCAGAGGTGAAGGCCATCCAGCTGGCCTTGGATATTGCTGAGCGAGAAAAATGGCCAGTACTTGATCTGTATACTGACTCGTGGATGGTGGCAAATGCTCTGTGGGGGTGGCTGCAGCAATGGAAGCAGAACAACTGGCAGCACAGAGGTAAACCCATCTGGGCCGCTGAAGTGTGGCAAGATATCGCTGCCCGGGTAGAGCACCTGGTTGTAAAAGTACGTCACGTAGATGCTCACGTACCCAGGAGTCGGGCCACTGAAGAACAACCAAAACAACCAGCAGGTGGACCAGGCTGCTAAGATTGAAGTGGCTTAGGTGGATCTGGACCGGCAACATAAAAGTGAATTATTTCTAGCTCAGTAGGCCCATCACACCTCAGGCCATCAAGGAAGAGACGCAACATATAGATGGGCTCGTGATYGAGGGGTGGACTTGACCATGGACACTATTGCACAGGTTATCTATGAATGTGAAACATGCGCTGCCACCAAGCAAGCCAAGCGGGTAAAGCCTCTTTGGTATGGAGGGCGATGGTTGAAGTATAAATATGGGGAGGCCTGGCAGATTGACTATATCACACTCCCACAGACCCGCCAAGGCAAGCGCCATGTGCTCACCATGGTGGAAGTAACCACCGGGTGGCTGGAAACATATCCTGTGCCCCGTGCCACTGCCCTGGAACATGATCCTGGGCCTTGAAAAGCAAGTCCTATGGCGACATGGCACCCCAGAGAGAATTGAGTCAGACAATGGGACTCACTTCTGAAACACCATCATAGACACCTGGCCCAGAGCTCATGGCATTGAGTGGGTATATCACATCCCCTATCATGCACCAGCCTCTGGGAAAATCGAGCGATATAACGGACTGCTAAAGACCACACTGARAGCACTGGGTGGTGGGACTTTCAAACATTGGGACACACATTTAGCAAAGGCCACCTRGTTAGTCAACACCAGGGGATCTGTTACTCGACCTCGCCCTGCCCAATCAATACTTCTATGTGCTGTAAATGGAGATAAAGTCCCTGTAGTGCACATAAGGAATATGCTGGGGAAGACAGTCTGGGTTACTCCCACCTCGGACAAGGGAAAACCCATTCGTGGGATTGCTTTTGCTCAGGGACCTGGGTGCACTTGGTGGGTAATGCGAAAGGATGGGGAAGTCTGATGTGTACCTGAAGGGGATTTGGTTTTGGGTGAAAACAGCCAATGAACGAAGGTGCATAATGTTAATTGCTATACAATGCTGTATGTCATATCAATGGTATTGCAATCAGAATCACCCAGGTTAAAGAAGAATGAACTCTGATGAAACCAAGCAAAGCTCAATGACAATAAAACCGGACAAGCGCAGCAATAATGAAACCAGAACTGTCTTCAGGATGCAACAATCCAACACCACACACCGTCTCCCCTGCCCTAAAAGACTGCTATGACAGATGGAGCCCAAAGTGATGGACTAAATGGACATTTTAGAGGGATGGCCCATAGRCTAAGGGAACGATATCTGTGTGTATATATCAAAAGACAGGAAAAGTGGTGATGATTAATTGGGATGTATTGGAACATGTGAGACCTGGGCATGACRTAGATGGTATAAAATAAGGGGTGGATATTGTCCTGGTTCCGGCTGGGTCAGAGTTAACATTCTTCCCAGTAGCTGGAGGGGGTGCTGTGTTTTGGGTTTGGTAATGAAAGGAATGTTGATGGCCCATTGATGCTTTGGTTGTCGCTGGGTGGTGCTTGCACCAGGACTTTTCAGCCTGYCATGCTCTGCCAGGTGCGGGGGGAGCTGGGGGGGAGCATAGCYGGGGCGGTTGACCCAGATGGCCAGTGGTGTATTCTATACCATGTGACATCATGCCCAGTATAWAACGGGGCGGAGGGATGGGGGGAGGGCTCTGGGGTTTGTCATATGCAGTTCGTTTGGGACACACGGTTTCGTTCAGGACACATGGTGGGTGAGCAGTTGCATTGTGCATCGCCTGCTTTGTATATTCTGTTGTTGTTGTTATCATTGTTATTATCGCTGTTCTACTTTGGTTTATGTCCATTATTAAACTGTTTTTATCTCAACCCACAGGTTTTCCTTTGTGTGCCCTCCCGATTCTCTCCCCCATCCTGCCGGAGGAGGGGGGGTGAGCGAGCGCTGTGTGGTGTTTAATTGCTGGCTGGGGTTAAACCACAACACTGATGATGAAGTAATAATTGCAGCAGAAAGCCTGTGCTGCAGGAYGGGACTATACAAGTATCCAAAACTACTACTTCAGCTTCTGGACCATCTTCTCCCCTTTCCTGCCTTACACCAAAGGATAATGATGAGTTGAAGGCTTTGAATTGAAATGCTGCCTCTAAGAACAAGTCTTTGCTTCTCCAAAATTTATTCTGTTACTTGCACCAGGGCAAAGCATGGATAAAACACAGCCTTTTCAGTTCAGAGTTGCTTTGATCCCAGGGCATCAGGGAGCAGGAAGGTGCAGATGACACACAGGAAGGGGAAAACAAGGTGAGATCAAAGATCCACCAAGCACTGTGCTCTGCTTCTGCTCTCCTCCTGCTGTCCCAGGACCATGGCCATCAGAAGTGTAAGCAGGAAACAATCCTTCTGAGGCATCTCCTTACTGAAGAATTGAAAGACAAATGTGTGCATGGAGCACAGTAATTTCCTCAGGGGACTCTTCTCCAAAGTCCTCAATGTGTAGCTTGCCTCCCTGCCAACACCCATGAAAATGGTGTGGTAGAGCACATAAAACCCCTATGATCAAAGAGAATCCCCTTTCCTATAGTCACCAAGTAGTTAAAATCATTCACAAAATGTTTCCAGTGTGAGAGGAAGTAGCAAGAATCTCCTTGTCTTTCCTTCTGTCTCCCCACCTTCTGTGTTGGGAATGGGTACTTTTGTTCATGAGATGGGTGATTCACAAGGAAATCATCCCAGTTGTGCGGAAGCACCACTGCCAGCCCACTTCTCTGGCACTGCTTCTGCTTCTCCCTCTGTGACAATATTGTCAACTTAAAGCAAACATGTTCATGGAACAGAACTTGAGGGCAAAGAACACCAGGAAAGACAATACTGCTTTAACTTGTCTGGGCAAAGCCACAGCACGGTTGTCATTTTCTTCCTTTTGGTCAGAAACAGAGTTTGCTTGAAACTGCAAATTTAATTTTTTTTCTTAATGTAATATTGCAAATGAAGGGGATTTCAAGCTAGAAGGCACTGTCAGTTCTCTTTGATCAAAAGCACAATAGAAGTTGCTTATACCAGAGCCTAATAAGACCAGCTTAGTCCTTAGTAATATCGTAAACAGAGAACACCCGTCAATATTTAGATATAAAATGCTGAGGGAAATGCCCTGCTGATGAGCTCTGACTTGCTTGAAATGGGTCCTTAGTAACATGGCAGTGCTCAAAAGCATGCAAAATAAGAACAGTAAAATTGAAACCTTGCCAGGTACTTCTCAAAAAAATCAAGGACATCAAAGTGTGGAACATATTTTGCCAGGAATATCCTCGTAAAATATTGGGTGAGTTACTAGTAATCGCATTGCACTGCAGCACTTAAGAGGTTACTGTACCAGTGACATGAACATATTGGCAAAACTTGAAGGCCATGCTAACTTGCAATTATTTATTACTTTTGAATTATAGCCAACAGCTATGTGTCCAATTTGCTTAATGAGCACRCTTGTGTTTTTATTCCAGTATGTCTTTCTTTCCATGAGAACTCCTTCTTCTGTAAACAGCTGAGAAAATATTTCACATGACTAGCAATCTTGTTGGTTCCCCTGGACTTTAAAAGTGTCCGAGTTAGGAGGGTTAAYATTTTCTGTAAGTCTGAGCTGTTAATATATCTTACATTAGACACTAAGAAATTGAAGCATCCCCTGCAACTGACCATTGCTCTGTTTATACAAACAGAAAAAATAGGTGGTTTTTAAATTTCTGGGTCCAGGCCTCCAAGCTTCCCTGGAATGTTGCAAAACTTTGCAATCAGCTTAATTGAGAATATTGTAATGATAACATATTCCCTCCTTATCGTAGCACACAGGCTACTGGAACACATCAAGCAAATACCAGAAGCCATCCTTTTCAGAGTATTGAAATGCCTATATCTGCAGAAACATGCAAAAAAAGCTCTATGTTAGATACACTAGTTCTCACCAGTTCTACTGAGAGATATTTAAATGCATTTAAATTAATTAAGTGAAATTAATGCATTTAAATAACGAACTTCCTCTTGAGCAGTGTGTGGTACCTGATCCCAGGTTTCATGGATGTGAAAAGCCTTTTTTACCACTGATACCCACATTAGGACACTGATTTGGTAAACAGCTTATGTACCTGTGGCTTGGGAGCTCTCTCTTTCTCTGGGCTGGGCCTGGGGGGAAAAACCTGCCTGGAAAACAAGTAGAGCAGCAGGCAGAGAAAAGCAAGAAAACAGAGTAGTAATGCTGCAGGCTGCAGAGGGGACGTCCTGGGGAACAGGAAGATACAGGAGGTGAAGCTCTCACAATGAAATGCTGCGTCCTAACGTGTGCAACACCACAGAGGTGTACCCTCTCAAGGCAGCCCTAATTCAGCTGCTTCTTTCTTGACACTCCTATGTGAACAGAGGATGTGCTGCATGCTTTGCACTATGGTAGTATGGCTTGTGGCATCGGCCGAGGGTTGGCCTTGGAATAAGACAGCGCCTACTCTTTGCCTTCTTGAGATGACTAACTCACTGTGAAGAAGGGGGACTGAGCAGTCCTTGCACAGAAGCATGGGATGGGGAGCAGGGCAGAAAGACATTCCAGAGGAGGGTAAATGCAAGCCCTGCCTTAGCAGCCCAACCAGCCCATCGCTGTGCTGGATGAAGAAGCCACTCCCTCTCTATGGGCGATATGCGACAGTTTGGTAGGAAAATACATGTTCTTCAAATATCTGCTGCTTCTGGCAAGTTCCTGGTGCATTCACACCATGCTGCTCAGAGAGAGATTATTCATATCTCCACTCCTGGTGAATAACACGAAGCAGCGATGGCTCTGTCATCAAAGGTAATTTTCATCAAACAGGAGAGCAAAAGGCTCCTAGCTATTTGAGGATAGGTGATCCTGTAGCAGACTTGGGCTAAAATGTAACTTACCAAAGGATGTTCTGGTTGAGACCGGCTGACAGTGGCACACATGAAAGCCTYGCAAACCTTTTGCTCTCCTGTTTTGTGGTGGTAATGCTGTAACAGAAGCCAACCACAGTTACAAAACCTGGACCAGGGCTCTCCTCACCCCCACTGATAAATGYTAAAGGCATGGCACATCTTCAAGCTCCCCAGGGGCAGCAGTCCCCCGCCAATTTGCAATTTCTGTGTATCACTCCAGCTGTAATGAAAACCACACACTCATTAGCCCATGCTGGAAAGAGGGAAGAAGTTGGCTTTCTCCTTGAGCTGTTGTGCACCTGCAGGAGAACTGTCACCCTTGCAAGTGTCATAGCTCAGATGTCTTGGCATTTGATTGCAGAGAGGGATCTCTCTTGCACAGCATCTTAGCCAAAGAGCATTTAACTCAACCAGACTCTTTCCACTGTTGGTCGTGGTCTTTGGCTTACTGTAATGTAAAGGTTGAAAGGTCTGCTACAGGGACAAGCTGGGATGAAGATCACACAGAAAGTCGTCCATGATAACATCACACTTTCACTGGCTTCTTCGTCCTGCTGGTTTGCCTTACGCATCCTTGCTGTCTCTGACTTAGCCTCCTCTTTCCAAAAATTTTAAAGTGTCTTGCAAGAAGTTGTTGGGAAATCCCCATTCAGCACATGGGGAAGATGGGACATTAGGATGTGAAATTACGACCACAGTGTAGTTGGATGAAGAGGGCAGTGATGCTGTAGAGACAGAGCCAGTTCTCCTGCAAGTCCAAGCTTGTGAATTATTCCCTAAGGCAAGCTATGCAAATAAGCTTTTAAAACTTCCGTTGTTTCTTCCAGCCTGATCTACTGACCTTAACTTGTTCCTGACCTCCTATTTTTTGTCTGCTAGCTAGAAATGAGTCCTGGGCTGCTAGGTACTGCGTTGGAGGATAGTCCCTGAACCGAGAGGAGTGACAGGCTGAGCCCTGTCTTCCTTGCTCACAGACCCATCTCTCTTCTTTGCTCTACTAATGATGGCAGATGTTGCATACAGGAAAAGGCAACTGCAAGGAAAGAAAAAAAAAAAGTATGCCAGAAGATTGTCCAGAGCAATTTCTGAGTCTCTGACCCTCTCTGCTGCCATGCTGGCAAGCATAAGCCAGGGCCTGCTGACAGACACAGGACTCAGGGGAGAGGTCTGAGTTTCCCCACTGCGAGCTAGTTACGGAAGGACTCTCTGCCTTCTCCTCTTTCCGTAAGCTGTGATGCTGGCTGGTTTCGGGGTTACACAGCCAACACTGATCATCCAAAACCAGCAGAAGCTCTGGGTGAACCTTGAAGAAGGACAAACAAATGGCCTTTCTTACACTCAGTGAAGAAAAARATGAGGCTTTTATTTGAGAGACATGGGAAACTTTGGTATCCCTGGCAGTGTACAAAGGCCCTCAGAATGAACCTCCAAGCYGCTCTGAACATTTGCTTTCCCCAGAACCAATCTTTAGGCTCATGTACACCTGATGGAGTGACAGTACACCACTTTTGCATGTACGATGTTACTGTGAGATGAAAAAAAGGAAAACTGTTGGCCTCCTGCCACCTAGCTCACTGCATAGTGAATTTTTTTCCTTGCATTATTACTGTTGGAACCTTTTGTATGTATGTTCAATGCTGTAATTTAACACTGTCAAGTATCACACTGGGAATAAAAAGAGAAACCATTTTGCTTTCCAGCTCTTATCCTAGATTTAACTAGAATCTCTTACCCTAGATTTATCGTCGAATAACCAACTACTTTCGTTATTTTATCAGAAATTAGATTGATTTTTCTGTAGAAACACATTCAGAACAGTATCCAGAGGTCTGGGAATTTCTACTTCATGCTTTTCTTCATCATGTCTTTGCAGCTCTGCAACTTGCCTTCCTTCACTGTTTATTCCTTCCAGAAGACAGGCTTTTACTACAATAACTGAACAGAACATGGTAGATACTGTATCTCTCCTTGTGCTTAAGCCATAAACCTCATTTCTACACAAATGAATAAGTGGCTAACTAGCAAATAGTTGAAAAGGTGTAATGCGTACCATAATATCTGAGCATAAGTTATTCCTAAGGACCTAAGCACATCACAGAGATCACCTACTCTGATATCATGTGTAGCTGCTGAATTTCAGTAAATTTGAACTGAATGATAGTATTTCTTATTTTTTTTTAAAGCCTGCAAATATGGGAAGATCTGCCATGTTGCTCAGTGAATTGTGACTCACTCTCTATAAACCTTTCCACTTTTGTTTCTGCTCTGAATTACTCTAGCTCTGGCTCCTAGCCATTGCCTTCTTTCTTCAGCTTGTTTTGCTACACAGAAGAAAGGTCTGTGATCCCTTCTCCAGGTTACTCTCTAGAGAATGACATCAAGTCAATTCCCTTGAACATATGAAATGGACCATGCTTCTCAAGTAACCTCAGAGTAAAGTGAGTTTTATTGACTTCAGATGATTTTTGCTGTTCTTTTCTGAGTCCCTTCCCAATTCTCTAACATCTTTTTTGATGCCTCRTGCTGCATACAGCCACAACAGTCTCCCTGCTCCTAGTTCATTCCCCTATTCTGTATGACCTGATTGTTTTATGGCACTGCTTTTGAGATCCCAGCTCAATTAGAMCCCTGCCATGATCCATTAGCTTTTTAAGAGTGCATTATAGGATACAAATCTCCATTTTGCAAGTACAGCTTATTTACCTCTCTTCCAGGATATTTGACCTGTCATTTTGCTGAATAAAAAACCACAGCATTCAAATGAGGCAAACTACCAAGCAATCCAGACCTCTCCATTTAAAATCATTGAGGTACAAGTCAAGAAGCTTTACTCTAACATATTTCCAGATGAAACTTCTTTTTTAAACATTAATTGCAGCTGGTTCTTCATGATCTCTGTTTTTATAGAGGCTTACCAGGGTGATCTGTGAAAGTGCATGGTTGTGTGGGAGGAGTGAGGGAGAGAGCTCTTCAAAGAACATCTATTTTTCTGCATGCACATTTCCCCAGAGTATCACTTCCCAGGGTCGAAAACGCTCTTAGCCTCTAAAGCCTTGGGCTGGGATCTGTCAAAGGCCCTTCAGGTGCACCTTTCAGCCTGTGGACTCAGTGAGTTTGAGTTCAGCTCTGAAAGATGGATGCTCAGTTACACCAACACGTCCTTCGCTCCTGTGAATGG
This sequence comes from Oceanodroma leucorhoa, assembly GCA_030449065.1. Taxonomy (NCBI): domain Eukaryota; kingdom Metazoa; phylum Chordata; class Aves; order Procellariiformes; genus Oceanodroma; species Oceanodroma leucorhoa. The sequence continues at coordinate 1,577,745 of JASVER010000098.1, forward strand.
ATGTTGACCTTGCTCACACACCTATTTTCCCTCACTCTGATTTTACCACCCAGCCTTTTCTTCTATTTCAGCAGCATTCTATATCCCTTACTTTCTATTCTGGTGAATTGTTTAGCTGGCATTTTACCATGGAGCAGGTGCCTGCACAGCTCTGAATCACCTCCGCAGGTCTCTAGTAGGGTTAAGGCTGCAGGGTGGCACACAGGCAGAGAGGTAGCAGGAGTCCTCTGGGGCAGACACTGAGGTTGGTGTTGTCCACCAAATTGGTAAAGACTCACAGCAATTCGTGCCCTCAGTGAGAAGGTTAAAATGTGTTGTCTCATTAACCAGATAACCAGTGGGGAGCAGGGCTAGAGTGGCTCCCAGGCTCTCCAGTACTACTCAGCTCTTAGTCAGTACATTTTTTCTTTAGCCTCTCCAGGGGCACTTGGAGTGCAGAATCTAGCCCCAAAGTGGCTTTCCAGAGCATTTTCCACATAAAAAATTATTCTCCAAGGTCCACTAACAGCTCTAAGACTGACAGGCCACCATCTGTGTTAAGACAACATACATGTGTTTCTTAAATACGATGGAAAACAAAATGAAGGAAGCTTACTTCTTAAACCTTTCAGTTGTCACAGGTAGGGTCTGATTTGCAAAATCAAAGTCATACCACCTGATCTTAGTCTTTGCATTTGGGTTGATACTAGGTACTAATAAGATTAATATGTAGCCACCAATTCAAAGACGATCAAAGGACTGCCTGTTGCATGCAGCATTACAACTTCAGCTCCTACAGTATGTAAGATTCTGTAATTTTATCACATGCAGCTGCTCAAGCAATAATCTAAGAGGGGTTAGAAATGTTTTATGACTCAATCTTTGCAGAGTGCTTTGGTTCTGCTGCGAGATTCAGTTCAGGCTGATAACTGACAGGGGAGTTCAAGGAGTGGAAATGTAATGGTGCAGATAGCTTCTAGAAACACAGCTATGTCCGTCAGCTTGTTTTGGCTTTATCATCATTATCTAAACGGAGGAGCTGAATGGACAAAGTTGCTATAGGTAGACTAGCCAGTTGTTCTCTGCACATGCCTCAGACGAAGCATCTACTCCCAGCAACTGGGTACATGCAGAGGTGTGTGAATCTATTTACCAGGCTGCGGATACAACTCTGAGGTTCAYCTCAGCTTCAACAGGCTCCTATCTCCTCCCTGACATGCACATCTTCTGTATCTATCAATATGTGTTTGTACAGCTCCTTGCACAATGGGACCACTGAGTTACAATAATAAGTGATAAGAAGTAGTCTAAACTAACTTCTATCAGGAGGCAGTGCATCATTTGTAGTGCCGTATATTATGCTGGGTTCTGCTGTACGTGACTACTGGATGCAAAGACCTTAGCTGGTTATACTCCACAGTCATGCTTTGTGGGGGGCGATATCTGCTTTGCCATCAGCACATCATTACAGGTTCATTACAGGTACTGCCATGAACTCTGGAGCGCAGAACATAAACAATACCTTAACATTAGGCCAGATATTTTACTTGCAATTTTTCCAAAGCAAAGGTGGTACTGACAAGAATGTAAAGACTCTGCAACCAGTAAGTGACAAGACACAGCCTTCACTTAAACATGCCTAGTAATAACTTATGAAATGTGCTTCAACAGCATCATGAAATATATTGCATCATTGCTCACGTCATCGTCCCCATAACAGGAGTATTGCCAAAAGTTACAGATGTAATGGGGTAACAGTAGTGGAGCTCACTCTGCTGCTCAGAGATAATAAAAATCTAAGTGAGTATAACCTCATGTCCCAGGGCAGAAGCTGCGTGACAACCTAGGCAGGCAGGAAATGTATTGTCTCTGACGTAATGTTGGACAAGTAGGAACAGTCTCAATAGTTCATTTCCTCCTCAGTAAGATACAGGATGGCTGGATGGACTTTCTTGTGCAAAACTCCTGATCACAYTCCTCTACTAGCCTTCCTTTCTTTCTCTATACTTATATATTGTCTGTTTTCCGAGGGACTCTTTGGAGCAATCATGACTTGCTACCATTATTCTTACTTGTCCTCTCTGCATCCCGACTAAGAACGAAGTCCCTAATTGTGATGGTAGTAGACAGAGACCACAGGAAGAGAAAACAGGATCTTGTCTACCTCACAAGAGGATTAAGTGGAACTGTATCATGAACTCACAAGGACATAATATTGTTTTGTGTCAGAGCATTTTTGTACCAGAGAATTACTTATAAATTCTCAGAGAGACTGCTCACACTTCGCTAGTTTGTTTTAAAAGGTAACATAGACTAACTTTTCTGGATGCCCAGCAGACTGGCTCTACACATGATACCTCCTGCCTGCACACAGATAGCCACCTTAGAGTACCCACAGTGGCTCCTTACGTGGAAAGCAAATCACAGACACAATGAGGTTRTAAACCAACCTAAAGATATTTGTGTTTGTTAAAGAGTCTCCTGAAGATCACAGGCAAGTTCAGGATAGGCTAACCTATTTAAGTCACAGTTTTCTATAGATATGAGAGCAACTCCTCGTCTCTTTTCATACCCAGTATTCGGAAAAGGTACTGCAGCCATTTTGTTATTATGTATGCTGGAATTAATCAACATTAGAAAACCCACTGTGTAGACTGCACAATGTCTTTCTGTTTGCAGTGTTTTTCCCATATGTTTCTTGGAGGAGACACTGAATCCCTAGTGTTGCCGTCCAATCTGATCTCATAAACACCCCAGCGTACATCTACTAGAGTCTGCGGTGCCCCAGTATTGGAAGCCTAGCCTAGAGAAGAACAGGGTGAGTCTCGCAGCATGCAGAAGTATCCATAAATCACTCATCACACTGTTGGCACTATGCAAATAATGCAATTACCTTCCTCTTTGTCTATGGTATCTATGTGGCAACAGTTGGCAAAGACTGACATTTTAACAGCTTCTTTGGTATTGCATCCTTACCTGCCTCTCAATTTTCTAAGAAACAGATGCATTCAGAGAGCTGATGTAGAGAACTAAATTAAGTCTTGGTGAGTAGCAAACAGAGTTTGAAAAGTATTTACTTTTCCATGTTTCACTGCATATTTCTCCACTCCTGCTCTGACATCCCCTTTAAAACAAAACAGCAGCCTGCCAGTATACTGAATGTGCCGCAGTGCAACCTTCATTTTTGCAAGTTCAGGCAAAGAGGRGAGACACACCTTGCTAGAAAGGCTCAAAGCATGACAGTCTCCCTCATTCCTGCAAGTCTGGGCAGAGAACCGTAAGTGGCTCTGACCTGACTGTTATGACATGCTTGGCTGCTGCTAGATGTTTTAATTCCAAAGTTCATAAGCTTATCCATGGTCCAGAGCCAAAATGAGGAAAAGACATTGAAATAAAACAATGAACCTTCCACTTCAGGTCTAGTGACCAACAGAGGCTTCAGGAAGACTGGAAGTGGGTGGAGATAAAAGAAACTATTCCCAAAACAGAGTGAAAAAGCAAATCACTTTACTGTTGGCATAATGAAACACTGGCCACAAAACATTGGGCCTGTAGGCAATTTTCTGAGATGAGCTTGTTGTCTTGTATGGTGGTTAAATCAAGTCCATACTGCCCATGTCTGTATGAAATATGACAAAGTCCGAGACAAGCAGGGTAACTTCTTTCTGCCACTGTTGCAAGGCAGTGTCTGTTTCCAGTCACATTTTCAAAAAGGACACTGGGGAATACAAGGAAAAGAATCTAAAATAATGTCTGAAATATGGAAAATCTGCTTCTCAGGAAGGACTGAAACTGAGGTTTTTTTAACTTAACAAAGAGAAAGTAAGAGGCAAATTAATTTTAAGTACATGCTTGGAAGGAAGATTATTGATCACTCTTTTTAACAGGTAAGGATGTGGGACCACCTGCCTTCTTCTTGGCAACATATGGATCCTTTCCCTTTCTTCCACCCAAAGTCCCTTTTCTTTCCCCCACATCACCCCCTCAGTTGTGTGACCCAACTTTATATGGGACTGAAAGTTAGATCAATAAATAGATCTAGGTTGAGAACAGTCCTGCAAAGGAAAACCTGAACTGATAGAGTGTCTAGCCCTAAACAACTGTTGGCCAACTGAAAGAGAACATCTGAGAGCAGACTGAGCACGAAAAACTCCATAAACCAGTATTGCTGCCAAGGAAAAGGTACACAAGCCACATAGTAGGGTCCTAACCCAGGCAGTGCTTGAATACTGAGGCAGATTCAGATTAGAAAGAAGTTTCATTTTCTAAGTTGTAATTATWTCCATTTTATTACTAAAGAAAATAACTCAAAGGATGTTGTGGATTCTCTGTGCTTTGAATCATTACTCAAGGTAGGATGTCTCTAAAGACATTCTTCAGCTCAATCAGAACAGGAGGTCAGATTGTGAAGTGAAATGTGATGGTATTCGCTATGCAGGTCAGACTAGAAGATCCAGTGCTCTTTTCTGCCAGAAACCTGAAACAGTGGAGTTTGTAGTTAGTAACACCGTCAAGTTGTCAATTGCCAGTGGAACCATAACAACTTTCTCTAGATGGAGACCCAGTCCGTAATATTTAGCTGATGCATTGGCGCTATTTAGTTGATTGGTTTTACTTGGCAAGTTTACTGCATTAAATAAAATCTAGGTATATAAATATATCACCTATTTATCTATTTATTGATCCAACTTTACATCTATACACCATGATTCGTGTATGACCTTGCTTTGGCTGAAATGAAAGGCATACCTCATTCCCTTCAGGGCCAAGGTTAACATCTTTTTGTGACCTGACCAGATCCATACCATACCTATCTTACTGGTTCTAATGCTTAAATTTATTTTTTTTAGCTTAGGAGTTTGTTTCCCCTTGGAAAATCTATCTCCTCACTTCTACCATATGTGCCTGAAAGGCAAGATTTCTTATGAAAAGTGTGAGGTGCCTCCACCAACCTATGATACATTTGCTGACGGTGACCTTTCCCCTTGTTCTGTAGGTAGTAGTATAGGTCCGGAAGCACATTCCTGTGATGAATTTGTGAGTCAGACCTGATTTGCTATCCAAAAATGATGCTATTACGCTACAAAGCAATTTGAACCCCCTGATGAAGAGGCATCCCTTCAGGATGCTGTGGGTTTGCAGTACAGTTCTGAACAACACTGTCCGGAAACTTAAGGGGGAGGAGGATCCTGGCATGCAGGCAGCCCCAGCACTCAGCGTGAGTCACCTCTGGAGATGAGAAACATTAATGTTACAGGAAGACTTCTCCCGCTYAAAACAGGTATTGACATAAATATTAAGGAAGGAACAGCCTCAAGAAAAAAAGAGAATATGAGAAAAAAAACCTGTTGTCAGTAGAGCCAGACTGCTCTGTACCTCTCTTTGCCCAGGTGAGGATTGACATTTCACAGACCTCTGGCCATCAGGGCTTAGCTTTGAGGAGCTACTCTCAGGAGAGCAAAATTTGCTAGTCCATTTTTCCAAGGCAAGCTTGATGACTGCAAAATGATTTGTGGGAGGCTATGAGAAATGTCCTTCACCACTAGCCCTTCCTTYTATATGATACAGTGTGTGCTCACCTTGGCTGCCTGCTGCCAGATGATGCTACCTTTGATCCCGCAAAGAGTGAATATGTCAGGAGATGAGTCACTCCACCTCCCTGGCTGACTCTCTGCAGCTTGGGGGTATATGGAAACTGCCCACTGAGCTGATGAAACAAGTAATTTAGGGAGCAGTAGGTCAAAATCATGTCTTGTTTTTCCGAACTGCCTGTGCCAGACGTGGGAATAAAATGAACCAATCCTTAGCCTTTTTGCACCTCTGAATATGGCACTAAGGACTTTGTAGAGCAGTCTCAGCAGTCTCAGGCAATGCATTACACTAAAGTGTGACGAGCACTTTGGTTCTGTTAGTCTGTTAGAAGAAAGGCATCCAGTATCTTGAAAGTCCTGGCCCTATCTTCATCTGTGYAACTGACTCAGACACTGAAAAAAGCTTCTTCCAACTATCTTTCTGAAGTGGCTATTAGTGTAACACTAGGGCACCATACTMTAGAATTTGTAGTCACTTTTGCAAAGTGGCTTTCAGAAAGCAAGAATAGATATTTTTCAGAAGTGTCTCAGAGCTTCCAGTGCAGCAGAGTTTTCAGAGACATGATGTAGCTCTCGCTACAGTCATTGACCAGAAGGAAATCTCTTCCCTCATGACCTCTGCAGCACTGGTGTGCTCCAAATCTTTGTGCTACAGAAGGCAGGCTATAAAGAAGAGCACTTCCACTGTTACCCCAAGTGCCCACAGTTTGAAGGGACTGATTCAAAGCTGATTGAAGCTGATGTATATTTCACTCCAGCAAGTGCTGGATGACTCCTGGTGAACCACATGGGCAGGGTGTAACTGGGAGGTTGGGTGAGGAGGAAGATTTTTTGTAGGATGAAGTGGTTAGGTGAGTGTACTAGATTATGTCTGCTTGTACACCAATAATGAAAGGATGTCACCAGCCTTGTAGCTTAATGTAGTGGGGGGTAGGTTCTTATTTGTTTTTTCATTTCAGCTACTCCTGCTAAGCTATTCTGATCTTTGATCCTATGCACAGACAATTAAAATGCAAACTGTATGCTCACCTGGACAGCTAGCAACAGAAAAYGGTTACTGTCTGTGTCAAACTCTCCCAGTAAACTGGATTGTGAAAGACCAGACAAGGAGGTTTTCAAATCTGTGTGGCAGTCTCTGAATCTTCAAAGAAATATGTGAGAGAGGTGAATCTATCTTACAGCTGTTTTAGGAACTAAAACCTGTTATTTTGGTTTTAAAGCTAAACAAGTGCTTAACAATCTAAACTCAGCTTGCCTTTTGCTCCACAGACACAGAGATAAAAACAATTTCCTTGCAGGAACAGATAAATTAATGAGCAATCTTTAAATTGTGCTTACAAGGTTCCTGTACAATGTGGTGTTGTGTAACCACTCAAATCCAAACTTTGTCCTGCTGTTAACAGCCTACTCTGCCATGTTCACAACATGGGAAAACCATGCCTACAATAGTCTCAGTGTTTGCATGATGAAGCACATAGGAAGGAAATGTGGTACACTCAACAGCGAAGTAGAAATTACCATACTGCAACTGAATATAGAAATACCACTCTTTTGTAATGTGAAGGCTACTTACAATATCATGACTATTTGTGTAATGTAAGACCTGTGTATTGAAAGCTACTTGAAGTTTTTATGAGTGGCACAGACAAGGTTCAGCATTCAAGGAAAGTCTTGCGTAACCTACATGCCACACTACCTAAAGCAATCAGAAGTTGAAAYTAAATCCACCATACAGTAGATGGAAAAATATTCAAATATACAGCCACGTAACTCCTTAGAAATGGCTTATTCACATTGCATCAACAGTGTTGTTGATGGGATGCTCTAAGGAGGTAACAGAAATTTTTGTAGTTGTGGTATCCATTGGAGGAGATCTTGGAGCTGCAGGCACTCTTCTGCCTGCCCTGCTGCATCCCAGGAGGTTCTCGTTAAGACCTATAACTATGAAATATCTTTCCCAAATGCTCAGCCTGTGTTTCCAGGACCCAGGCCAAACCTGGCACTTCATCTGAGAAGCACCTGCTACATCTTGAGTATTTGTGGTCTCCTACAGAGTGTTGCAAGTGCAGTTGCAGCTGCTGAAGCTGTGAACTACCATTCTCAGGAGTGAAACACCTGTGGTTAGCCAGCCAACCCCACATCATGCTGAGCTTTATGCAAAAGTTAAGGTGTCAGTAAAGGATGAATATATTTTACTAAGAATCCCAGGTTAATGAGGCAGATTTATCTRTCCTTTATCTAGGAGATAAAAAGAAATAAAGGAAACACCACCCCCTACAGTAATTTCTGTTCTTTATCTCAAAGAGTGTTTTTTTCTGCTCATTCCAACTAAATCCTGCTTAGGACACTTACAGTACTCTCAAGGCTGTGTCTTGCTCCTGACCTCTTTAGGTTTGCTTGACATTTTATCCATGTTTCTCTGGGGGGTTTCACTCATATTCAAACTCTCAGAAGGTCTCTATGTCATTTATAGGCTTGATAGCTAACTGGGGTAACAGTTTTTCATACTTTTACTAAAGACTACCTGCTGCAGCCTGAATTTTTGATACTGATATCCTAAGGCATGGCTAGAGGGAGCCTTCACATAGCTAAATAGAAAACTAAACTCTCCAGCGAATGGGAAAGCAAGGCCTAAGGACAAGCCTGGCTGCAAAAGGCTGTGCACTCACCATCGATGGTGCAATGCAAACTGCCAGGGCAGGGTCCTGATCCATATACTGAATGTTTGAGCATTAAAGGCAAAAGTAACAATGTCATTTCACAGAAGTAATCCAAAGGAAAATAGTTTCTCATTATTACTCCCTGAAGAATGAACTTGGCAATAGCTAGACAGCTGTGGACTGACTGTGGGTTTGGGTCATACAATCATTGAACCTGCTTTGATGTGATGGGGGAACACTGCCATTCTTCCCATGTGCAGTAGAGAGCTGAAGCCGGACCACCCAGGCATTTCAAAAATGGTCTTCTCTGTGAGAAGGCAATTTGTCACCAGTTTATTTCCATTTTGTACAATGAATTTCTATAACAAATTCCTGAAGTTGGAGGCAGCATCTCAGTACCAAGAATGAACTTGCTCAGTTTTAAGACAATGATCTGCCAGGACTCTGAATTYATGATCTAAGTAGTTTGCATTCGCAAAGTTGTGTGATGACTTCTGTGTCCTCTCCATGACTGCACAAGTGCTATCCCTGTGCCTGATGCAGCAGCAGGCCACTGAAGCAGGTTTTCCCCTTTCTGGCTGGCAAGGACAGGGCCTGATGTAAGCCTTCCTGAGAAGCCTTCAACCAAACTGCTCTGTCACTAAAGTCCAGTGTGAGAGAACACAGCAGGTCACAAAAGAAAGACATAGGCTCTTATAAAAATGAAAACATCTAACAAAAAAACTTGCCCGTCTCTCAGTCCCAGCCCTAAAGGAGATTTAAAAATTATGTGTAATATATGAGCCTGGGTACCAAAATAAACAGCTCTTCCGCTTAATAAAAATCTGGGCATCAGTAAAGCTGCAATTTATGCAGAAACTCTGCATGAAACATTGCTAATCGCAAACAAATGGAGAGATTAACAAAATGGAGAGATTAACAAAATTAAGTTACGTTAAGAGCAATAATGTCTTACCCTTAGTTAGTCTGGATTTTGCCACATCTTGTAAAGTTGAATGAAGATGTCCTGAAGGTGACAAGTTTGTTCTTTTTTTTTTTTTTCAATGGGAACAGTGGTCAAAGAAGCGGTATTGCTTGTACCACCTGCCTTGCTAACTTATTTAGCAAATTGTCCCATATTTCCTTTTAAAGGCAGATTGAATTTGCTCTTTCAAATAACCCACAGTTCAGTTCAGTGGATGAGTCCAACTCTGAAGATTGCCAGTGAGCATTACATTGCCAATATTTGCTTCATGTGGCTCATACACCTCCCACTGCTTACTGGTAATAAATCATATGTAGGCTCGTTATTCCTGGAGGACCCATGGTGCAATACCACAATTTATACAACCTACTCAATAGTCTGAAGTTTGCTAGTGACTAACATCCAAGTGTTCATGCTTCATCTGAGCTTTTTATGAGCACCAGTACGTTGCCCATTATGCACTACTAATACCATTATTATGGTTTCCACCGTGATTAAAATACAACACTGTTAAAGAATATATGAAAAAGCCAGTATCAGATGTGATACATAAATGTAAAACTAAATTACTGCTTCTGGAACAAAAGTAAACAGGACTTGCACTCTTCTTCGAAGAAAGAACATGACTTGCAATCACAGCCGTAGGGAAGTTCACTTCTGAGCCCAAATGCACATTTCTAGCACATACCTAGCAACTGTTGAGTTATTAATTCTGTCTGTGCTCTGTTGTGTGTTCAGTTGTGGAATTTTCTTATTCAAAACCCAAACATGCAAATAACAAAATCAAAAACCACAAAAAAGTGCTGACATCCTTTAGAGAACATAAATTACACATAATATGAGAAGTGCATAGTCAGTTTTGATCTTCCCAGGTATGCATATTGTAATAATCAAACTAGACCAATAACACATCAGCAGTTTGAAGACTGATTCAAAAACAAACAAACAAACAAAAGGCTAGTTTATTTAGGACATACTTTTGGGTGCCACAAGTGAAATATTTTCTTATTAAGCTTTGTAACTCAGTCACCATCCAGTATTTCGTTTATACCAAGGGTAAGATTGCATTGTTAGACATTTCTAAAAGAATAAAAATGAAGAATTTGGTTATCTGAATTTTCACAGTTAATTCCCTAAAAATAAAATGAACAAATAAAATACATTGGTAAATCAATATATTGGTTTTGAGGAGCTAAAATAGAAAGGAAGAGACTTTAAGAATTCCAGACTAACCTAATGAGAGGAAATCTATTTCTGGATTGTATTCTTAGTAAGATCAAAAATTCTGTTAAGATCTATTTTGGATAATAAGAAATTTGGATTTATCTCTGCAGGTGTTATATTTTGTTTTTATGGAATGGGAACAGTAGTTTGAGGTGCTTGTTGAAAAAGTCCAAAAGCTGAAGCAATGGCTAGAATAAAGGGCTTTAATGGGTAAAACAAATTTCTCCTATTATTTAAATGAAAAACACAATTAAGACCAAATTAAGGAATAATTTAAAAATTAATTATATCCGTAGATCAGAACTACATACAGTTCTCCTTTAAAATTCTGAATTAAATGTAATCCAGTCTTCAAATTTTTGTTATGGGAAATATTAGTAAGATTGATTTTTCTGTTTCTCTGAGTTAATATGGGAGGGAGGCAGGCAAATTGAAACTTTCTGTCTGAAAAAATAACCTCTAATTATCTTGAAAGAGAGGAAAGGGCCCATATACAAGACAAGTCAACACCTAACCTGTTTATCCTTTTGTATTCAGTGAGTGAGGTGCACAGTTTCAGCAGAGCCAGCTGGTGGCTAGCAGTATCGTGGGATTTCTCTGCATCCTTGTATTGGATCCAGAATGACGAGAGGCCATTCTGGGAACACTTGTTGCCTTTAGGACTTTTTTTCTTAAGGGGCAAATCAATAAGTACAAAATTAGTGTCTCCCATGTCCAAATAGGATCTTGAGGGGAACAAGTATCCTTTTTGCATTTCACTTTTTTGTATAGCACAGTGGGGCCACAGCTTGTAGATACTTTGGCATTACAAAAATACATATATAAGTGAAAGGCAAATAAAGACATATCAATGTGCTTCTATCAACTTTTTTGGTTGGAAAGAAAATTTAATCTTGGCGCAAGCCTCGGCATTAAGATCACTTGCATGATGGGGTTTTGGCCCTTGGCATCTTATCTAGGGTCTGGAGGACCTAAAAAATCTCTGCATTTTTTGCTTCATTTGTTCCACATTTGTGAATCAGCTAATGAAAAATGAAAGCAATCAGCTACAGAGTAGGCACACTGCCACTCACTCAGCAAGCGTTTTCGTACATCAGTTCTATTTTTATTTTTTTTTTCTACAAGAGAAATCTGCAGAAGGGAGTGGTATCTGTAAAACAACATAACGATGAAGAAAGAACTTGCTTTGTGGATGGTGGCAGTTCCTTTTCTTCCTGCAATTTTTTATGGATCTAGATTTCCTACTTGCCTGGTGCTCAAGAGGATTTCTTTCTGCTTAGGGATTCCCCGGGTGAGAAATTGCCAGTGACGTCACTGGGAACCACTTTCATTTCACTTCCATGGTTTGTGCATGGGAGGGCACTCGCCCACTCTGACAGCAAAGGACTGCGAAGGAGGAGGGATGGGAGGGAGGGGAGAAGGCAAGAAGTTTCCAGGGAAACGCTCTAGCAGCTGGCCTGGTCTGCTGATAAATAGTGACACATCCGCAGCTCAATCAGTGGTGGGTTATTTTGTGGGTTATTTTTGGAAATCACAGCTCTCCCTTTGGAAACCTAGCTAATCCCCACCCTCCCCAAGCCCCTTCTCTTTTTACAAGCTCCTTTGGCTGGGGATGGAGGTGTTACACCAGAGATTGAGAGTGTGCCATCCCTAGCAAGCCATGCTCAGAATTAATTACATGATGCGCTATCCCCTACCCCTCCCCACCACTACTTCCCTCATCCAGTTATGCTCTCTAGGCTGCTGGACTGGTGCTGAATATGAGAGCGAGCGTTGCCAAGGGAACAAGGAGGAAAAGCAGTCCTTTTCTCCTGCAGTTTCTTTGTAAGACAAGGCATCGGCTTTGCACCCTTCACACTTGATGTATCTGTTAAGATTCAGCTATTCCTTTCTTGTAAAGAGACATAAATTCCCAGCATACTTGAACTTCATTAAAGCACAAATAACAGCCTGGCCAACACTAATTTTTCAGTCAATCAGTTGTGCATACAAACCATCCAGGGAGTGGGAACCACAGCCAGGGCTGAAGTCCTGTGTACTTCCCAGTGCCCTGAGTGTACAGGGGGACACAGAGGATTGGGAAGTGCCCCCACTCACCCTGTGGAACACCTGGCTCTCAGACAGCAAAGGTACCACACGCCCATCTCAGCGGGAGAGAGGAGCAAGAATCTGACCTTCTGCCCCTCAACACCTCTCTTTTTTTTAGCATTAGCCCCAGGGAATTAGTCAGCCACTTTCACCAACAGGTACCTGAGACACAGAGRAGGACCATGCTCTCAAAGTCCCTCTGGAGTGGGAGTAACACAGCTGCATRCTACCAGTGCCAAAAGTCTTGTGGTAAAAAATGGTACAGCCCCAATCAACTCCAGAGCCTGTGTAGGCACCCTGAACAGTCCCAAGTGCTTTGTTTTCAGAGAATGTATCTATCTATCCACGGTATCTGCTAAGCTAAGCTCACTGAAAGACTACTACTCCTACCAGTCTGTATGGCGGTGGTTCACGTAAGAATGTAAATACCAAATCTCTCTCAGATGCAGATACCACCCAAAGTGTATATAGTTTAAATAGAAAAGACATGATTGCTTGAGATACAGAACAAGAGGTTTGGTCCCATGCTTTTACAAGGAACCATGTCAGAGCAGCCAATTAGCTTCTCAAAATAATTAGCTTTCTAGTGTCCACTGTTCCCAAACCCTCACTTTTTGGTGGCCTCAGATGTCTAGGTGTTGCATTATTCAATGAGATTTCAAGAGAAAAAAGGCAGAAGAAACAGAGGTGCGGATGGTGAAGTGACCTGTCCTTGTCCCTTCAATCCAGTGACCCACTCAGACACAAACCCAGGGAAACTAGCACCAGTCCATACTTGTAGGTTGCAAGCAGGCCCACAGCACAGCCAAGATCTTGTACTTACCATTAACCAATGAATTGCAACATATTAAACTCAATGAGACTTTTTACACATTTGAACTAAGAAAATGTATTTGGTTGGCAAAACCAAAGATGAACTTGTGTTGTTTCAAAGCTTGTCTTTGTTACAAAGATTTTGSCTGGGTTTAATCGCTGCAGAAATTTATCTGTTGGAACTCTTTCACCCTTAGCCACTGGACATTTTCTTTTTCCCAGAGAGAACTGGAGAAGAATTTTAAGTCTGTTGCACCCATTTCAAGCCCAGGGTCAGTCAGACATTTTTTTGTGCAAATGCGGAGTGCACCTGCAAAAAGAAAATAAACATAAAATGCAACTTGCATCTTTGCTTGTTTGGGTGCCTCCATTGTATGGTGGAGGTACCAAGTTTTGCAGATGTCCACTGTCATTACAATATGGGATGCCATCTTCCAAAACTCTAAGCCATGATATTTACTCCTTTGTTGACAAAAATCTTTCTATAGATATGCATTCAAATTCACAAACTGAAAAGAAAACCTGTTTTCCCAGAAGAGTTTCTTGATGCAGAACTTCRAGGAATGATGTATGTGTTACTAAAAATACTTTCCATGACTAATTCATGACCATCAATCACTCGTTTTTTCTTTTTTCCAAAGCGCAGACTGTGCATGTTAGCTTGATAACATATTGCTACGTCCTGTGCCACCCCTAAAGTGAAAACAAATTGGTGAATGCTCTGATAGTCACTGCAGTTCTAAGAAATAACAATTCTATAAAGCTTTCCAGCACACATACACACATGGAGACATGCATACAAACACACATATGTATGTAGGGAGAGAGACAGAAGAAGAAGAAATCACAGCATATTCCCTGTCTCATAGTGCTTTATTTTCACGTTAAATGTCTTGAGAAGCAGTCAATATACACCAGCATCACTGTGCTTTTTCACCGAAGCCTGGTGAAAAACAAAGTAAGTAACTGATAAGAAGCACCCTGAGTTTTCTCAGGCTTTTCAGTAAGTGACTCACACACAGGCTCTKTTTTTTGCTAAAAAGGAGTCCCAAAGTGAAATGCGAGGCCAAGACACACAAAGRTGCATTAGACTCTCTAGTGCAACCCTAAACTGTTTTGGAAGCCTGATCCCAGAAGCAGAAGCCACAGATATGAGTTGAGACACCTTATATGCAGAGAACAGGCTACAGCCAATGTAGGCATTGACCTGGGCTGGAGAAAATGCATCTGCTGCGTATAGTTACTTCTTCAGCCACTACACCTTCACATGGAAACATCACCAAACTGCAGCTGGTCCTCTTGGGCTTGAATGGACAAAGGTGGAGGGGAAAAGACTTCCTGCTGCAGCAGTAAAAGTCAGTTCCTGAGATGCTCCACATCCATTAAAGACACTATCCATTGATCTTACACGGGCATATCTAATATGAGAAAAAGGTGAAAATTATTCAGTCACAGCTCAGTGACAAATATTCAGCCTTACAAATGCAGCCATATGTACAGATAACATCTACAGTTCATTTTGACACAAATAGTGATGGAAATTTCCCCACACGATTTTCCTCAGGCTCCTACAGACTTGTGGGTAATTCTTGCAGRTGGGATCTTTTGGTGGGGGACTAGTGGATCAGGCACCTTGTAGGAAATTTGGGCAGGTAGGTTATGTTCCTTGTTTTGCTACTGATTCATTTAGGTATTTYTGAAAACCTATCCATGAAGAGATATCCAGATAGTTTTATCTGTAAGATAATCAAACTCTGACAAGCAGATGCCTTGACCTGGTCTTGCAGAAACCGTTTCCTTCTCATTACTATTGGTTGGACAAATCTTCCTCTGTAAGAGAATTGCTGTGGCCAATCTTTGGGTGTTTACTTCCTGCAAAATGTCTGTCCTGAAGTAGCAACAAGACCCTAAGGTGTTCTGCCTACAGCAACGTAAAGGATGTGAGGCTATCAATCTCATTTTTCCAGTGAAATATCCAACTGAAATTGCAATGTTGCTATTTCAAAAGTCTCTAATTCACTACCTTACTTTTGAATCAACATTGCCCCCTCACTGCTGTTTCCATTAGTTTGGGTAGCTGTTGGTCTTTTATTTTCTCCCTACATCTTGATATGAAAATCCTTTTAGTATATGTGSCTCAGACATATAGCGTCTGCACGGGAGGAAACATAAGGACTGACTGCCCAATTGTCCTGCATCCGTTGCAGTCAGCTGCGAGATCAGAGCAATGTTTTACACAGTTTGCGTTAGCACAGGTTTCTACAAGGAGGCAAGTTGAACTTGGTGCACTGACCCAGGCACCCTGAGAAGGCAGGAGCACATGCTCACCTACTCAAAGGGAGGTTGGTTGTTTAAACTCAGATGGTTTGTCAGCTAAAAACGTACCCCCAGTGTCTGCTCAGTCTTTCAGGTCTTGCCTCTGACAGGAGCATTTACCTAATGCGCTTACCAGGCCCACAAAAAGGCTGGCTGACTGGGCTCATCAGGACACYGCTGTTCGCAGGGCACTGCAGTCCATGTGTTCGCGGTCGGCCACTGGAGTCAAAAAGTGCAACCCCTCTCTTGGTAATGCAGGGAGACACAAAGCCGTCACACTTTCTGTTTTGCTTTGTGTGAGCTATGCTGGGCAAAGGATTGGTTCCTCCTGCCGCTACTCTTTGATAAACAATCATAATGTTATCAAGGCCACTGGGGCTGCTCATTTAGCACAATTATAGCATAGAAATGATCATACACAGCAGAACAGAGGAGGTTGCTTGTGGTTTTCTAAAGTTCAGGCCTGCTAAGACACGTCCACACTACCAAGCAGGAATCCAAGCCTTCTTAAGCCATTCTCAGTCAACATCAGCTGCTCTAGTGCACCTACAGGGTAGCTGCAGCAGAAATACCAGAGCAAAGCTTTATTCCTTGTGCTATGCAGGTCAGCCTAAAAGATCTGACTGTTTCCCCTGGCCTGGAAATCCACAGAAGTGCTCCCCATGCACTCTACAGCATTGCAGAGAACACTATCAAAATAATTWTTACAAAAGAAGTTCACTGTCCTCAACTAAGTATGCTGAGACGTGAAGCAGCACGTCAGCTCGGACGTGGAGGGTTGCACTCACAGGCATGCATACAGCACTGCACCGCATGTTGATGCAATGGGTTTAGCCATGCAAGCAACCAGGTGTGTGGCTGCCCTTTGTAAGAACAGCAGACATCAGCCAGACTATCCCCACGGCTGGCTACTACTCCGGATACCGAAAGATCAGTCTTCTGCCAGAGTTGCCTAGCTGATATGCCTCTGAATGTTAATTCTCCTTCAGAGGGGGGTTTCCCAGATCTTACCACCCAAATCCCTTCCACCAGCCACATGGATTTGAAGCAAAYCTTGCCCATCCTGAGGGCAACCTTTAGCTGAACTTGCCTGTAGGTAGGAGTACAAAAAAATATTTAACCATTACAGATGGTTTGGAGACAGCCTACTGCTGTCACCTAAGCCATCAGCAACATCGACATCAGCTGCTGAGGGAGAGTCCTCTGGTTTTCTGTGCTTTGCACCTGGACAGTCCCACCTGTACACACACACACACGCACACACACACATATGCAGACACAGGTGCACACATGCAGACATGCACACATGCATGTGCACACACACACTCACACACACATGCACACACATGGTATTCTGTATCTTCTCTCAGTAAGCAGGTGTTTGTACAAGTGGCATGGTAGTGAAACCTAGACTCAGACAGCAAGTGTGTAATGAGTCATGTTTTCCAAATGCATACACTCAACACCTTGCAATTTTTTGCACTTTTTTACAAAGGTGCTTAAATACATTGGCAAAGATGGTAATGTTCTGATTTTCTATCCATAGGAAGAAATAATTGCATTTTATTTTGCATTTGGATGGAAGGCAAAAGTACTTTTAAGTTGCATAAAATGAACAATTTCAAAATATTAAAATCAATATTTTTGCCATGTCAATTCTAATGCCAATCCAAAATTTAAATGTCTGCAACATTTTTCTAAGAGGAATTAAGTCGCCTATATTCACACACTAGGTTTAAAAAAAAAAAAAAAAAAAAAAATCAGTACAAACATATAATTTGGAAAAACTGCTTTTAAAAGATTGGAAAGAAATTGAAAAAAAAAAAAAGAAGGAAGAGATTTTCCCACAAAGAACTGGATTTCAATTAAAATGTGTTTTCCGGTATAGTAATTTTGAGATGAGAAAACTGCAAGCAGCTCTGAGGTTTTCTATGTACCAAGTAAAGCACATGCCAAAATTTTGGTGTGCTTCCATATTTATCAATATTCACATCTTGGCTCAATTATTCTGTTTGGTTTTTGGTCTCTGATTAGCAGTTATAATAATTTTTTAAATGGTTGGGACATACCACCACAATGACTAAGAGCCAAAGGCTGGAAAGGAATTCCAGCTTTGCAAGATATTCTTCACATGTAGTTGCAGAAAGCATCTTGAACTACTGTAGGGGAAAACCAATTATTTCATAGGTGAAGGAGCCAGTTTACTGCACATGCCCAGCTGCACTTTCCAAAAGAGAAATAGGTAAAACAGTTTCCTTTGTACTTCCAGTAAAACTTATCTTGCTTCTCAAAAGTGCTTTAAAAATGGAAGTGTGAAACAAAGAAATTGTATATCAAAGAACACACTAGAAGTGTGAAAATACATTTTTTTGGAAGGGAAACACCAGTAAAATTCAGCAATATGAAAAGAAAGAGGACATTAAAAAAAATAGAGAAAAAGTCAGTTATGATTTTGGTAATTATATTACCCCCAAAGTAATACTTACTGTAATTGCAGTCAAAACAAGTTAATCTTTATAATACACGTAGGGCCAAATTTTCCTTCTGTTTACAAAACTGTGGTTGCACTAAGTTGACTGAAAAAAGAATTTGGCACAACATGCAAATTCCACCAAAAGTCTTCTGTGTATCTTTTAATTTGTAACAATAATCTCTGATGATATGATTGATAAAAGTGACTACCTGCTCCCTGGAAACAGCTTTTGAGACCAGATTAGATTTTACACCCTCTGGATCTTGCTGCCAGAGCACAAAGAAGTGGCTCTTAACTCTCTCTCAGTCCCAACTGGCATCTGGAGAAAGGAGTAATCACGATGACAAAAAAGGGCAAATACCTAATTGTGTGCCTGCTTCTAGAATAACAGAAAGGACTCAGTCCTCCACTGATCTGCACAGCATATACTCCTTGAAACAAACAAACAAAAAAACCACTTAAAAAGATGGTTAAATCCAAGCTTTGTGCTGTTGTAAATGACCACATCAAATCAAGGCAATGCAGAAGCAGACTCAAAATATTTGTAGTTTAATGAGGATGAAGAAGAGCACACACATTGCAAAGAAACACATTTTTCTCTTTTTAGTCAAAGATTCTAAGCTCGGCTTTATTCCTGCTATCTGGTCCTGCAGAAATCTGAATATTAATAGAAAAACACTGCTTTTAGTAGTCAAATGTAGAATGGTGAATGGCAAGAATGAGTTAACATGAATAATAGGATGATAATGCAATACTCAGGCAATCTGTATCTTTCATTTTAGATATGTTGCCCGAATAAAATAGTGTCTAATTAAAAATTGGCTTGTGTTGCCAAACAGTACTAGTGAAACATTCATTTGGACATCTGCTCTGACCAGCCTCAAGTGTCTAGTTATTTATTTTCTGACTGTTGATTTATTTTTGCTCTAGAAGAAAATCTGTGGCAAATACATGTTTACACTGTGACTTGTGCTCTCCATTTTCAGATGCTAACCTTAAAATCCCATAGATTTCCTTTTTCCTGTTTATAGGGTGAAACATAGCTCTGGCTTTATTTTTTTTCAATTAACCAAGATACAATTAAACAGTGACTTGATGAAAAACTTATCCAAGAGATAGATATTCGACAGTAGATGATTTGTAAGCACACAATATGAGCTGCCCCCCCCCCCCAGACCAAAGATCCATCTAGCCTAGTATTCTATCACTAACAGCTAATTTAAGAAAATATGTTAATGAAAAAGTCAAGTATAGAGTAATTATTTTCTGTTATGTCCTCCAGGTGCCATTTTAAACAGTCAATGATAGTCCTGTCCTCTACATATTCATCTTTTTTCTGAACAACTTGTAATGAAGCTCATGATGTAATTATAGTAAGGTTTGTAGAAGGAGGTTAAGTCTTCTGCTGGGCTAAATAATATTGCTGGAAAAAAATAGACATGATTTTTGGCACATGAGCCTTTTCTTTCAAGTATGAAACAGAAACAGAGTTCTTCAAAAGTTGAGAATAATTATTTGGATTTTTACTAGACATACTAATTAGTCAGACCATYTAAGCCAAAAAAAGTACTTGGTTCTCATGGGCCAGAGGAAGGGTTTTAGCAACAGGAGAGGTGATAGGATGATTATGTCTAACGGTTAAGAAAAATAATAATGTGCAATACAACAAATATCTGTTCAGAGTCTATGATTTTTGTTGTTTGACAGTTAAGGACTTTAATTTCTTGTCTTGTCCTTTGAAGGTGTTTAGTGAGCTCTCATTTGAGGATCCAAACTGAAAGTTTACAAACAGAGTGACTGCTTTGTGAAAAATATTATCCTACTTAAAAGAGGATGKTTTTGTCTTCTGCTGATTGTCTCCAAGCTCTGTATGGTGAGTGGTGGTTAATTAGTTCAAAGTTTGCAAGAAGTGACTTTGGAGTCACTGGATACTATTGCAAACACATGGTCAAGGGACCTTTAGAGTTTGTTGTATGAGGTGTCATGCCGTAATGGCTCTGGGGATGTACTGGTTGAAGAGTGTCTGTCTATTTAGTTGTTGCACACATCAAAGCTGTTCCATAACTCCAGACTTTCCTTGTCACTCCTCAGTTTACCTTTTCGAGCACTAGTCTATACTTTCTGGGGTGCATGACTGCAATGTCCCACAGTATTTGGATTCTGGATACTGCATGCTTAAAAACAGTGACTGCATTCTTCAGGAGACCRAGTCACATTCAGTGGTGATCACCTCTGAGCAGGAGGTTGGATGAGACACCTCCTGCTGTCCCTTCTAGGGTCTAACAGGACCAAGACCTGGAATCTAAGCCTAGCTTGAAATAAGGTCCAAGATATTTCACTGATTGGGGTGGCTAATGAGTCAAAGGAATGGTTGAGCTAAAGCTGTGTCTGATCCTACTTGACTCAAGGTGTTTCAGCTGCATATGGAACTGTGCTAGCCTACAGTTCACTCAGTATAAACTTGACATAGGACACACTGGATGAACCCAACCCCTTGCTTGTGATAAGGGGATTAACTCATCATTACGGTCCTTTCTGGCACTGCTGGGACACTACATGCGGACAGTTGACTGTGGAAAGGGACTTGTGCTCCATAAAAAGCTGTCTTAGACTGGGACTTTTCTTATTCCTGGGTATTCACCAAAGCAAAAAGCCACTCGTGAATAAGCCATGACATGCTATGGATAGTTCACTCAGCTCTACCACAATAGTGGCACTTTAAAGGATTTTTTTTGTTTTTCTTCAAGAACAGCCTTGTTTTAATAAATGGGCATCCAGGTAAGCTGAGCTTTATAACCGCAGAATTTAAAACTGAAAAATCCTTTGATGCCCTGAGAGGTATTTGGATCCATTTAAAGGTGTTACAAACTTAAAGCAAAACACACAAATCTGAAATGTAATACCACTAGATACTTTAACTGGCAGGAATAAAAGTTATTTACTTTCTTTTCAGATGGTATGTATCTCAGGTTCATTTTTAAAAACTTATTTTAATATTTGAATGCCTAATGTTTAATATCCATGGCCACAAAAAAAAAAGTTTGTCAGATGAAAGACCCTCCTCCACAATTTTAATAAACACCATTGACAAAAAATGTAATCCTGACCTGCAGGATCATTTTTAGAAAAGATTTTACTCAGTACAGCTAAGCTCCAATAATATGCAAAGCACACTTCACTTGCCTTCCATGTTAATCTCGGATTTTACTAAATAATTTCTGTCACATACGAAAGTGTAAATAGAGACATTATTAATATCAATAAACTGCATATTTCATAGCAGTAGACTTCTATGTGTATTGCAAGGAGATGCTTTTTCTTTCAAATCTAGTAACCTCTTTCTTCATTTCCCAAAACAAGGCATGATAGCCTCTGGTTCAGCTGCTGCTAGTAACTTTTCTGCAAGCTCCATAGATCATTTCTTCTCTCATCAAAAGCTATGCATAGTCCAAATCTGCTTTACTATTGCAGATTTGGTATAAGGCAGATATTTTTTCCTATTGACTTTCAAAATATCTCATGCTATCATAAGCCAATCTTGGTTGACATTGTGTAACTCTTACATTAAATTACATGAGCAATGGGGTTTATGAATTCTAAATTACAGCTATAAATGAATTAACTGTGAAAACTGCCAGGAGCTGGCTCAGCAAAATCCCAAACCCTTCTGTCCTAGCGACACAGGCCCAAGCTTTTGCTGACTGTACTATCACACGCACAGACCTGATCTGTTTGATTTGCACATGAATGCTGACATTTTTTAAGAATTACAGCATTTATAGGTAGTGCCTACAATAATTACTAACTGAATTAACTCCCTGTCTTTCTGTGCTTCTCAGTTTCCATCAAACCAATTTTTATTTTTTTTTAGCCTCTCTTTCCCATGTGTGTGTAGGGTAGACTCTCCATCCATATGACCATGTCCCAAAAAAGTGACTGGCCTAAGGAGGAAGAGATTGTGCGCTTTGCTGGGAGCTGAGTCATTTCCTCAGCCCTGGTTTGCAAAACTCTTACATACATGCTAACTTTTCTCTGAGCCCAGCATGCCCCTTAACTGAAAATTCACTACAGAAGCCAACCCCAGCATCCATGCTATACAGCTGCCCTTAGTTACTTGCTTATGCCTGCAATGGGATTACCTATGGGATACCTATGGGCTTTACACACCTGGGACAAAGCTGTCCAGCAGGACGCCTGTTACTGAATACCCACTCGTGCCCAAAGGCAAATGCCTTATTTAATTCTCTATTTCAAGTCTGAATAGAATCAGCTGAGCCTTCTGTGCATGGAAAATACTGGCTTTCACAGACATTTGATTCAGATCTATTGCAGCTGGCCACTCAAACATGCCCAGAGCTTCGTGTTCTGAATGTGAGGGGCTGTAAATTTAATTGTTCACATTCCTCCTGAGCTGGAAGGTAAACCAGAAAAGCAAAGTCTGTTTTCAAATACACGTCTGAATGGACATGGTGGCACAATGCTAATACTCCTTAATGATTTATTTTTTTTTAAATAATGAACTCTGTCAACAAATATATCCTTCTTTACATCAGGCTGCAGCATTTTCTACCATATAATGATGTATTAGTTATGCATGCCTGAACTAGTGATGCTTTTATGAGAACCAGTAGAGCCAGAAGTAGATCTTGAAAGATCCATTTTAGAGAATGCTACTGCACGCATGCTGTGGACAGGGAAGAGAGACAGAGAAAAGAGGGAAGACTTTTGTATAATGTAAAGTCAGCCTTGTGAGAAGAACCTCGGCTCTCACCACAGACCCCAGCATGACTGGGCAAGTTACTGAATCTCTGTATTTGTAAATATAGACTCTCTCTCTCTCACAAACACAAAACCTCTGTGTGTGTGTGTGTGATATGCATCAGGACTTTAAAACATTTCTGCCAGAGTATCGGTAAGATGGTTTGGGCAGCTGAATCTCAGGAGGTGGGAAACCTTTCACTTTTAGAGACCTGGTTCTGCTTTCTACAGGAAAACCCACTGCACTTATGTGCTGTAGGATAAGATTTAACTATGCATCATAAAACTGATTCCCACCCAAATTCTCTGGTATGCAAGAATGCTGCAGTTGGCTTGTTCTGATAGCATTTTTATGAAATTAATGTTTTTCAAAGAGCGAAGGACAAATGCTTAAGTCTAAACATGCACACAATTGCTAAAGATATGCAGTATGGTATCCTATACACACACAAATAAATGTATACTCCAAATGTCCAAATGGTTCCTGTTCTGGCAAAGCAGCCCACAGTAGGCTCTGTATACCACTTCAGAGTCCTTTGGGAGTACTGGGTTTCCTGTAGCCTCCCTTTCTCAGCTGCAGTTCTGGTCAGCTTGTGTGCTCCCTGCCACAGAGGACCACCAGCAGTACCATCCAGCCTGTGATACCAAAGACATTGGAGTCAGCAGGAATCATAGTCTCTAGTGAGCCACATATTGGCACCCATGCTAATTAGAATCAACTCATAAACACAGAGGATTTCTTCCACCTGAGACCATGGGGTGCAACATCTATTTCTATTGGTTCTGTGACAATTTCCACAACAAGGCACCGCAAACATCTTAATATTATTGTAACCATTGTAAGTTACACCCCCAAGCATGGGCTAGTTAGCTGTAGTGGAGCTTTGGTCTCCTTTTGTAGCAGTCTTTATTTTTGTTACAGACCTGCCTCAGCCTTTCTTTGATCAGGATGTCCTTCTTTCTGGGGATGCCTTCTTAATGCAACAAGTTTGGGTGTTCACAAGAAGGGAGCTGCTGAAACTTTCCATTGCCCTCATGGCAGGAATTTCCTCTAGCTCCACGCAGTCTACAGTATGGGATTTGTGACATACTTCCCTAAAGGTGCAAAATCTAAGTTTATGAACAAACATAAGCAGAGGGATGCATCTGAGCATGACCAGGCTAGCACAAGCAATCTGATCAGCACGCCTTAAGCAACTGTTTGCCATTACACTGGCAGTTCGTAGTGAACTGGCAGCGAGTTGAGTGATCAGCAACCACATTTCAGTGGCAGTGGCAGCAGCATATTCACATCCACCAGCGATCACCTGATCATGCTCTTGGGAACTGCTCTTAACAGCCAGTTTTGCAATACTCTGAACATCTTGCAGCACCTGTTAATAGAAAGATATGAAGTGTCAAAATACACACACTTCTTAACACTTAGATGAAAACGTGGTGTAGATCAGAGTTAACTGAATTCATAAATACAAGATTTGACACAAAAATTCTCCTCTTGTGAGAATCCAACATTGATTAACAATTTCTAAGGGCTGAGCCCATTAATACAGCTATATTTACTCTCTCTAGTAAGTACAAGGTCCAGAGT
Source organism: Oceanodroma leucorhoa (assembly GCA_030449065.1). Lineage (NCBI taxonomy): Eukaryota > Metazoa > Chordata > Aves > Procellariiformes > Oceanodroma > Oceanodroma leucorhoa. Next base: position 1,602,199 of record JASVER010000098.1, read on the forward strand.
AACAAAATACCACATCCATAAGCACATTTTTACAATCAAAACTAACATGATTTAGTACCAAAGGTCAAAACAGTTGTTCACCACCAATACTATTAAAAAACTTCTTTCCATTAAGGTGAATTATACACCATGCTTAAACTATAGAACTAGGGCCTTTTAGCATGCAGTCATAACATGCCCTTACTGCAAGATTGCACCTTCATTGCAGGTTTGCTGGACCCTACATGCCTGGGAAAACACCTTATGAAAAACTCCAGCCTCCCTTTCCATGAGGCTGAGAGGATAGTTTGACACTAGGATGAGGATAAGCAGACCTGGGTAATTAATTTCTTTTGGTTCTAGGTAATTTGTTCTTGAACAGATGCTCATTTTCATGGGAATAACTGTAAGGCGTCACCACAAGATGGTTCCAACTGCATATCCATGCCTTATGCTAAGAAGTCTGTGTTGCAGATCTTACTTTGAAGTTCAGGGGACTTTTTATCCAAACAACAAAACACCTGAGTGGGCCATTTGACAATAAAAGTCACAACCATGCATCAGCAACTGATTGCTGTGCAGGTAAGGCTCTGCAGCAATTGGCAACTGGTATCCTGGACTGGGAAAAGGAGCTCCATGGTAAACTGTGTATGTTGTCAGGTCAGTGTGAGAGCAGGATTGAAGGACCGAGCTCCCAAAAGTCTGCAAAATTTAATGGCCCATAACAATCTCGGACTATCACATACTGGATAGTCCAGCTAGTCAGATGTGGGACTGATGTGAACAGAGGGGCTACAATCAACAGGAAGCTTGCCTAAGTAGCTGCCATATGAGAAGGACCTTACTTGTAGGTTTGCCATCAAAACTGATGTCTTCTAATGTTTTTCTGGGGGCGGGGAACTTTTCTGTGGCCAGAGGTTGGTTTACAGACCTGAGAACAGTCACTGGTACTGTGGGAATCCCTTTAATTAGTAAGAGAATCGTTAAAAGATTCTTTGGTCTTTTTTCATGACCATGCCATAATATATGATGTCAAATAATTGCAATGAGATGCTCTATAAGCCAGAGAAAATGTTCCTCTGAAATGAGAAAAAGCCTTTTGAAGCCCCTGTCTTTTTAATTTCCCTTGCTTTCTGCATGGATCACAAATTATCAGCATTTGTTCCTAACAGTTGCAGTAGAAACATTTAGAATGCCTGAGAGAAGTACAAAAAATACAGATTATTGGAGGTCTGTCTTTGTATGACAGAAGATGGGCTAAAATGATAAATGATGATGTATCTAATACAGATTTTATAGATTGCTGTTTATGATATCTTGTAGCACTTCCACCCCATTGGGAGCAACTTTTCAGACTAACAACAGTGATGACACAGCATCATTACAGTGGTAATAACTCACTTTTGCATACAATCTGCAAACTAATAATGGAAGTTAATAACAGGATAAATCCACGGAACAATGGCCCTTAGCTAAACTCCGGTTAATGGATCAAAAGGATATGAGATCTTTGACAGACTGAAGAGAATATGCTGCAGCTAAAGGTCCCGCAACATCTGTGAACTCCCCTTTAGCCAGCAGATAACTGGCACAAGCATGGAGGAAGGCAGCAAGCAAGAAGGACAATTGGTTAGAACAGCAAGCTGTGGAAACAACTATATGCTAATAAATTCAAATGGAAATAACACTGAGGAGAAGCTGCTTAAACTGAATTCATACTCAAACCATTTCCCCTCCCTTCCCCGGGGGGAAAGGAGAGGAGAGGAGAGGAGAGGAGAGGAGAGGCTCTCACTGTCCAAAGTTTAGCAAACTACTTCCTTTGACCCTGCCAAAATCTGAATAAAACATTCAAACGTGGATACCTAAAATTAGGTTCCCAAGCCTATCTTTAGAGAATTAAGTATAAAGTCCTGTTTCTGTGACCTGTCTCTCAGTAGGTGGTTCCCTCCACTCAGCCATGCAGCATGTGATATGCACAGAAATTTGCAGAGGTGAGGGCTTTAACATATAAAGCTGAGCTTTTCACAAGCACAGTCAAGCAGCTTCCAATACAATTAATGCACAAAATAAAACACTGTATAGAGTTTTGAAAATCTCTCCCCTGCMCTAGGAGAATGCCTGGCAGCCACATTTCCTACCCAAATTACACTGTTGAACCCCTAATTTAATGCACAATTATGCCCTGCAAGAGATAAGCATCCTGGACAGCATAGCAGTAGTTTATTTTCAGTTGTTTACACATTTCAGCTATTTTCCTGTGGGTTGACCTGTCCAGTCCTAAATTGCAAGTCTGAATGCAAACCTTTTTGGCACAAAAAGATCATTCCAGGGGTATTTCTAAATAGGCACTGATGAGTGTGTAGCCAGTATTTTATTTTAATTTTCTGCTTCATTTAGAGGAGTGGAAAACAAAGACAGAGCTGCACTAATTCCTGGGTTAGGCAGGTGGAGACCAGCCTAACTCAGGATAAAGCAGTGGGAGTACTGCAAACTAGAGGAGGTCTACAAAGGGAAAGCAGCCCCTCCCAATGATTGCACTGGCTAGTCCTGCTCAGTAACACCTTGCTCCCACCAGAAAGCGATCCTGTAAAGGTGCTGATTTATGTTTTCTAGAAAATCTGCCAGTGGGACCCTTACCGAAGGTGACTGCTGCCTGTCCCCAAGGCTCACTGTGAAAAACTTCCTTTCTCTTCCTTCCATGATGCCATCAATTTACAGCCCTCCCTGCTGGTGCATTTACCCCCATAAATGATAAAATTAAGGGCTTAGTTATAATCACACAAAGCTACTAATATAAGGCATTTATAGGCATGAGCTTTTCCCCTGGGGAAGCAGAAGGC
>JASVER010000098.1:1607157-1806659 GCA_030449065.1 Oceanodroma leucorhoa
AAATCAGAAAACTCAGATGTAGTAAAAAAGACTAAAAAAACCCAGACTAATCAGGGAATGGGAATCTGTGGTGGTCTCAGAAAGAAAAGGGAGGGGAATGGCAAATTTTAGAGCGCATAGCAGGTCTAAGGAAGTCATGATGAAAACTGCCTCCTGAAGTGGAACAGACTGGAAGGTGAAAAACTTCTTCCAGTGATTTTTGGCAAAGCAAATTAACCAGACATAACAGGTTTGTTCAGCAGTTGCAGGATGAAACTGTAGTTAAGGCTGTTGCATCCTACCAGTCCAGAGGCAAATACCCACTTGGCCTGACAAAACTGTGCACCTTATGCACTGCTGTGCCTCTGGGATTTCCTGTAGCTGCTAGCAGACCTCTAAATATCACTAGCCTCACAGGCCGAAATGTTCAGAGGTGCCTTTAATTCTGCAACTGTGGAGCTGGACAACAAATCTTTATAACTTGGAATATACCATAGCACAAAGCCTCAATGGAGTTTCCTTCTTATTTCAAAATTATGTTGCAATGTAGGAATGTGACTGCAAATTTGTCTGGGGGATCAACAACCTTGAGAGGAACTGGTTATAAGAATAAACAGATTCCTCACCACCTTTCTAACTCTGACTCTTGAGTAGAGAAAACTAAAACACTGGGGGAGAAATGCTTTTTAGAATTACCCTTAAAGTAACTCAAGCGTCTGTTTTCTCTGGGTTGTTGTGAAGGGTCTTGAGACAAAATTCCCCTATCCATGGCAAAGCAAGGAAATCAGTAAGGCCCTTCCTGGGGGTTTTCTGTAAAAATATTTGCTCCCTAATCACTGGGAGACAACCTGAATAATTCCCAACAAAGTTCTCCTTAGGAGTTCCAGACCAGAAGAGAAGGAAACGAAAAATTAGAAAGCAAAAAAATGAAATTCCATAAACAATAGGGGTTTTTTGTGTGTGTGTTTTTTTTTTTTTTTCCATGAGATGACCTTCAAAGTCATGGAAGAAGTGAGAGGATCTGAGAGCACCACAGTTTGGTGCCAGCATCGCTTCTTTCAGAAGCTCATAGTGCTCTCTAACTGCTCACAACCTCTTCCAGAGCGAGTGGGGAAACACACCTCCTGCAGGAACGTTCCCTCCGTCAGCCATGTTACAGTCACTCTCCGTCCCAACTATATTCCCCTCTTCGCATGCTACAGAGAACGGTTTTAGTTTTCAGCCTTGTTGAACCTGTTAAATCTTGATCAATATCGATCTAATTCCCTGATAGGCCAATCTGTAATGTACTCTGGCTCCTATTGCTGGAGCTGATGACTGCATTTGCTTAGTTAAGGAATGGCTGTCCTTGATGTTCAGTTTGAAGCAATGGTACCTTGTTGGCATCGGTCATTCTTCCCTGATTTCAGTTAAGCTTCCAGGGTTGTGTTTAAGAGATTTACTCACTCAGGGCCTTGGAGCAGAAGTTGGAGGAGGATAAGAAAGAATTTCATGCAAGTTCGTTTTTTCTAGACCACCATAGACAACTACATGCATAAGGTTGTGCAAAGATTTCTGAAAACGACCATGGAAAATACAACTTCAGGACAGGATTTACTGGTCTGAAAGAAATTGCTTTATACCAAAAGTTCCCTTGTCCTTTTGAGAGTCCCCCTGTCCTTTTGACTATGAACCTCACCCCCTAACTCCCTTCTGATCAAAAGGAACATGGTAATTTATGGGGACTGTGAAGATGCAGAGAAATAATAATCTTAAATTAAAAAAAGACCAGAGATTAAAAAAAAGTTTTTTCACCTCCTATATGATTATTTGTAGCACGTCATTCTCAATTTTTTCAAAACACTTCAGAAATACCAGATTGTTCCAATTTCAATTTAGACTTTTAGAAAGGGGGTTACACTGATGCATTCAAAGGTATAGCTATCTGTAGTGTAAAACACATGCATAGATAATAAGAGAAGAGAAGAGAAGAGAAGAGAAGAGAAGAGAAGAGAAGAGAAGAGAAGAGAAGAGAAGAGAAGAGAAGAGAAGAAGATAGTATTTCAGTTGAAAAGGACCTACAATGATCAACTAGACCAACTGCGGATACTCTGCTAGTGGCTGTAATTAACCAAATTTAGCTAAGTTATTCAGCTGAATAAATAATATTGAATTATTAAAGTTCTTATAGAAACTAAAGGTCTCTTAAATGAGCCTTCTGCAAAGTCAAAATTACTTCTAAAATGTTCATAGCTTTATCTTGTACAAGAAAGGAGTTGGATGCTTTTTACTTTCCAGCTAGGAAGCATAGAAAAGGAATACCACACCTGGCATGATTTAGGAGAAGTCAAAGTTACTTGTTAAGAGGCAAGCACTACATGTGCATGTGACACAGGCATATTTATCATGAGCTCAGCCCTATGAAGAAAGACAGAGATGGACTGTGCCAGCACAGCATTCAAATGCTCTCACCAGGCACAGGATGCCTACTACCAGTGACATAATGAATACAGTTTGAATACAGCCCTACATGCCCTGAAATCACTCACTTCTGACCCAAACATACAAAGCTCAAGACACCTAAGAGCTAACGTCATCATACCGTATGCCTTTGCTCCTTGCAGCTTCCCTGCCTCCCACGCTTTACATTTTCAGTAACATACGAATGCCTGAAATAAAGTCCCAGGTATTGCTGCCTTTACCACCTTGCTTAGCTTTTTTCCCCTTCTTTCTGCTGTCATGTTGCCACTTCTGTTCATTTTCACAGAAACACTGGCTTTACAAAAACAAAATATAAGAGTCATAATAAACGTAGGATGAAAATCCAACTCCATCCAGAATTACTGTACTGAAAAAAACAGAAGTGTTTGTTATAAACACACGCCTGGACAGCTTCTACTTTGCCTGCATCTGGCTTTTACTCTCGACAAGGAATTCCAAGGTTTAACAGAGCAGTCAGGAAAACAAACAAAAAGTATCTTCCTCTGCATGCCTGCTGCAGCCTCGGGTGCATTCACAGCACGAGCGAGGGGATGTGTTGTGTATGCTGCAGTGCTGGCCCTCTCTCTGAGAGTCGGGCTGTTGGCAGGGCACCTGCAGACCTTCTCATGCATCTTGAAACTCGGGAGGGCACTGTCTGCAGGAATAAAGAGCTCTGCTTTACTTAAAGTCCAGGTTCTCTCCGCGTCAGTCTCAGACTGCTGTGGAAGGAGTCACTCCTGATGTACAACAGTGTAAGAGTGAGTAGAGAACGGGGCTGTTTTTGTTTGTCCCCAGAACGTCACAGTGAGGACTGGCATAAGGGCAGGTCTTGGGGCTGCGGGAAGAGAGACACTATTCCCTTCCTTCTCTTGAGTCAGGGGCACCAAACTGATCTTGGAGGCATGTGAACAGCTGATACTATCAACAACGTCCTCAAAAAGCTGCTTCAGACACATGCCTCCAGATTCAATCAGGGTCGTCTCTGCCTTTTCCCTTCATATCCTGTGACCTGCTCTAGCCTGCTGTCAGAAGAGATTTTAAGTGACCTCTTTGTAAAGACCACTTTGTTTTGCCCCCACCTGCCGTTTCTGGCCTTTGCTTATTGAAGTTCAATTGTTACAAAAGAAAGAAAACTGAAGGATCCTTTCTAAACTCTAAGGAAGGTTTTCCACATCCCGGAGCCAAATGACCAATTTTTCAGTGCATAAGCAGTGCAGGGTGGACAGAACCAACTCTACTGTTTTTCTCATGCACTCTGGAAGAGGGATGTCCCTACTTGTCAAATTTGCAGCAGGAGAGTGTGACAGAGTGTGTATTTTGCTGTCAGTTCCCATGGCTGGGCAGTTCTGGGTGGCTCAGTGAGCTTTGAATCCAAAACTTCCACAAATCAAAACTTCAGGCCTATCATGGCTATGCTAAAGCCCCAAGCCCAGCAGATTCATTGAACCCTTACAAAGATTAGCCATTAGACAGTGACAAAATCCTCACAGCACAAATTGCAATTAGCACAAGCAAACGGGACCTCTTTATCATCAAGCATCTGTTTGCAGTCTATTTTAATCATGGTTCATTCAGGTTTCCAAAGAATGGAAACTGAGGGCACAGTTATGTGCTCTGAATTTAAGAACGGATTTAAACTGATGGCTGCTGGGCATGAACATGATGGTAACCTTCTGTATCAGAGAGGGAAATGAAACCCAATACAAATGGGATTAGCAAGAAGAGAAGTGAGGTATTTCTCTGCAAGCAAAACAGAAATCATTGTGCATTCATTGGAAAGGGGATAGGAAAAGTCTTGGGCCTTGACTCCTTACCTGATACCAATAGGCTTAAGACATGATAGAAACTTGCAAACTTGACTTCACTTACTCTAAACAAGAAGCATTTCCATAGGGAGGGACCTGCTTCATGCTGGTGACAGGGTGACAGAATATGGTGCACTCATTTTAAATTGAGTACTTGACATTCTGGAAATCTATATACTGAATTATCTGTGGCAGCTTGTTCCTGTAGCCATAGCCTGGATTGTAGTCTGCCTCCTATCTCCCCTCTCTCAGACAGTAGTGAGTTTGCCCTGTCAGTAAAACCTAGACCCAATTGCACAGCCAAACCTAGCCTTGACCCTTGAAGACGGGAGCTTTTCTCACAGTTGAAATCCATGTAGGAAACAAACGGTCCCTGACTGCCCCAAATCCAGTCTTGATCTAAACACCACATGCATGAGAGAACTCATCATATCCAGCAGGAAGTTGATCTGCTGGGTAATTATCTTTCTTACGTTTTGCAGGGGCAGGCATTACATTTTGAAGAGACTGCTGGGAAGGTAGAAGCACTTCAGGCAGCCATGGTAAGAGAAATCTACTTGCACTCCTGAGAACAGCCACCTTGCAGAAGCCCCCATCCGTGAGGATTGTTTGGCAACAGGCACAAGCAACGGGAAGAAAAGTAAAGTAATCCTTTTGGGAAGGCAGTCCTATGAAACCCCACCAGTTATGGGGCTTGAGTGTCTCCTACGTGTTGAGGTCTTCCGGTAATGTCCATGGTGAACTGAAGTGCTCTTGCTATTTCACTAGTATTGTGAGCAGCAGTATAAACAATGTTTTTCTGTGGTGCTGCATTTCACAGCTAGACTGACCTCTCGTAGAAGACTTTCCCCTCACTCAAGGCCTTCATAATACCTCTCTGGTTTGGACTTCAATGTTTAATAAGACTTGAGCTGAAATGTCAGCCTTTCCCTGAGCAGAGACGCTAATAGTTTTTTTCTTCTGCCACAAATCCACTGATTCACCTGAAGAGTACCCCTGAAAAAGGAGGGTTTTGACTAGTTTTTCAGTCATTTCTTGCAATTGCAGGAATGGGAGAAATGACACAAGAGAGGAGTCAGGGAAGCATGGCTGGGGGGTGGGACAAGCATTGACCTCCCAGATCTTGGATGGCTTTAGACGGATGTGAAGACATGGAGGGACAAAGATGCAGAAGATTTGTTCTAAGGTTGAATTTCAAGGCATTGGGCAGGTGTAATGGGATAACACCAGATGTTGGAGAGAACAGCTTTCACACCATCTGAACACCTGGCCTGTCCACATACAAGCAGTGCTTGTGAAAGGCCCAGTCTACTTCAACAACACATTGAGACCTTTATCTGAAGGGTTTTTACACCTCTTTCCCTCTTCTCTCTTTGCTAGATCACCTGGAGACCTACAGATGTGGTTAGCAGAGGCCACTAACAGGGGCAGAAGGGACCAATAAGCCATCCTTGCAAACATCAGGGTGAATCGGGGCTGGCCATGCAGCACGGCCATCCCAGAGGGGACTAGAAGATGGGAAGGCTGACTGGGCATGCAGAGATCAGAACTGACTTCATCTGCAGACAGTGCAGCCTAAACCTTGTTCCTCATTCTAATGACTGTGCCAACAGCCCTGTGTTATCATTGGCCTTAGAAAACAGTGGCAAAAAGCTCTTTGTAAAGACTTTAGCAATTAAAAGAAAACCCCATAGGCTATAACCCATTTAAAACCACAGGAAAAAAAAAAATTAATTCTGCATACTGGAAATATGAAAGCAGCCAAAGTCATTAGAGCAGCTTTATAAGAGACTGTGAGCGGCATTTTTTGTTTGTTTGTTTCTCCCTCCTGAATTTATGTCAGCCCCGCTAGACATCATTTTGCCACTTGCATCCCACTTTTGTCCTTGTAAGCCCTATGGACTTAGCCCTGATTTACAACAGCGAGAGGAAACCAGGACCTTGGCTGCATCTATGGGATGGCACGGGAAGACAGCTGCAGCTGGTGGCATGCACACAATTCCCTTTGCATTTCTGTAGGCTCAGTCAGCGTGATGGCAGGGGTTAGCCTGTGACAGTGATGAATACGTGTGGGCTGGTGTAGAGATTGCCAAACAAAAGGAAGTAAAAGGATGTCCTCTTACAGAAAAAAACTTTCTCCTTGTTGTAAGTGAGGCATATTAAGAATAACATAGGAAAAGATCCTTAATGACACTCTAGTCTGACCAACCTAACTGTTTGTTCCTGAAGAAGTTTCATCCTTCAAAATCTTATCTACACCACTTACAAAAATACCTGTGCAGTTCACACTAACTGCCAGCACACATTGGACTTTACACAAGTGAGGACCCACTCCTACAGGCAGCCAACAGCCCATGACTCTTAGCTGTGCATGAATAAAGAGAGCCAGCGAAAAGAAAGGGAGGGAGAGGTGTTTCCCTCCCTGAGCTTCAATCCATGCCTCTGTAAAAATTTGCACAACATGTCCCATTTTATTTTACCAACTACAACCTGCTACTCTGAGAGATGTTAAATTCAATAGCTTGCTTGCTTTTCTGTTGAGCTCACATTGCCTACTGGACCCTGACTATCTGCTATTTGGACAACTTCTGGATGCTCTTAGTATGTGTCTCACAATTTTTGTGAGTTTTTGTGCCCTTTCCAGTTAAGGATTCAGGTGTGATAACTGAAAATGTGTTGCACCTTTCAGCTGAATAAGCTTGTGTAAAGAAATTACTGTATCTAAGCAGGAAATCAGCTGCTGGCTTGCAAGCAGTTAGCTGGTCATCTCAGTCACATCATTTTGCTAGCTTTTCCCAAACAAACTTCTTCCTTTGTTCTTTGTCTGATCCTTTGGAAACTGTCACATCCAAGTTATGTTTAAGCAGACCTTACCTGCCTAGTGCAAGAGCAGAAAGAGAGCTGAAGCAGCTAGAACAGAAAGGGCTTGTAAAGTATGGTTTCTTCTAACCTTTCAAAGTTCTTCTTCCTCATATAAGTACAAAGTTTATGTGAAAACACTACAGGGTGAGCAAAAATCTTCCTTTTTTTAAATTCTTCCTCTATAAGACTTTTGTGGCGGATACTTTGGTCTGAAGTGACATAATGTTTAATTATTTCAGAGCTGAAGTCTACTGTAGAGAAATTATATTTGTCTTACACAAAAAAAAGAAAGAATAGAAGCTAATTTTAAAATTCAGGACATTGATGTGGTGAAAGCATTGCATTTTAAAAAGAAAAACATCACAGTAAGTGACTTGGCCATTCTGAACAAGAAAGGTAGTTTCAAACTACCTTTGTTGGCTATACTGAGAGCAATTTTAAATTCCTGCTTCTAGCACTCCCAGGACAACCACTGTGGTAGAGCTTTCATCAGATGCTTACTGATGATGTTGGGATCTCACAGGACGTGCACATCACTCAGAGGACATGACACAAGTTCTCATAAATTAATTGCATAAAGAATGTATAACCAGTTAAAATTTTGCAGTTTAACCAGTAAAGTACTTCGTCTGAACATAATTACTGTGCAATGAGAATGGCTATTACATGCTAAGTTGCAATACTGACATAAACTAAAACACCACATACATAAGTATTTGAAATATACTTCTTAACTCACTATATTGACATTCACAAGTCTATGGGGCCGGATGGGATCCACCCAAGAGTACTGAGGGAGCTGGCGGAGGAGCTTGCCAAGCCGCTCTCCATCATTTATCACCGGTCCTGGTTAACAGGGGAGGTCCCGGACGACTGGAGGCTTGCCAATGTGACGCCCATCTACAAGAACGGCCGGAAGGAGGATCCGGGGAACTACAGGCCTGTCAGCCTGACCTCGGTGCCGGGGAAGATCATGGAGCGGCTCATCTTGAGGGCGCTCACAAGGCAGGTGCAGGACAACCAGGGGATCGGGCCCAGCCAGCATGGGTTCATGAAGGGCAGGTACTGCTTGACCAACCTGATCTTCTATGACCAGGTGATTCGCCTAGTGGATGAGGGGAATGTGATGTAGTCTACCTGAACTTTAATAAAGCCTTTGACACCGTGTCCCACAGAATTCTGCTAGAGAAGCTGGCGGCTCATGGCTTAGACGGGTGTACTCTTCAATGGGTAAAATATTGGCTGGATGGCTGAGCCCAGAGAGTTGTGGTGAATGGAATTCAATCCGGTTGGCAGCCAGTCACAAGCGGTGTTCCCCAGGGTTCAGTATTGGGGCCAATCTTCTTTAATATCTTTATCAATGATCTGGATGAGGGGGTTGAGCGCTCCCTCAGTAAGTTTGCAGACGACACCAATTTAGGCGGCAGTGTTGATCTGTGTGAGGGTAGGAAGGCTCTGCAGAAGGATCTGGACAGGCTGGATTGATGGGCCGAGGCCAACTGTATGAGTTTCAACAGGACCAAGTGCTGGGTCCTGCATTTCAGTCAAAACAACCCCATGCAACGCTACAGGCTTGGGGAAGAGTGGCTGGAAAGCTGCCTGGCGGAAAAGGACCTGGGGATGTTTGTCGACAGCCGGCTGAATATGAGCCAGCAGTGTGCCCAGGTGTCCAAGAAGGCCAACAGCATCCTGGCTTGTATCAGAAACCGCGTGGCCAGYAGGTCTAGGCAAGTGATTGTCCCCCTGTATTTGGCACTGGTGAGGTTGCACCTCGAATACTGTGTTCAGTTTTGGGCCCCTCACTACAAGAAGGACATTGAGGTGCCGGAGCATGTCCAGAGAAGGGCAACGAAGCTGGTGAAGAGTCTGGAGCACAAGTCTTATGAGGAGCGGCTGAGGGAGCTGGGGTTGTTTAGCCTGGAGAAAAGGAGGCTGAAGGGAGACCTTATCGCTCTCTACAAGTACTTGAAAGGAGGTTGTAGCAAAGTGGGTGTTGGTCTCTTCTCCCAAGTAACTAGTGATAGAACAAGAGGAAATGGCCTCARTTTGCGCCAGGGGAGGTTTAGATTGGATATTATGAAAAATTTCTTCACTGAAAGGGTTGTCAAGTGCTGAACAGGCTGCCCAGGGAAATGATGGAGTCACCRTCACTGGAGGCATTCAAAAAACGTGTAGATGTGGCTCTTCGGGACATGGTTTAGTGGGCATGGTCGTGTTGGGTTGATGGTTGGACTTGATGATCTTAGAGGTCTTTTCCAACCATAATGATTCTATAATTTCTTTGCACCTTCTAGATAAAGGGAAGTTAGGGTGCTGTGGCATTCATATGTTAAATTACTGCATACTGGCTTTTCCATGCGACTTCAGGGGCTAAATTCCTCCTGCACACTGAGTCCAGAGAAGAACTGAGTGTATGTCACAGCAGTTCAAGGTACTGTTGAAGGCAAGGGAAAGGGAGACGCTAGAGCTGTCCAGAAGTATACAAGGGCTTAGGTAGAAATACAGGCAGCAAGACGTGGCCCAAACTTATGGCGCTTTTGCACGAGGCATCCTTCTCCCTTTTCAGTTCCTCTGCGCTTAGTGGATATCAGATGTTTACACAGGTACTCAGTGTGACATGCCTCTTACTTTGTAAGATATGCCTCTTATTCCCCTACGTGACTACTAACTTCATATCTCATCCTCAGTTTTACTGTTCACAATGAAGACGTCTATGAACAGGGTCTGTCTGGGTTGTTGTGTGAAAGGTACATGTGGAATGACCTGCACCTTGACTCCTGGGTCTTGCTTTTTCTCATAATAACCCCTTTGCATTGCTTCCCCTGTGAGTCATGGAAGGAGAGAGAGCAGCATTTTTTCCTGTTCTGTTCCCTGATGTCCACTGATTTCTTCACTGAGGAGAAAGTCTGTTGCATAATGTGCCCCAGCAGACCTGGACATGGATGCTTTATTTGCAATCCTAAGGATTCTTCAAGCAAACCTACCTGTTGGTTCCCACATCTTGCTTTTTCACAGCACGTTGCTAATAAACTTGGACACTGCTGTTATGACAATACTGAATAGTTCCAACTCTACATCTCAATCACTGACTTCATGCTAGGCTGAGAGTTAAACCTACTCACCTGCTTCCTCAGCACCGTTCTTTATGGCAATATTCAGGGTCCAAGCACACCTAGCTCAACACGATTCTTCTGCAAGTTGCGTTAAAAAGTCAGGTTTCCTGACTCACTGTGAATCAGTATGATCAGAATACATTACTCATCAGCAGCTGGACACCTGAAAGGCTTAACTCAACCAAAATAAGGATGGAGCAGTTCAAAAAAGGAAGCTAGATCAAGTGGTAGCCTGGATATGACCCAAGGTCTTCTAAATCTTACATCTCATAGTGATGAATCCCAGGTATTTCTCAGGTAATTTTCTGCCTACTGCAGGTTGCCTGTCTGCTAGTTTATCTCATCCTGATAGAGACTAGCATAATACCCAAAGCACAGCATCTAATATAGTTTCCAGAATTTTCATCATAATTAATCTAGGTATTCTTGTAATTCATATTACAATTCAAAGTTGCTAACGCTTCTTTGAATTTAACTAAACTTCAAAATCTTCTCATGGCAGTGGATTCCACAGTCTAATTACTTATTGTGAAGCTGTCATTTTTAATTTCTACCACTGTCTCTGAATTCTTATATTTTGAGGCAGAAGTGTCTATTCCTCCATGTTTAGATCACTCCGTTGTATATTTTCTATCACCTCCTGTTTGTCCTATTCACAAAAGAAAGAGTCAGATGCAAGAGTACTAACTTAAAAAAAATACATTAATTTGTTTTCTGCACAAAGCAGGAAAAGCCAAAGGCTGCTTTAACTTGATTTGAACAGCAGATGCTTCTGTAAGTCTCTGCAGTTTATGCCCATTTCCTACATCCCACCCAGTTCCTGAGCATTCACACTCTGCATGGTTAGCTACCTGCCAGGGACCAATTTCTCCCCTATTGAACACCTGAATGAAATCACTGGATAATGCTCACTTATACTGGTTGAGGACCTGGTTTATAGCATTTTATCTCCATGAGCTTTTCACAAAATTCAAATGAAGGCGAATTCTCCTTCTGTCTTCATTGCCTTTCATACCTTGCTCCTGAATTTCACCCTTTATTTTAGTTTAGCTTAATTCTGAGTGAGAATGCCCACACCAGGGTCTAACTCTGTGTAATAAATGCACTTCAAAATTAATTTGGATCCTACTGCCTGAGTGTCCGCATGTAAAGACGTTCCAGAATATCTGTGAAATACAAGATATAATATAAACAAAAAAAAAACAGGAAAAAAATGTTATTGGATGTTTTTATCTTTTAAATCCATCACTTGGAGGCAGTCATTAAAAAAAAATCCCACAACCCTTAACATTTCACAGCTTTAACACCTTGAAGTATTTAAATATCAAGTTCTGCTCTTTCTGAACCCCATGAGTGCCCCTCCCCTGTCCCCCCAACTTGAGCAATAGACACAAACTTCTTGCTGGGGCTCACCCTGCAGTGGTACTGACACTGCTGAGACTCTCCTGACTTGCCAGTCTCCCACCGAGCGCTGGCATGTGCTTTTGTCTGACCTCTGCCATCACCTCTGCCTGTCCCCCTCACCTGGAAAAGCAGACTTTTTGCTGTGTTGTTTTAGTGTTGTAGATAAGGAACCTGAGGGCCATAATCCAGCACTGGCATGCATCCACACCTCAGAAGGAGATGAGCGATGCCCCTGTCCTGTCACAAATTCACTTCAAAGTTGTTCAGGTTCATAAAACCCTATGTGCATTAGGAGCTTGTAACTGCAAACGAGTGTTGCCTAGCCATCCCGCTGTCCTTAAAAGTTGCTCCACACGATGAAAGCCATCGACCCTCTCTCTCAGTAGCTGCTGTTTTCTGCTGCTTGCAGATCTTGGCACCAAAAATTGTGCCAGAGTGACACTTCTGTAGCAACTCCCATTAACTAGAATGAAAACAATCATTTGAAATTGGCAGCTGTGATGGAATGAAATGCCTTCCATAGAAGGCAGTGCACAATTATTTCTTGCTAATGCTAAAATCATGGGCAGGATGCTCCTGTGGAAGATTTTCCATCCAATTTGTATTGTGACAGACATGATTAGAATGCTGACAAAATCAAGGCATCACAGTGTATCAGTCAGAGCATAGAAAGGATAAAGGGTTTAACTCTTGTAATAACAAGGTCAGCTGGCTGCAGTGCTGTTAGTAATATAGATTCGCCTTCTAAATTTTCCCTGTGAACTCTGCCAGTAGAACTAGTGGTCATTAGCAGAATGCAGAAACAATTTGGCATCTCTCAGGGAAACAGCTTAGTTTGCTTTTTAATGAATAGCTGTTAAAAAAGCTAGTGATGTCATAGATAGCAAGAAAAAAAAAGAAAGCATAAATTCAATTATAATCATTAATCTTGCTGATACGATACTTATATCCAAATCCACTAAAATGAATAGCAATCACCAAAGCAGCCTCAGTGGATTCTGAATAGGAATTTTAAGAAGCAAAATACGACAGCCAAGAAACCCAGAATGCAGCATGATAGCTTGAAATTTCTTGCTTCTGTTTCAGATATGAACAGTGACTAGTGTGTCAGAAAATCAGTCTGTTTTTCACATCTCTGTCGGTTGGTATAAAAGAATATCTGCTATTACCTTTTCCTACAGACCCCGCCTCAGGTAATACTTAGGAGCTCAGTATGCACTGCAGGAATTTATAATGAGCTCTCAGTTTAGATTCCCATCACTACAAAAAAGAAAGGTTAAAAAAACATTCAGAACAAAAAAGCTGGTGTCCATCAAAACCAAATGGGGCCCCACAGTTTGAAAACACACAATAAAAGAGCAATGGATGTGATATCACAAGTCATTACAGTAATGCAACAATACTTTCTTCCCACTGAAAGAGCCCAGGACTTTATCACAATGTCACATCAGTCACTGGCATTTAGTCCTTGGAGAATATCTACTTCTTTTCTAAACACTGGTGCAAACTTAGCTGGATTGACAGCCCCAGGACCTGACCCGTTCAATTTAGCTACGCAACAGGAACAATGCTGTCAGAGTGAGATGCCTCTAGCTCTGATCACCAGGACATCTGTGAAAGGACAGTTTTGTCCTTCTGCCCTTGAGAGAGTTCAGTCAGTCTCAGCCTTAACGGGAGCAAGACTTCTTTGCATATTTTAAGATTGCCAGCTCACCTTCCAGCCCTTGTTGCCTAAAATCCTAGCTACTCTGTGTATATAGCAGACTTCATTTTAATTTGATGCAAAAAATTCCATCACATTCTTCTCCTGTCCACTGCAGACTACCAGAAGACAACATTCACCTGGTACTTTTGGAGGAGACAGTGTATTTCTGAAGAGGGAGGATATTTTCTGCAGCTTAGGTTGTATGTAGCCATATATGTAGACCAAGTATCAGCCTATATGTACCTCAATACACAGGACTTTGCCACTGATTTTACTATGGATAATAGAATTAGAAGATTATGTTGTTTGGAAAGGCCCTCTGGAGGACACTGAGTCCAACCCCTGCTCAAAGCATGACTTCCAGGTTCAGTCAGCTTGCTCCAGGCCTTGTTCAGTGAAGTTTTGAGTACCTCCAAGAATGGGGACTGTACACCCTGCCTCAGCCCCTACTCCAGTACTGCCCCACTCTCAGAGGGAGATTTCTACATTGTTGCAGGGCTTAGACCCCTTCCTTTTTCTTGCCCTTTAGTCTGTCCACCTAGATAGACTGTCTCTTCCTGTTTGTATAAGGCTTTGTCATTCAAAGGAGCCCATCCTTAATAATAATAATAAAGTCCTAACAAGATTTTGAGATGCTGTTGGGAATCTCTAAGTATTGCATGGCTACAATAATTTCAACACTAAGCCGTGCAGTTCCAGTCTCTGACCAGGAGAGTGGGAGAGGCTACATAAAAATAAATAGGAAAAAAAGGAAAAGATGTATGGGCCAAGCATTGTGAATAACCTCGCCCAACAGCTCACCTGCTTGGTATTACTATGCTGTTGCTTTTCTTGTCTGAATTTTCGCCTGAAAACTCATATAGTGTAGCCTCAAACTGTTCTTCGTAGAAAGGAAACACAGCAGACATTAACAAAACCAATCACAGTTCCAAGCAGGGCTTGAGATCTAATCACAACCCATCTTCAAGTTTGATTAAGTGCCCTAACAACTTGAGGAAGAAAAGAAAAAAAAGCCAAAAATAGAGTGCTGCTCTAGACAAGTACAGGATTGCTGACTAGGTGAGCTAAAAAGAAGATTTGATAGTGTATTGCATTTCACAAAGACTTTAAGTCCCCAAAAAGTGCTTGGCAGCTCATTCTCTCCCAAACCATAGGGCTGTACGTGTCTGAGGCTGTTGCTTTTTTCTGTGGCTGTTTTTTTCAGCTAGGACCTGGTAAAATATAACCCCTGTGTTGTAGTTCAGATCCACTCATTGACTGCTAAAGGCATCCTATGATGAGCCAAGCATCAGCCTGAATTCCCCCGGTGCTCAACCTCCTATCTTTGAGAGATTTTAAAATCTTTTAAAATCACTTCCACCTGGCACAAATACAAGCCCAGGTCCCTCACCTGCATGCTGCAATTTCACAATGAGTCTTCCTGTTGATCTCAAGGCCCATGTCCACATGTTTACTGACACATGGAACTGCCTACAGGATTGATACAACTGCCTAAACATCTGGTTTGATGCACTGCCCAGGATATCAACACTCCTAAGCAATAGTTTACAGAAGCAACCATCAGACTTCATGAACTGTGGGACTTAAACAAACCATCAGAAAACTAAAAGGGGGAACAAATACAATATGACTCACTCAAGCATTTCAGGCAAAGAAGTATGGTAAGAAGAAACAACCAATTCTTTGCTTAAGAGTCACAGATCAGTGAGACATCGGTCTCTGCTGCAAATTTTCAATTTTTCACTGTGCAGCATAAAATGAGATTGCAGCATAGTTTATGATAACATTATTACAGTTACGTTTACAGTTTTTGAGCAAGATTTTAACAAATATATTCAAATATATTAATAAAAAGCTGTATCTTCATATATATAGCAAAGATATAGTGTTTAGTAGAGACATGGAAAATGTTAGAACTATGCTGAGGACAACGCAGCTAGAAAAAAACAGGGTTAATCCAATCACTGTGCAGTAGTTCACAATTGCTTTATACTACCTTTCCATGAATGGGATGCTACAAATCATATAGCTCTGGTGGTCATTCTTGAACCGGTTGCAGGCAGGGTCTACTCTCTCAGTCCCTGCCAGAGGGTGTCATTTGTCCTACTGTCTTTGAAGTGGAGGGGTGAATGGAGGCTTTTTCCAGACCTCAGGCCAGAGAGCTTAGCTAAAAAACAGCCCACTGACACATTTTCATCCCTCAGACTGCTTTTCCAGAGACCCAGAACTGCTTTCTCTGGATCTTTTCACTGCCATCTCTTTTCCCTTCTGGTGTCTTCTCCATTTGCCATCATGTCTTCTCATCCCCTCCACCTCACCCACTTGTCCACTTCTCCTTGAACCCACTATCTCCTTCCCTGGCTACCTCCTCTGTGGGGCAAAGCTTGTTGGTCCCAGGAGAGCCACCAAGGGGAAAATACAGGACAGGACTACCTTATAGAAACAGTGAGGAGCAGGTGTAATTTTTCATTTGCTTTGTGTAATGAATTTTTCTTTCTCTTCCTCCAACCCCATAAAGATTCTCTCCCCCCAACACACATATCAGAAGGGACTGGGATCACAAGTCTTGGATAATGTTTTGTGTGTGCATAATGAGAGACAAAGAGCGTATTATACCATGCAAGGGCTCGTCTTCCCCCTCCAGGTGCTCCAGGGAGCACCAGAGAATCTAAGTGATAGCAGCTAAATTACCTCAAAACTCAAAGCAAGGTCTCTTCCCCTGTCCTAAACCAGATCAGTGCCTCTACACAAATCTGAGACTGGCAGCTCTTATCTCCAGCTGGGAAAGTAACAATTCAATGAAGAGCCTTGTCTGTGCATGGCTTTCAGCCTCTTCTTCTCTAGTAAGCTGAAGTGTCTTAAGCTTTCTTGGTGGCCAGTTTTTTCTGAACAGCATCCAGCTCCAAAAGCCTATTATGTTGGTAAAATGCCCTGGCACTGGCCCTCGCACATCAGGATCCTTGTATCTTTCAGGAAAAACTACCTTTATCTAATGMTGTTAGTGAGGCATCAAAAACTTGCAGGCTGCTCCAACCAGAGGCAGCTAGGGTGACAAACCTACCCTTTCCCTCTTCTGGAAGCCCTCTGCAGAGTTCTTGCACCTTCCACATGCACATAAAACAATACCATTTCAAGGAGTCCCCCGACTGCAAATTGACTCACTGTTGTAACTGCTGTTGACGTCCGTCTGTGTTGGTGCCAGGCTGTACTGAATTGACCCTTCAGAGGTGGCCCTTCCTGACAGTAAATGGGAGAAGAGAAGGAAGGAAAGGGAAGAGGAAAAGAAAGGGAAGAAAAGGGAATATTTAGATAAACTCACTGAACAGATCTGCAGACACCCTCCACTATTTTTTAACACAACTTCTTAATGTAAATTCCTTCCCCCTTCAACACACACACACTCACATGCACACAAACACATCTCCCAACAGAAATCTGGAGAAGCTGGTTGCCTCGAGTCTTGCCAAGGAGTCTCATTTGCTTTGTCTGATTGTCATCCCACTGGAAATGCCTTGTACTAGGGTCATTAAAGAGGGTGGAGGCATGCAAGCTGCAGAACTGGCGATGTCATTGCAACAAGTATGTGCAGGACTTCACTGGCAGATAAGATCCTTGCAGATCAGGCTGTCAAGCCTGAGTTAATCTTTTAGCATTTCTTTAAGGACAGATGCATATGATAGGACCTGAATGTTCAAAATGAGCATGTCAGCCCTACTGTCGTGTTCATTAACAGACGATGCAGGAGAAAAAATAGCTTGGCAGCATTTCTCATTATGAATAACTTTTCCCTCAGAAAAGTGTAATCCAAATCCTCTTTGGCATTAAGGGTATGTTTGACTCAGGTCAGCAAAAGCTGTGTTATTAACCTAACATCTGTCTCCTTAGCAAACTGCACTTGTGAATTTGCTGTGGAGGGAATAGTTCCTGTCGCAGAAGATGCAGAGGTACAGGCATCAGCCTGCTCTGATGTTCTTTTTTCCAGACATGCTCTGTTAATGAGGTACCAGAGGTGGACTGACAGCTTATCAGCCTGAAACCACTTGAGTCCACGATTTTACCATTCAAGGTCACACTCACTACATTTCCAATCTAGTTCTCCTCTTTTTGGTCTTACTGCCTTCTCATTTGCACAAGGTCTGGGTATCAGAGTTAGCTCCTAYGACCTTCCTTTACCTGCTGTGTTGATGAAGGACTCCCAGGCATGTGCTATACTGTGAGCGACCCAAGGAATCTGAAAGATTCATGGAGCTTTTCATAAAAATATTTTCTGTGCTGCTGCTACAGAGCAAACAATGMATATATAACCACCACAGGTACATGGCCATGTAAACAGCAGGAGATTTTACCAGTGAGGAGGAAAGGAGGTTGGCATCTGTCCTTCAGTCCAAAGTCTTGGCCTGACTACTAAGGCAACAGTGAGTGAGTCTAAATACCATTCTATAAATAAGCATTGCCTTTATTGAGCTCTTATTTCTCTTAAATTATCTCCYTTCCTGACTTGTTCTCACAGAACTTGACTGGGCCACACGTACTACTTAATAATGAAGATGGATGATAAAACAGCATTCACAGTACTTATAAGATTTTTCAGTGAGGACATGCAGAATTAATTCTTCATTTGAGAAAGCACTGTAATGCACACATAAGCATTACACCACCTAGAAATGCTCATTATACTAACTGAAGAGCAGTTAATACTAAGTTGTTGCTGACAGATTCTTTCACCCATTCATGCAAATGAAGAATATCATTGAAGTAATTTGTGTCTTGCAAGTGCAAAGGCTGAGAAGGAATTTCACTTTTATAGTCTCTACCTTGCAGCAGAATCAGCTAAAGCAATATATAGGGCCATCCCTCCAAACCCTGCCAAAGTTTTAAGATATTACTCTTGAGTTTCTTTGACCGAAGACTCCAATCTCTTAGGGGCTTTTGTATGTTTCTTTGTACTTAAGACACAGGTCTTATGAGGAGCGGCTGAGGGAGCTGGGGTTGTTTAGCCTAGAGAAGAGGAGGCTGAGGGGAGACCTTATCGCTCTCTACAACTACCTGAGAGGAGGCTGTAGAGAGATGGGTGTTGGTCTCTTCTCCCAAGTAACAAGCGANTTCTTTGACCGAAGACTCCAATCTCTTAGGGGCTTTTGTATGTTTCTTTGTACTTACATCCGCTTGCAACAAATTTTCACTAAAAATCAGCAATAGACCAAACACTCTTCAGAATTGCCTAAGAGAATCAGCAAAAAAGGTAATTTGGTCATGAGCTCTTGTTCTCCTCCTGTTGCACATGTAACAGGAGCACGCAGATTCTCTTGCTGAGAGGGAAGTGAGGTGAGTAATGCATTGATCTATTGTTGTTTTTTTAAAGATCACATTATATTCAGAAYTACTTTTTATTCAGTGATATTTTCCTTGCTTTTCCAAAAACAGCCTTCTCAAATCTAATACAAAGCGTGATGCTACCTACCTAGGCTTTCATTTGCTTCCTGTTTATGAAAGAAACCACTTCTAAGGCGTCCTTATTGTTTATAAAGATTTTCCCAGAACTTGCCCTCCTCTATTCCAAGTCCTTTTGATCTCCAACCTCTATTTGTGCTATTCCTCAGTGTTGTTTGCACAATAGCTTTGCTTTCTCTAACTGCATACTGTTTTAGTACTCATCCATCACAGTTTTTTTCCCTCTCTTTTGCCTGTCTTGCCTTTGCTTCCTTACTAAGGTATTTTAACTGTTCAACATTTTTCAATAAGTCACTACTGCTTTTATTATGTCTTTATTTCTTGAAACACTTCTTTACATGYCAAAACTGAAACTTGTCAAATGCAAGGCTTGTAGAAGCCTCTCTGACCAAAGGCTGCGTTAACACGTTTTGCCTYATCTTTCTGTGAGTCTCTTGAAGGATTGCATCTTCAAAGCAAGAAATAAGAAACCAAAAGGGTTTTTTTTAAGGTATAAAGGCATCCTCCATCTTTTCAGTGCTGCTGGAAAATGCCTATTTCTAGTCAATTGTCAACACTGCTGTTTTGAGTTTGTGAATCTTTTTTTCTTTCTTTGGGGAAAACTGCAAACTGTTTCACAAGCACTTAAGCAATACTACATACTAAAGCATTTTTATGTGCCTACAAAAACAATTTCAATTAAAATTGCATTTATAGTTTTGGCAATTGTCACTATTTTCTTTCCTTTCTTTTAACACTTGTGTTATTTACAGCTTCAGCTCCTTGGAATAAATGAAAATCAGAGAACCATGGCTCGATATAAACAATGAAAAGTTCAGACAAAAAAGAACAGTAGTCTTAATGGTTGTGCATAAAAGCCTGAAAACTTGATCCCTTCCTGCTCAAAAACCAAAATATTAAAGCCCTTAAACTTATATTTCTTTATGATAGGTAATATTTTCAAGGCAGGGCTAAGAAGAGAAGATTAAAAGGGACCTTACTGCTGTCTTCAGCAGCCTTATGGGAGAGGAGAGCAAAGATGGAGACAGACTCTTCCTAGAGATGCACGGAGAAATAGTGAGAAGAGGCAGGCACAAGATGCAACACAGGGCACTCCCATAAGATCTTAGGAACAATTTTTTCCCCCAAAGAGGAAGGTCCTCACTACAGCAAGGTCTTAGGGACATCACGGGTTCTCCATTCTTGGAGCTATTCAAAACATAGCTGGCCACGGTGTGGAAGAATCTGATCTAACTGGACTAGTGTTGAGGAGCGGGAAGCACAGGGCAACCTCCAGAAGTCCTTCCAACCTGCATCATTTTATGATTTGTGACACAGGCATTTAGTAATCCTAAATTTCAGTGTTTACACCCCACACACTTAAGAGAATAATAGCTGATAGGCACTGTGGCGCCTTCAAGAGAGCTACTTCCACCCGCCTCAAAAAAAAAAATAAAAAAAAATTGGTCATCCATTACATTCACTGCCTGGTTTCACATTAAGTGCCCTGTATAATTCAACCAGAGATAGCTGGATTGAGCAGTATGCACAAAATGGAAGATAGAATCATAAGGGAATCAAAACACCAAAAAAGATGCTGTGTTGGCAGATATAAATGACAAGAAAAAGGACATATATAGATATTGTAGGCCCTAAAATCTCTTTCAGGGAATAGCCTTTTGCTCAAGAAACAAAGAAGCAGGAGTCTACCTACATACTTCTTCAATTTTTAAAAGATGGAAGCACAGTTTACACAGTGCTCGGTGAGTATAAATCTGGCCTCTGAAGGTTAACGAATTGCTGGGTACCCTGGAAATGTACATGCAGCACATGAAAGCTTCCTCAGTCCTCTTTGACAATGGACCAGAATTCATCACTTCACCTTCAGCCTCCCAAATTTGCACCATGGCCAAGAGAGAGCAGCCAGGGAAATAACCTGTTGCAAGCAGCGAGGAGTTCCCTCCAGAGCAGAAGCAAACCCCCTACAGGAACAAGCACCACCAGCTGATTTCTTCTTAAAACTGATTTCTTTTTTTTTCCCCACATCATATGAAAACCAATGACTCACAACAATTGTCCCAGCATTCCCAATGGAGCGATGCACCTGTGTCTGTGGAGTGATAGTGACCCTCAACACTCAAGGCCCATAGTAGGGGGAAGTTTCACTGTGGGGCTGGAGGAGCAAAGTCCCTCACAGCGCTACAGCCTCACCAGCAAGGAGCCTTCAGCATTAACCATTCCAGCCATCTCCAGCTGCAAGGGCTGGTAATGCAACCTCAGCTCTTTCTTTGAAATAGCTGTAAGCAACAGGGATGAAAGCCCTCCTAACGTTCATTGGTTGTGGTTTTTTTTTTAATATATGATATTCCACTGCAGGGACAGAATATGCTCTCAAATTATAAAGCACAGCCCTAGTGTTTCAGGAAAACAGTATCATTGTCTCAATAACACCTAAACAGACCCTGATTTATCTAAGATTTGCAAAAATCAGGCAGATTTGTTTCCTAGCAAATTCCACACAACTTCCTTCATTCTCACCCAAGCTGCTGTCATTCAGTTGAGAAAACCAGATCTGTCCCTTCATATGCATCCACACTGATTTCTTGCAGGCCTCACAGTTTTAAAAGAGGTCTGAGGAATGCAGATTCAACATATGAATTACCTGGCCAGAGACAGACAGAGAGAAAACTAGGGACAGCATAAACCAGCAAACACCTCTGTAGTCAAAGAGATCAGCCGCACTGTGACTGAAAAGACAGACCCTGATTTACCTGATGTAAAAACAAGAACTTTAATCCAAACTTTTGACATTTTAGCTTGCTGTCCTAATTACAGACTGTTGGATATTTTGGTGTGGACTGTATTCAGTTGTTTACAAAAGATATGGAAGGAAATCCTTCAGCAACTTGCTTTTTACTTAGGATACGACAAACCCAGATTTCAGCCCATGGTCTGCCCAATGCTGAGTAGCAGGAATCCTAACCGTTGACTTCCCTTCARCTATGGGACAAATCACCCAAATCTTGAAAGGGCTATTCCTCCTTGAGGAAAAAAAAGTCTCAGTTTTTCCCAGGAAACAGGATTCTTGTTTTCCAGCTCGCTTAACCTCAACTGAAAAACAGCAGTTTTCCTCTTGCAACACAAGCACTGATTTAATGCCTTCTTTTCCATTGCCTGAGCTGCCACTTTCACTCAGAGGACCAAACACACCTTTTCTTGGCAGATGTTACCCATTTCCATAACCTTGTCCCACTTCCTTTGAAATTATTATCATTCATCATCCAGTAGCATCTAGAAGGCCCAGATATGAAGGCCCCACTGTGAGTTTTATCATCATATCAGAGAGTGAGTTCACAAAACACTGCATTTTTTTCTCATTTAATGCAGTACCTAACAAAATGGAATTTCAGCTTTTTAACCTGAGGTTGTTAGTAACAAGTCATATATAAATAATAAAATCCCGGTGTATGCAGATGTCCAAAGCGGGGAAGAGAAAATTGCCTAAGGACTTAGCATTTGTCTGCAGGATGAGTTTTAAAAGGTTAGTATGCTGTTTCAGGGAATATTTTAGTACTGCTACAGGTTGCCTATTTTCACAAACAGATCAAGACAGGCAGTATATAAATAAAGCAATCTATAGCTGCTTTATCCAGACACAACCAGCTCCAAGATTTAAAGGTCTGAGATGTTTTTTTTCTGCACTAAATGAAATTCCAGCACACAACATGCCAGCTCTGCACTACTGTGGAATGCACCCCTCTTCCCAATGATCCTTTGTCCCTCCCTGTTGATCATGGTGGCAGATACTACCTGTGCATCCCACTAACACTGCAAGAGAAGCGCCAGTCATTATGACAGCTTGATGTTGTTGGACTTTTGCAAATCTCAGCTCAGGAGCTAACCATAGCTGTAGAGACGAAGAACAGATTCTGCTCTGCTCTACCTCATAACTCCACAGCGTATGAAAGCTTTCTGAAAGGATCTTTAACTGGCTTAAGYGACCCTCTTGGAGTAGTGTTTTCAAAAATTCTGAAGTCTTTTAGGTGTTTCTGAAGTCATTATCAGAATCAGGCTTTTAAAAAAATAGTAACTTCTGATACAGAAAATATCAAAACTGGAAATTGGTTTTAAAGTAAATTTTAAGGAAGTCTCAAAGTACTGTCAGAAATGAAAATGTCTAAAATTTGCACTGTCTGTTAAAAGGGCTTAGTCCAAGTACTACAGGTTTTCCTGTTGGTCCAGCTAAGCTGTGTGGACTTCCTACAACACCTCCCATCAGCATATATCCACTCCGTATCTCAGTGGCTTTATGCAGGATGAACTGTTAAGTGCTAGGACCATCATCTGGACAAGGCATTATAAAGACAGGTCAGAGTGGAGGATAACACTTGCAACCTGCTTTAGTTACAGGAACAATCCAGATGATTGTGAAAGGACTTAAAGGGTTTTCAAGCACTGGAACAGGCTGCCCAGGGAAGTGGTGGAGTCACCATCACTGGAGGCATTCAAAAAACGTGTAGATGTGGCACTTCAGGACATGGTTTAGTGGGCATGGTGGTATTGGGTTGACGGTTGGACTTGATGATCTTAGAGGTCTTTTCCAATCTTAATGATTCTATGATTCTATGACTTAGCAGAGGGACCTCTCAGCAAGGCACTGAGAACTCCTACCTACCCTGTGGAGCTCTACACTCCCCTTTCAATCTCTCCTTATCAACAAAATCCTTCATAGCCTAATGGTAGTTCTAATTATAGAGCAGGAATTTCTTCTGATAAGGAGGCAGTTTACGCACCGTAGCACACTCAGTGCAGATGCTTCTTTAATATCTGAAAAAAACTCCACTTGAAAGGCAGTGAAGAGGAGTGGCTCAGCACACACTTAAGGCTATCAACCAAAGACCACACAGACAGGCACAATTCTCGTATTTCCTAAAACTGGAGTACTCCATTTTATAGCCCTAATAATCTTCTTTTAACGTAGTCTGTGTGTGTAACAAATCATTCCCTGACTCTACATCAATACTTCTACATCATCACAGAGCTCTTCAGTACGACTTCAGGAGCAGCAGGGAGCACAGCTATAAATRAAACTGCTGTGCGTAGTATTGATAGTATCCAGCATTATCAATACAGGAACTGACTGACAATAAAAAAATCAAGAATGATTGACTCTAGTGTCTGATGGCTTCAAGGCAGCTGCAGACAGAAACCAATGCATTAAGTCAGAGAGATGCCAATGTCCTGGCTTTCTGTATGAAAACTCTTCAAAGCAGAGTTAGATTTTGCATGCTTTTGTTCTTTAAAGTGGCAGTGGATGGAGCATTGTTTTGCCCATCTTGAAAACCAGAAATAAAAAAGAAATGTCAAAGTGTTGGGAATGGGGTCAGCTTCTTGGCTAACATTAAGGAATCACTGAGATAGATGGTTCCTGGCATTTGTCAGCCATTGCTCAAAAAGAATTACTTCGTGACACCAGCAAGCCTACTTTTTATGTGCATTTAATTTGGAGTGAGTGTGTGCAGTCCAGTAACCCTGTATGCTGTGAAAGGCTTCTGGATAGACCTAAGGGAAAGAATTTTCTGCCAGAGTTTTCTTCCTGGTATGAACCCAAAACAGGCAGAAACTCTCTTGCCTGTGACATTTCTGTGAGCCGTCTTTATGGAGATGCATGCACTCTACCTACTCTTACCCTGTTCTTGTAATTTCTTGTACAGGAGTGCCTGTCTGGAGACAGGACATTTGGCTTAGTGGACACTGGTCTGATCTGGTGTGACTATTTTTATGTGATATGCACTCCATAATGCTTCTTGATGTGATGGCAACTACACTTAGTCATTTCAGAGAAGAAAGAAGTGTATGAAATGGAAATTAATAGACAGTCACCTGTTTTGGCATGAATATTCCTCTGGGGAGCCTGAGGCTTCAAGGTATCCATTGTTGATAACTATATCTTGTCTTTGTTCTTACTTGGGGAATGGACACGAACTCCAGAACAGATAGTGTGTAATCACCAGGGGCTGTGAGAGAGGAAGACAGCGTCTCCCAACTGCCTGGATAGATAGGAGCCAAGAACCAGGAGGCAGCTTACAGTGAGCTAAAAATAAACCCAGCTTATTCATACAGCCTTGTTTGCTTCACGGTTGTGTGATGGAAAGACTAGACTGATCCATTGTGTCATGAAAAAAAGGTCAGCAGGCCACAGTCACTCTGTGGCTCTGTTTAATGACAAAAGGGCCAATCGGGAAAAATAATCAAATAGTGGCAAAGAAAACTTACACACTCACTACTGCATGTGAGAAAATGCATTTCTTTGAATGCATTTGCCATAACATTTATTATAATTCTAGGATAGATGGACACAGTTTTTCAAGGTAACCAGTGACTGCACTGACGGTGGTGGTGGGAGAAGGACAGTCTGGGTTATTTGAAGCTTGGTTTGCACAAACTGCTAAGACCATATATTCTGAAAGGTCATCCAGGCTCTTTTAAAATCTAGCTATAAGYGTGCTTGAAGACAGAGAAACCTGAACTCACAGCCCACTTGAAAAACTGGCTTAGGCATCTTTTAAGTCTTGCTTTCCTACAGATTCCTACATCTCAACCACCATCTGTGCTTTCAAAACAGCCGCTGTGTCTCAAAAGAGCCACCATCTGTGCCCTCATAATCCCCCTGCCACTTCTCTCCATGCCTACTCTTCCATTGCACTGAAGTGATCAGTTACTTCTATTCATCTCCCATCTCCTTTGGCTGTACAGCCGACCAGCCCATGTACATCCCCACTACAAAGGAACCTTCCTCCAGTGAATATACTGTGTCAAAGCATAAGACTAATTTCTCAGCAAGTGCCCCACTCTGAGAACAGAGAAAAGTCTTTGTGAAGGTGGGTAGTGACTGAGTTATATCCGGATGGTTCAAGCAAGACAACACTGTGGGTCAGCCTGTCCCAAGGCACAGTACTATCATTAAGGAAAGTGATCTATATTCCCTCCTCTCTGTTTAGCATGCAAACACCTTTCTTACAGTGGAGGTTTCTTAAATGTTTAATGAAAAGCATTGCTTTCAAACCACTCTTTAATCTTTAACTACAAAATTGAAATGTGGTATACTTTCTGGATCTTCCTACACACATCCCTACAGGCAATATATTCCATTTTCTTCTATTAAGGAAGTTTATAAGATTGAACCTGTTATAGTAATGTATCAGATGGAAAGAAGGAATTTGAAGTTATAAGACAACTTGGAGATGGAGACTTGAACTGGGTGATTTCTAGCGTAACATTTTTACATTACTATTTTTCCATCTGTCCATATCAGAAAATCACGCTACATATGGCTGCCAAACTCTGCAGGACCAAGTACATTCTTTCTCACATACTTTCTTTCTTAGCCCTTTCTCACTTTTATGTGCCTCACATAATTTGCCTGCTGTGTTTACTTGCACATATAATCAGCAAAGTCTTTATCATTCAGTACAAATAACAAAAAGAAAAACAACCTAATTCCAGCCTCTAAATTATTTAAGGATCAGATAAAAGAGAACAACATATTCTAGCTTAATTGCTCCTTACATGGTCAGATTAGGTTTCACTAGAAAACTGAGAAAAAACCCTGTCTTTTACACACAGGCTACTGAATAATAACACCAACTTACATATTTTTAAAAACCTCCTTTTTTTGGGATTTTTCTCATTTTAATTGCAAAGCAGTGCTAAAGAGTTCACACTTTGTGTCTGAAAACCCTCTCAGAGCAGCTGTGCAGCTTGAGGAGGTTAGCTGAGCCTTTTAAGCATCAAAACATAGAATTCAGTACTGCAAAGTACATTTCTATCTGCAGTACAGACAGCCTGAAATACAACCCAAAGTGGGGCAAAACTGCCTAAGAACACAAGATAACTCAAGAGTTGTGCCTTTTTCTCCATTGCTATTCTGAGTTACATGCTGATGAGTAGTTTGGTGAAACCTTTTTTTTGCCTCGCTGTAATTTGGACCAGACTCAAAGCAGCTGTACCCTTCACAGGGAACAGGCTACAGCAGCAGCCTCTCAACCTCACCTATTTTGGTGGAAGCATTTCCAACCCAGTTTTATACAGCTGCTTAACTTATTAAGAGTGGAGCTGAGCAGCACAATGAGAAAAAGGAAAACTACAACAACTGGAAATGGACAAACTATTTTTTATATCAGTGGACAATCACAGCTGAGCTCCACTTATTCACATTGGGAACAACAGACAGCTAAAAACTAAATCAGCTGCTTTCAAACTGGGACATAATCGAAGTCAAGACACTAAATACAACAGACATCCTGGCTTGTGCAGCTCTGTAAACTCTTCCCACTGCAGAAGCAGAGAGACGTGTAGCTTTGATGTTTTCCTCAGAAGTTTCTACAGCATGGGAATATTTTTAAATGCCTTTAGACTAGTCAGAGTGTTTAACATTGCTAGATATGCAAGGATGAAGCATGGATTAGAGCTGACAGTCAGACTTAATATTTTTAATCAGAATTAGTATTATAAAAATAGCCCAGAAATCCATAAAAGAAGGATTACAGCATTTGAAATAACGCAAGATATTCCCTGTGATGTAGCAAGTGTCACTCATTCTCTTTTCAATTATACTAATGCTGAGCTAATTTAATATGCCAAGATTATTCATATTTCGCTCTGATACTTAATAGCTCCTATCAAACAAAGTGTTTACAGTTCACAAGTGTTAATTAATTAAGTTTTAGGACTCTCTGAGAGATAAGGCATCAGTGTACCAGTTATATAAAAGACCCAAAGCTTTAAGCCAACTGATGTATGGAATGAGAAGAACATAGCCCAGGAGCTCATCTTCTTGGTCCTTTACACTGACACTCAATCTGCTGCCTCTTCCAGATTTGCCAACACATGGATGAAAAATGCTTGTTTCTGGGGAGAACTCCAAGCTCTCCTTAAAGCCTCCCTTCACTAGAGCCAAACCCCTCTCCCAGGCAACAGCAGAAGTTTGTTAGCTGAGGGAATGTGTGGGTTAAGAAGTGAGTCGAGAACATCCCCAGACAGGAACAAATCGGGGGTTCAGTCTCACCAAGCATCCACGAAGGCAGAACAGAAGCCAAGTAGGCAGATGCAGAGGGGCTTCTTAGCAGTGACAGTAATTAGCTATGATTAGTGGGGGTGGGGTGGTGCGTGTAGCAAATTCATTGTCACTTGGAGTCAAAGCCAAGCCTGGATGTCTTCCCAGCAGGTTTGTTCCACGTGCACGATCGGTTGCCAGCCTGAATAAGGACAGAGCAATAATTCCTGTAGTGCTGGATTTGCTAAATGAAGCAAGGAGGGTGCGTCACTGCGGGGATTGAATGGGATAATCACAAGTCTCCCTTTCTGGCTGTAGGATGGGTGCATTGAAGACACTTGGTTCCAAAGGGCAAGCAGGCATGTGAATTAAATTGTAAGCATGCTTCTTATATCTGGTCACTATTTGCTAGGCACAAAGAAGCACTTTATTCTAAAGGTTGAAATATCAAACTGATTGGATTGAGTGTCTCAGAGCTTCAGTGATGCAGTCATGGACTGGTCTGAAATAACTCCTCCTA
Source organism: Oceanodroma leucorhoa (assembly GCA_030449065.1). Classification (NCBI taxonomy): domain Eukaryota; kingdom Metazoa; phylum Chordata; class Aves; order Procellariiformes; genus Oceanodroma; species Oceanodroma leucorhoa. The sequence continues at coordinate 1,635,491 of JASVER010000098.1, forward strand.
ATTCCAATGCTCAAATCCTCCCATGCATGGAAAGCAAGGCACTGCTGTAGCTGCTCTGCTCGCTTTTTTGTCTTAGGTTAAGACAGGGTTCACTTCACTGTCTAAACTACAAAGCCTTCCAGGAGGACAAAGGCAGATCCAGACTGAACAGACTCCTTTGWCTCTGCAATACTCCCTTTTCTCATAACTCTACACATCTCTTCTCTGGATGAAGAAAGCAAAGGAAGACCTCTTCCTACACATGTCTTGTCTCCAACAGTAGGCTAATACACACTTTGGGTCTGACAGCCTCTGGCTGCTGCAAGGAATGAAAGCTTTGCCCTTCTTTTGATCAGAATCTGGTTTCATYGCAAGCAGCAGATAACCAGTGTCATGTAAGCAAATACACTGTCTGAATAGCCTTTGACTCACAGAGGTAGTAGAGATGGCCATTTCAGTAACTTCTCTAACTCTTATATTAGTATTTAGGAACCTCTAGATCATCTCTTAACTTTTCTTCTTGCCTCAATGAAAAGCACCTGAATCTATAGCCATCTCCAAGCTTTAAGTAGCCTTCAAAATGCAGTTAATACTCTGATTTCTTGGTAATCCAGTCAGCTAATGAAGACCACACAGAAACTGGCTTCAGTTTCAGCATCTTTGCCCCATATATAAAAAGATTAAAAGGTTTTAGGAACAGGCTGTGTGACACAGGTAWCTACATTCATTTCCCATCTCTGCACAGGCAAACATTCATCAACAGATAACCTTTTGGGGAACATCTGAAGCTGAAGTTGCACTCCCAGTTATGTGCCTTGTTCTGAGGGTATGAACAACCCCCCTGATACCAGGACACGTAAAATAGGCAGAAAGAGTGAAGAAAGAAGACAACTGCTTTGCTTCGCTCTTGCATGGGCAAGGACAAACAGTTTATTCCCCAATAAGATTTAAGTGTGTTCCTGGGATTTAATAGGTTGATCTATAAAGGGATACAGTCATCTTCGGTGGGGAAGACAAAACAAAGCTGGGGACCAGCCAAATGGATATAGACTGAGATATCTGACTTCAGGAATGAGAGTTACACCACACAGGGTTTTCCTAGCTAGATAAGCCACCACTGCTTAGATTCAGCCAGTGTTACACTCCTCGTAACACTGCTCACACAACCTATCCGTGGCTTTTTTATCTGCTGCTCCTGCCTCCCTGCAGACAGTACCTGAAGCTGAACCGTTCCTCCACCCAGGTCCATAAGCTATGTAGTGTTACACAAATCCTATTTCAAGTCCCCCAAACGCATCAACCGACATGTACAAAAGACATCTGTAGAGCAAGGAAGATTTCTCTGTACGGGAGGAAGGAGGCTTTTGGGCCACAGCCAGCTAACTGACACACAGGACACCCTGCAAGAGGTGTACACTGGGGTGTTTTGTTTACTGAAAGTAGCTGTCCTACACTGGAAAGATTGGTTGGTTTCACTGGTTCTGTAACAGTACAGTAACCCGCTCCTGCTTTGAGTGAAGTGTTTGAATAGATAAAGCTGTGCTGGATCTTAAAACTCAAGTTTCTGTAGAAACTATATCTATAGAAAGCAAGTTAAGAAACTCCCAGAAATCATCCTCCCAGAGACAGCAATGTTCTTCAGATGATGTCATCTATTTTTCTTTTTCCCTTTGCCAATGTGCCCAGAATGTAGTTTTCCTTTTTTTAAGCAACCTTGTTTCTAGCATGTCTTTGCACATAGTACTAGACACTCAATCTGACCAGCTAGATATTTCAACCTTAAAATAAAGTAGTTCTTTGAGTTCAGTGAACAGTGACTAGACAAAATAAGCAAGCTTACAGTTTAGGCATTAGTTCAACAAAATACTCAAGAATGTAATTACTTAAGTCAACAAAGTAATCAAAATAATTACTTGTACCAGTTAACATTCAAAGACTTTCTGATCTCACAATCAAAGCTGAGGGATATTGCACTCTGGAGGGCCAAAAACTGACAGCCTTCCAGCTGTAATGGGAGTTGCATTTGCAGAGCAAAGGCAGAATTTAGCTCTCTGACCATCAGCACATGTGCAATGGTTTTACCGCAAAGCTGTTTTGCACTGTAGTCATTACAATCAATGAAGGACGGTATATAGCCAGTTAGACACCAGGGTAAACAACCTCCATCCATCCACAAAGCACTAATGCAACTGATACTCCTTTCAAAATGTATGTCTGGGTAAAAATAAATAGTTGAGCTGCAATAAAAATCTGTCACCTGCATTTCTCAAGAAGCTGTTCAAGTGCCAAATAGATACCTCTGAGCTGTAATGATAAATAATGGGTTTCATTTCCTTGCTTTATAAATGCTGGGCTCAAACTTTAGGTTACAGGGTACAGGAGGAGCTATGCTAATTCACATCAGCTCTCCAAATAGTTTAGACTATATGAGAAAGCACTTCTATCTGGATCACAGCTCTAAACCCTTTGTAATGCCAGCGTTACAGGAAATGCTGCATTCTGCAAAAGGCCAAGCAGCTATCAGACACCCAATCCAAGAGAAAAATCCAGCCTGTTGGTGTATATAGTCCATTCAGGATCTGCAAGCCCCATGTCTACAGTTTCTCCAGTAGAAAAAAAAAACATTGAAGTGCAGAAATTACAGACTTCATTCTGTACGTATTTCAGCACTATGATTGTATTAAGTCTTGTGACAAATATGCACTCTCTGAAGTTAGCATTCGTAATGTCTCCTACTCGGATTCTACAAAAATTGATAAGGGCTGAGGTATACTGTAGTACTTCCATACCTAGGAACCCTGTCTCCTCTACACAGCTGCCCATTTTGATGAAACTTGGAGAAACTTGAAAGTTTGGAGATTACAACCCTGCTGCCAAATTTAGCTGAACTTCATCAGCAAGCTTAAATGTTATTTGGGAGACAAAGGGAAAGCAGCAAGACTTACTGACTGAGGTATCCACCTACACATAACCTTCTAATCTTCATTTCCTTAGGAAATCAGAGTACAAAACCATGCTTGTAATATTCATGATTACCAAAGAGGGATCTTCAAAATTTACATAACCTTTTCCCAATTTAATGTAATCTCTGCGAGTCTGTGGACAATCTCAGCTGAGAATGAACTCAGCTGAGGATGAATCTCACCTTTCTTGAACTCTCTTACCTCCTGAATAACACTGGATGTTGAATGGTAGAGCACTCAACAGAAAATCAAGAAAACCTAGATGGTAAACATTATGCTCTGTCTGGCAATTTGTATCCTTTTTTTTTTTAAATGCATTTCATTTTCTCTCTCTCTGCTAGTGTTTTTTGCACTGCAACCTCTCCTATGGGCTAAAGGCCAGTAAGTGTAGCTCAGGTGGCGTGTTATTAACTCACTTCACTGTGGTAATAATATTGCATCCTTCTTCCACTGTGGGCTTCTGGGTACAGGGGATGTAAGCATGCAGGCATTTTCTAACACACCAAGCAATACTGAAGCTGTAAAGCTGTGGGAAAAACCAGCAAGATCAGCAGCAAAAAAAGCTCCATCTGTGAAGCTCTCCTCTTTAGAGGACACTTGGTAGCTTCTCCCAGTCAGGGTACCCAGGTGGGCCCTGAGCGGGCTTCTTGGGCTTTACCACAGAAGAAATGAAGGCAGGGCAGAGTTAGAGGCAGAGACCCTTGGAGAACTGTAAAACCAATACTGGTGCACTCTGTTGGCTGATCCAAGCCCCAGTGAAGTCAAAAAGTGACTTTGTATTGATTGCAATGAGCTGCGGGTCGGACTCACTTGGGCACACTCATGACAGCTGAGCTTTGGCCCACTTCCACTCATCTTGAAGTCCCCAACTGCTCTAGCTTGGGCATGAGTGATAACAGAGCAATACTGAAATTCGGAAGAGTTACCTTGGGCTTCGGTGGCAGCAGGGGGAGACAGAATTTGAGTCTGTTTCACCCCCTCTGTTAATCCTTTCTATTGGCTCTGGTTTCTACTAATTGGTCTTTGACGGTCTGAAATTACATGCAACTGATCTGCAGGAGATAGGTAAGCAATAAAAAGTTTGTGGAACTAACTTCTGATTAAAGCTCCTGAATAATCCAGTTGTTGAGACAGGGTGGAAAAAGGGCAAGGGATAAATAAGGAAGTGGAAAGAATTAGAAAGATGTAATTTCAATTTTTTTCACTGTTGAGCTTAAAATGATAAAACCCAGAGAACTCAAGCATGAGGTAATTTTCCCCAGCATCCTGCTTTCTAAAAATATCTGCTAGCTCTCTTCTTTCTCCACCTAATTAAAAGGACTGATGTCAGAGCCTTCAGTTATGTCAACATTTGCCCTGCCTCCATTTCCCTCCTCTTTCCTACCTGTGACAGCAGATGCTGTGTGTCTGCGAAAGGCAGAGTCACAGGCCTGCRCCAAGACCTTCCCTTTGGGTGTGTTAGGGAGGGGTGCAAGGAATGAACTCCACAATAGTGCAGTCTGGCAGAGCAAAAAAAGCAGGAGGGAAACCCTGACCAAAAGCAAAACTTGTTCTTTCCATACATTCACATCTTCTGTTTGCCTATGCTACAAAGCACCCAGTTTGTGGGACATCCTCAAAGACTACAAAGTCTAAAAGAATAGTGTAGATAATGTCAGTAAAAGGTTGAGCCTGTTTGGGGACTGTGGAATAGGTTGGGGGTCTTCAGGGACTCCATTTCTCAATATGCACCTGTTACTCTGGTGTGGATATTTACATTTCATGGCCACGGAGCTGTCACTTTGCTTTATGAATCAATATGCATTCACCGAAGTCTCTCCCAAGATGTGTTTTGCAGAGCATAACTCTGTCCTCACCAAAATGCAGTGCTGGAGAACCAGCTTACAATCAAGGTATAACTACTAGACACCTCATATGGTTCTCTGTGAGGTGTTAGTAGGACATTGTGGTGAAAACTTAAACTGAACCTTAAAAATAAATAATGAAACACTTAAATATAGAACGTCTCCAAATTTCACTCACAACTTTTGGAATCTGCATTTCAATAGATTCCAGGGATGGCTAATTTAGATACCAAGTGTCTTTTCACTTACCCAGTGAACACAAATTTTCTCTGTGTGTGCTCCTTTCTAAAAGAAGAGAAAACTCAGGTGGATCTATGCCTGGAAAATATAAAGAGGAACCTCAGGAGGCTATTTCTGGTCCTGAAGATATTGGAGAGGGGCTATGATAGGAAAGATTGGCAGAAATAATAAATATTTTATCAGAAATGTACCAACAGGATTCCCTCCTCATTTTGCAAATCATCACTCATATATGGCTTTTTATCCTCTGGTAACTACAAATCAAAAGACAAAGCCTGTGTCATTACCTTTATTTTGCATCGTCTTTGGCTAGCAAGCAATCTGCTTGCTTTTTAAATAAATAAAATTCTAAAAAGGAAACGGTTATGGTACTGGCTCAAGCACTGAGGCAAGTTTCCGAAGACCAATTCTTCCATGCAGCATGTGAATCATTGTTTCTAGGAACCCACAATCATCATCATTAAGATCAGACCACTTGCCGTAGTGATGTCCTGGCTCATGGAGCAGGACACACACAACTTGCAGAACTGAGGGATAATAATGGATTCCAGAAAAATCAGATTAAAGATGGAGACATTGAAAAATGTACCTTTTAGCCCTTGTTTTACCACTGAACTCCTTTGTGATCATCCTCTCTCTTTATTCATGTGGTCACATTCCCACAAACTTCATTTGACTCAAGTATTTAGCTATAAGCTTGTCAAAGCTTAAACCTTCTCAAGTGCAATCTGTACAGCTGCAAAGCCAAGGAGGACCCACCCGATCTTACATGCAGCCTATGGATATAACTAGTAATCAGTTAGTTGAAATCTAGAAGACGGCTGCAGCCTTAAGATTTCATAACSTGTTGTCTTGCCCCCTTGCACCATAGATGAAGTCTTTCTACACACCACATGCCAATGTGTTTGAGCTTCTCCACAGAAATAACATGTAACTCACAGAAAAAGGGATTGAACACACTCACGAAATGTTCTGTCTGTCTTTCTAAAAATGCTGCTTCTGGGTTCCCTTACAAAACCGGGAGGAGGAATGCCTCATCCAAAATGCAGACCCTGCTCTCATTCGCAGGTGGTCAGCCTGTGGGACTGGCCTGTGACTCTCCAGGTGTCCCCCCATCAGTTCCTGGAAGAGTTCACAAGGGCAGATGCGAGCTTTTCCTTTCACTTGTGAAGGAATCAATACCAGCATCATTACACAATGAGAAAGCTCTCCTATACCAAGAGAAAGAAATATGGCATCAAGCAACTGTCAGCTATAAATGGGGTTAGTTAATTGCATACTTTTTAACAGTGTCTGCACTGATTACTATGAGCACTTGATGATCTCCAGAGTCTGAGAGAAACAGGCGTCAGAAAGGTTTTCGATTCATTAGAACTGAGGCATAAATTATGTCAATATATGACAAAATAATTATAAGCGCTTCTCCTCTCAATACTCTATGCCCAAAGACTAATTACATTGGCTTGGGACCTGCTAACTCCATTTGAGTCAGGGTCTGGCTGCAAGGACAAAACCACCTTGGAAAAGCAACTTGGTGAACACAAGGCTTCCGACATCCTTTAACAAGACTGAGGACACCTGATCAAGTGGGAAGGAGAAATTTTAAAGGAGGAGTCTCTTAGAGCTGAATTTTCCATCTGTTCAGAGAAAGGCATAAAAGGAATGAAAACAAATTTATCAAATGACACAAGGAGAGTGAATTGATGAATGACTCAGTTTCATCGCTGAGCAAGAGCCAAGAAATAAGGTACATCCCTAGCACTGAAAGATCTTTCTTTGAAGTGTCATCTCCTAATGTCCTAGCCTTTGACTGAACAAAAGTTATGTGCAATGCTACTGGGTCACCAAAGGTATCTGCTGCCAGTGAACTGATTGAATTAATTAGTTGTGCAGAACATTTCTTTCCAATTAAAATGCTGTGAAATCAATGAAAAATTTTATACCTCTGGCAGGACTATTTTAAAATTTACACACACTGCTAGTATTGACAATTCTTAATTTGATACTTAATAGATCTAAGTAATTTATGCCTTGATTCTCTCCTGTTGCAGCTGACTCTGAATACTTCCTACTATGGTAGGAGAAGAAATTATCTGAGGGATGCACAATACCTAGTGCCTAATTCCCTACCAAAGATCTGTATGAACTCCCCCAGCTCTTTGTCAAGAAAGGTCTAGCCTATTTTTGCCATGCTTGATGATGAAATGATCATCCTGAAATTATCAATTGACAGGTTGAAGTACTAGAAGAACCATCAGAATTAGACAAATTATTTCCTCTTTTGCTTTTTAAATTAACCTGTTTTGTTCCATATTATACCAAAGTATGCGCACTAATGGATAAAATTTTGCTGGCTCTAAGCCACTTAGCAACCTTGAGGGCACAGTCCTTTGCAAAAAAGAAATTGTTATGCAGCAAAGACAAAACAGAGTAAAAATATGTGCCTTGTAAAGTTATAATTACATGAAAGCAAGAAATGGGAGTAGGAAGTAGTGASTGACTTTAACTGGTAACTACTATACAAAAATGTAAAGAACAAAATGAACAATAAAGGTCGTCTTATTTACCTCGGTCAGTGACATGGACCGAAAAACATCCTGCTATAGAAATTGTGACAGGACTTGTTTAGGCTCAGTGTAGGGTGCCTCTCTGATCTAAAAGCTACTTTTGTCAATGAGAATTTTATTGAAATGAAACATGCTTCATTTCCAAGGACATCATTCATTTTGGGTCCAAAGTGGTTGCTGCCCYGCTTTAAACATCGTCTCATCTCACTAACTGCAGAGTATTGTTCTTGACAAAAATTCAATACAGTCCCACTGAGGGCAAAGGGACAATTACTGACAAAAGAAGGAAGAAATCCAATGTTGTTTTAGTTGCCCAATCCAATAGGTGAATGTCCTTCTCTCACACATTCCTTAATTTGGGCCAAACAAGCCCAAATGGTATGTCACTCATCTGTTATTAGGTATTCAGCAGCATTTGAGAAACGCTACTATTTTTCAGAAGTTTGTCCTCTGTTGTTTAATTTCAGTGTGCATTCAGAGCACACCAGTCCCAACCCAAGCACCAGAGCATGGGGCCATCGCTCTTATGGTGTTAAGCCCTTGGGAGCAGGGTGTCCTTATACTGTACATRTGCAATATAATTCCAGTTTTGCAGTCGTGTGAGGCTTCCAATCACTAGTGAATAATTGTAAAGGTAAAGGCTGTAAAAATCCACCACTTTTTTTGAGTTCATCTTCCACTTCAGCTCTTCTTATTCCCTCTAAAATGCTGTATATCTTCAGGGGAAGGCAGAATAGCACAAACTCATGCTCAGGCTTTCTACTGTACCTTTACTCCAACACCACCACCCAACCTCAGCCCACAAGGAATGCTGCATTTAGATATGGATGATCTGAAATGTTAGGGGACCTCAAGGCCTATGCTTTACTGATTAACTGTAGTTTTCTCCATAAACAATGGAAGAAGAGTCTAGTCATATTGTATGTTTTTGTCACATTATAAAATACCTGTATAGAGGCTAATATATTCTAAGCAAACAGAAGCATGATACAGCTCTAAAAGGTATATTATTTATGCATGTAAGCACATTTCCAGGTGATTTTACACACAGTTGTATGCAACTAACCGACCTATTACAATTAACCATTTAAACAACTGTTAATCATTTATAAACAGAACTTTAACACATACAGTGATCTGTAGTCCCACTAAGTCTGAATTAAATCCGATTCAGCTAAAAGTATTAATGCTCCTTCCTCTGCAGCTGCCCAGAGTCCCAATAACAAGTTCTAAAACCATGTTATTTTCATCTCGCTTTCAATAAAATGCACTAGCCTAAAGTCTCCTACACATTTTGTCCTGAATTTTCAAGATTTTAATTTGAATTAACACATTTATAAAGGAGAAAATCTGGACTCATGAATATCTATCATGGATTTTCTTCTTCCCTCCCCCTCTCTGGATGACAAGAAGGAATCCTACTCTTCTATAGCGGAAAATGAAAATCAAATTAAGGACTTTTAGACAGTAAATAAACCAGATTCACTTTAAATCTTCCATGGAAGAGTGCCTGATTCTATTTAAGTAAATGGCAAACTATAAATTGTTTCTAAAACAATCATATTGAGCTAAAGATTCATTTAAAGTTTTCAAGTAAAATTTTTCCTGACATCCATGGGCAGAAGTTTAACAGCCTCAGGAAAGAGATGGTCAAGCATTATCATAATAATACAATTTCAGCCCAATTAAAGAGGGTAATCTAATAAAGCAAAGTCCTCTGTAAACATAGTACAGTGTTCAAGGTTTCAAATAGCTGAAGAGAAGAACAACCCAGTTTATGAGCTAATATAATTTAGAGGCCTTAATTTGTCTCATGTTACTGAACGCAAAAAGATGTGTTATAGCAGACTGCTGCATCATGGGACAAGCCATAGATGTCCCAACAGGCTGACGGTCCCAATGATGGAGAAGGCATATGTCTCAGAAACAAGGAGAGCTTTTCTACTGCGACATGACATGTCAGAGGCACGAAGTTCCCCTCAAGAAAACAGAGCCAATGGACCAGACGATTCACTCATGCAAAGTGGCAGAGATCCAGCAGAGATTTGCCCTAATTTATGGCAGATGAGATTCTGTCATGTTAAAGGCAGGGCTAGCCTGCCATAAATTTAGTTCCCTACCTACGGAACTATGCAAACTTATACCATGCATACTTTTTAATAAAAACAACAAAAAGTAACCCTGACCAAAGACATGTGGTCTACTAGGGTGTAGTCCATCCATCTTTTGTGACCTGAGTATTGACTCCACATGGCCATGTGACAGGATTTACCCAGGTAATGGAAAACGGGAAATTTTGTCATTCCCACTGTGTATATTCCATAAGTCAGTGCTGCAGTAGATACTTAACAGATGGAGACAAGAGCGACAAAGGTGGACACAGACAAGACAGGCACAGGGCAACAGGGACACTTCCCAGGATCCCACAGGAACGTTGTAGCAAGGTCCAGACTCCTCACTTTTCTGTGCCCTCTACCCATGTTTTTCCAAAACACGGAATGCACATCAGTAAGTGCCCAAACTGATGAAAATGTATGTGAAAATGAACCCCAGAGTAATATTTCCACTTACAGTTAAAGCAGGCTCTCTGCCTAAAAACTCTTGAGCAATGACGTGTATACCATCTCTTGCTGTTCCACTCCCACTCCAAACACTTAATTAGGTGGGAAGAGATCCCAAAACATTAATTTCATTTGTAAAATGTCACTAAGTGAAATACAAGCAGACTGTCACTGTCCTCCATCACTAAAATGAAAGCTTTTTTCCTATGTTTAATGCAACCACCACCTAAAGCCCAAAGATCTGTCATGGTTTCTAGCTCAATACTTACCTGGGACTGTCACAAATTATGTCCACATTAAGCATTGTAGTGGTGTATAGCCAGTTTAGGGACTGGAAAAAGTCCAAGAAGCTCAGATAAGATTCTGCTTTGTAGGAGATAATTTGTCTGATAAGGAGTTCTTCATAATTGGAGACTGCCTGTTTCTGGTGTCTAGGCTAAACCAGTTGTATCTACAGCAAGAGCATTTTGCAGATTAATGAGCTTACATATGTCAAATATGGACATTGGCTGCACCACTGAAGTATAATGGTTCCTCAGTGCATTTCCACGAGTCCCCTGCAGACCCAGAAGAAACATACAGTGCCCATGAATTCAGTAATAATACCGTAATTCACTGCTAACAGTCATGGGAGATACCTCAGGTATCTGGTAATGTACATGAGCAACAGCAGTATGGACATGATAATCCTCAGTTAGATTATGCAGCATGCCTGTCCATGCACTTAACACTGTGGTGAAGCCACGCAGAATCATAGGATCACAGGATAATTTGCATTGGAAGACACCTCATGAGGTCATTATTTGTTCAATGGGTTTTGTCTTCATTTCAGGGTCAAGTCAGTTTAACCAYTGAAAACTTTTCAGCAAAAGATGTAAGACTGGGGGGTGTGGGGGTGTGTGTGGGGGTGGGTGTTGGCAGCTAGAAGGGTGAGCAGCACCAGTTATAGTCTAAATACTGTTCATGTCTTAACCACCTGAGCTAGGAGTGCTGTTACACTCTCTCACATGGATTGGATATGTTGGGGCAACATCAATAAACTACAGAGATGACAAGCCACACAATTGTCTTGCTGCAAGAGAGTCTTCTCAAATTGCAATTTATTAAAATCATACACCCCCAGAAGAGCAACAGGGAGCATTGTAATGTGAAAAAAGCATTTGTACTGTGGTATTGCTATTGCAATTTGTAATAGGATACTTACTGTGCTTTCTGCAAAGGCATAACCAGAATCTCATCAAATTCAGACAGGATCTCCTAATACAAAATGCCTTGAAGCTGGTGCAAACAAAAGACTAACAATCCCAATCCTAAAAACAATCTTGAAATTTTCCAGCTTTTTTTTGTGTGAAGTAAACACACATAAATAGAAATTCAAAAAGAGAACATTTCAGACAGCTGTAAAGCTGTTGGGAGGAAAGAGTTTTTACTTCAGTGGGCTGAATCTCCCAGGCTAGTCACTATCATCACCACTGTGTGGGTGGTTGCTGTTCTCTTTTAAGAGCATCTCTGTAGACATGTAGACTTAACATTTAAACATTTACAGACTCCAGGCTGAAAATCTCTGTGCATCAGCAAGAGTGGACGTTAACACAAGTATACAACTGACACTCTATCTTCTTATTGCAATACCACATTGAGGGCCCGAGCAGACAGAGGCTCCATGTGAGAAACAGGACAAGAAGTGTCTCGGGGATTTGGATGGTCTTTCTGGGCTGCCCTCGCTGGGTTTTCTCTGGGGAGCTGCAGAACAAAATAAATCACAGTTAAATGGCAGAGGTAGAGGTCCTGACAGTCTGGACGACAAGGACCATAAACGAACAGCTCTGCTCTGTATTTCCTGCTTTCCAGTGAAAACATTGTTCGACTGTGTGGGCTTCAGCACTTCAGCGGGGCTACAGGCATACATGTGGTCTCCAACAGCTAAAGATAATACATAAAACATTAAGCCAAAGAGCCACAGGTTAGACTTGCCATGTAAGTGGCCAGAAAAAAAATTTCCAGATCAACCAGCTCCACGCAGGCACACCTTGGGAAATGGCCTATCGAGCATTATTCAGTGTGAGCAAAAAAACATCAGTCTGCCTTCCATTACACTATATACATAGAGTGCTGCCAATTTCAGATGCTAATTGAAAATAGCTACTCTGCTTTTAATTCACAACCTGTTGCAGTCCAAATTAACTTTCCTATATGTGGCTTCAGGCACTTCTAACAAAAACGGAGAGCCAGCATATTCTGGAGTAGKTTTTTCCAAATGTTCAGAAGCATTCGTGCAACGTAGCCAGCTGAGAGCTCACTGCAGCTTCAAAATAGACACAAACAATACAATCAATTTAGGGATGATCCAAAACTACTGAGTTGCCTGTGGCAGTCCGAAAACTACTGTCTGCCAAGGAAATCAACCTAAAATTGCAACACTTATGATTTTATGTTTATATCTCAAATGCTGGCAAAACTGTGGGCCTTGGGCAGAGTCCCTCTGTGAGAAGCAAGTTTAATCTTCAGTCAACATCATTTTAGCCATGGAAAAAACAACCTGAAATAGGGCTTGCAAAACTACCAAAAGCTGGTCTAGTAATTACTGGCTCAGACTATTTATAAATAATAAGCAGTTGGCCTTTTGGAAATACTGCTAGAATATGTACTGCACGCGAAGCAGGGAATTGATGTCCTTGAAGATAAGTATCATCTGGAAATAACTGCTGTTACAACAGCTGTATGATAAACAGCAAGGTTTCTCTATAGTATAAATGCTGCACAGCTATGGGTCTGCAAAACGCAGATAACTGACAAGCATTAACCATTTTTAACAAGGAGGATATGCAATACAACCTAATTGCTGACATCAGCTATCTGAATTTGCAGAAGCTGTTCAAAAGGCCCCAAATCCCATTTCTTTGTATGAAAGATGATATTTATGTCAAAAAATTGTATTTGAGTCTGCTGTTGACTGCCGTAGATGGTAGCCTACTGTTGAAAGCAAAAGGGATTTTGTGGAACTTAGCAACTTGACAGGGAAGTTAAATGTCCATGATCTTGCACAACTAAAACACGGAAGTCAGCATCGGCTACTCACATGATTTTATTGGGATTCATATGATCTGGGTTTTTTTTAAATATTGTTGTAGCTCCTACAGTCATAAAACTCCATGGGAATGCCAACACCACTTTTTTTTTTTTTTTTTTTTTTTTTGATTTAGCAGTAAATGTCTAGCTCTTGCAGCTGTGGAGAAACTCTTGCAAACAAGATCCCATAAAAGTTCACAAACCAAGAACTAAACACAGAAGGACCCAGGCTACAATCTGGGGGCTTATCTATTTCTTTAAAGATGTTACTGATATTTTTTAAACCCTAAAACCCATCAACAAATCAGATAAACAGTCCCATGATTTCCTGTCACAAACTGTAAATGCTGGAAGGTTGCAAAATGGAGGAATGCAGAGAGAATTGCTCCTCTCCTATCAGAACATACAAACTTCTAAGCAGGCCTGAAAAAAAATGCCTGTCAAACTTGCCCAAGGACCTGATGTTACATGCCTTCTCAGAGGACAGCGTGGGATTTTGCAGAACACGGGTGTCAATGATATTAGCCCACAGAGGACAGGATGCATCATACACTCCAAGACTTGTCTGTTTGGGGACTTTTTCCAGCACAGCTATTCTGCACTAACTCTGCTAGGCACTGATGTATCAGAATCAAAGATTTTATTCTCAATTAACCAGACTAAGTCTGAATAAAGAATCAACTATTTGTTAATTGCAAGGAACTACAATGTTTTAAATTCACACTCTGTTTTAATCCTCCTTCCTCCATCCTCTCCCCTCCCCCAAGCAAACTAGGTCTCAGAAACCAAAAGCATAGCTGCAGCCCCATGCTTTCTGAGCTTTTCCTTGGGAAAAAGAGAAACTTAAGAAACACTGCAGCACTGACAGCTGCAGCAGATTTGCTATGCTAAAAAAACCCAAAACACAAACCCAAAACATGACAAGTGGGTAGGGGATGTTTTCACAGAAATACATGCTAAATTGCACAGTATAATCTTATGATGTCACTTGATGTAACTTGAGTTACTGAAGGTGATGCTCAGTTAAGTGTGTAATACACTGTGTTACAGTGTGTAGTAATACAAGCTCAGTATGTTTCTGGGCTGCATCGAGTATTCTGAAAAAGCAGCTAGGGAGAAGTCCCAGACTGTGGCAGTTGCTGAAGCAAGAATTTGCCCCTTTAGTACCTATAGCAGAGTGGACAATATGTTAAAACTGGTTTCCAAGTGGATGGAGAATATGTTAAAATTCATTTTCAGATAAAGGTATCAGCTAAACTTATGGTCTTTTAAAACAACCTATAATGAAGTGCTTTAGCCATTATTTAATAACATGGCACTGTTAAAGTTCAGTGTCAACTGTTATCCACTGTTTGCAGATTTGAGTAGGCATCTTGGGGCCCATGTGTGGAAGAACTGGCAGGCCAACTGGAAAAAGTCCAGAGGCAAGTAACAAAAATGACTTGAGGTCAGGAAAATATGACAGATTAGGGGGAAGAAAGGATGAATTGACATTCTTTGTAAGGAAAAGACATGAAAAGATACTTCAATTTCCAAAACCTTACGCAAAGAGGAATGGAGGACTCCATTCTCTGCGTCTGTAGCAGGTGGGACCMGCAGTTATGGCCCTAAGCAACGGCAAGGTTAGACAACAGGAAAAACTTTGCAGAAATGCAAGGGTACCCTGGGGCCATTGTGGGGAGCCAGCCCCAACATTAGAAGTCTTTCAAGTGAGTTAGAAGAACATGTTATGAAGTGACCTTTGGATAAAACGATGAATGACACAATCTTTCAACACCCTATCGGGGTGTATTCGACATGTGCCATTGCCAAGCAACGGCAGAACTCCTGCTCACTAACTGGCTACACCAAACCACTCAATTTTACTGCAGATTCTCTGTACTATCTCCAATGCCAAAAAAAGGAGACTAAGCTGCTGCCAAAATATAGCAAACTGGTGAAGTTTGATAGTGTGGGGTTATGAGGATGCATTCTCCCTTTACCTTAATGCTTGCAGAGGCAGGATTTGATGCAGAGCCAGGGAGCGCAAGAAACCCAAATTGTGCTATGGCACAGCCTCCAAGAAAGACCTATGCCCAGCTTTCTGACGTGAGGGCTCAATAGGCCTAGCAGTTCCCGTTGCCCTGCCTGTTTTCCAGGGGAGCTCCTCCACCCTTATTCGGTGACTATGTGTACTTTTCCCATAGACATTCCCCCCGCATGACACAGCTAGTGAGCTAGAAAATGCAATCAGAGTTCAACTGCTCGTCTTTTATTGCACAGGAGTGTCAGACACTTCCACGAGCAAAGAAGTGAGATGGATGTTCCTGCCTCCTGCCGACCACTCACTACCCTTCAGTGCCGTGTGTCGGTGCCCCCTCTCTCCTGAAATCCTCAGCTTCCAGCAGCGTTACCCTGCCATGCTTGTGTGGGTACCATCAGCGCCTCCACCTTTCCTCCGCCCATTTGGAATGTCAAAGAAAATGATGTGAGCAAATATTTCATAATCCAGGCCTGAATTACTTTACAAATAATTACACCTACCTCTGATAATTCTCTGGGGTCAGTGCACTGAAATTTCTGCACAGTTAACAACCGTGTTAAAGCACTCATTGTAGAATCCATTTAGGACGCTGCCAAGAAGCAGAAGCAAAGAAATTTTCTCAAGATGGAACATGCATGGATTTCATTCCCGTCATGTGCTATTGGGAAGTCCCTGAACAGCAGATGAGGCTTGAGGCTACTCCTTGAAGCCAGTAGATTTTACATGACTAAGTATGGTTAAGTTATTTCCCCATTTGTTGTCCCTCTACCACCTTCAGCTCCTGGTTAATCTCCACAGACAGAAAGGACAAAGATACAATATATGATTTTTCTCCATGCAACCAACGTACTTAAATCATCCCTAAGCTTTTCAAACATAGCTTCACTTCATGTCTCTAGGTCAGCACTTCGATACAGCACAATGCTATAAAAGTTTGGAATAGCTATATTTGGCACTGAAGTCCACAGGTATAAATGGAACTAAGTCAGCCGGTCACCATGAATGGAGTAAGGAGTTACTATAGCTGGTTTCTCTAGGACAGATACCAATGCAGTGGAATGGAGATGCAAAATGGTTTTGCACAGTACAAAGAAGCAGCAAAGCATAGACCTGGGCACACAGACATAGGCAAAAGTCCCATAGTTGAGACACCCAAGAGGTATGTCCTGCAGGCTACCCAATTCCCTCAGCTTAACCAAAAGATGTGAGAAAAACAGGCACTACAAAGCAAATATCTTGGCAGATTCCAGGGCAACTAATATGAAGAAGAGAGCATAAAGTGAGATGCATGCATTATATTTACATGCAGACATACAGATCCTTATAGGAGGGATTCTCAGCAGTTACTCCCATCAATTCTACAATATTCTCATTAAAATGTAAAAACAAGCGACATCAATGGCTTACAAGAAAGGGTGATGGGGACTCAGGCATTACTAATCTAATGGAATACCCATGAGGTCGGGTTAAAGTTTTATGCATATATCCATGCGTACATCCATACAAACACATTATAAAGGTGCTCATTCCCACCATGTGTTGGGCATTGTCCTAGCTGCCCAGGACCGTATGTCTACTCCAGACAATATAATGAATTCAACGACATCTGAAGGCAAGCAAGATCTGACAAGGATGACATGAGTTGCTCCTGGGAACTCTTTTGTTTTCTGACCAGTTTGGGTTTTACAGACTTTGCAAGGAGAGACAATATATGAGGCAAAGCTAAACTCCAGAAATAACTTCCCCTATCCTTTGTCTTTCTCAATAAGTCTTAGATTAAAAACACACATGAACATAAAGAAAATTAAGTACAAAAGAAGAGCAAATCAAGAGAAGACAGATGTCTTTAGACCCCTGGAGCCTACTCTAAAACTTTAATTCTTTCACACCAGACCCTGGGACTGATGCATTTTACCTCAACACTCTATGACTCAGCTGTTGAAAGAAAAGCAGTTGCCAAAAGGCAAGAAAAGCAAAGGGGGAAAGTCAAGCTGAGATTGTCTAGCTGAGAGAGCCTTGACTTCAGCACAGCACACTTCAACACTCTTTTCCATCTTTACCACTGGCTTCTGGGTCATGCCAGAAATACAGGGACCACCAAGAAATCTTTGCCCCCTCCTCACGGTTTTGCTAAGGAAGGTGCTACAAAAGTTCCACTCATCGCCACATACTCTGTTTTTTCACTCACAAGAATTAGTCCTCTCAGCACTCCTAATACTGCATCTCATGCTTCAGAGATTACACAAGAGTAACAGGGAGCAAGAAAATAAGGCACCACCTTGAAAACTTGGCAGATAAAAAAAGGTTTCTAGTGCTCAATTACCTGCAACAGGTTGTTAGCTACTGCTTTYTTCAACTCCAGTCCCACTCAGTGCAAGTAACAGATACCCCTTCTTCACCATTTATTCACTCCTCTGGAAATTATGTTACTTTGACAACTGGCAGCCATGAGCTGCCTGGAAGAAACTGGCAGTATGGAGAACAACACAAAACCCCTTGCCTTTCCTCAGGTGTTAGAAGCACAAGGAGGTTGGAGTAGATGCTGCTGCAGGGTTTACCACAGCTGGCTGACAACATAACCCCATGCTGCTCACCAGCCCTAGGTAGCAGAGCAAGGGATGGGTACAGGGAGTCTGGAGTCCCTACCACACCACCGATGTACCATGCTTGCCCACTTTCTCCATTTCTGTGCCAAAACCATGCTCACTGCCTTTTGAAAGTTTACACAGGAGTAAGACAGCCACATGGGAATTTCTACACCTGGTTTTTCATCCAAGGTCAGTTGTGCCTGATCACTTGGGCTGACAGGAGCATCCTGTTACAGCCTCAGGGGAATTTCTGCTTGCCTTTTTGCTGGATACCATGAGCAATGGTAGCAGTGCCAGGTATCACCTGGCTGCGGTCCCTGGCCTGGCACTGTTGACACCACGCTGGCGTGCAGTCAACCACCAGAAGCAAAACTGGGCTCACAGGCACAGAAGGGCAGGGCTTTGTGTTCCCTCCTGAAGAGGCTGTGGTACTTACATAGTGCTTTACGCTTCCCTAATTATTCCACTACCAGTACATGATTTRGCTACACTTCATTTGTCTGTGCCCTCCACAATGGCACTGGAGCAGTTCTGGCAAGGCACAAAATAAGAGCACCAAGTTTTAGCAACTGACTCACGCTGAATGGGATCGGCTACAGATTCAGTCTCTCTACCCRGTTAAGTAATTGATTTTTTCCAGTTGCTTTCTCCTCCAGCTGCTGCACAATGAGCTGCAGCCCATGACACACTCCCAGTTGTCTCCTCTCCCTGCCTGTGCCAGCCCACAATGGCAGAGAGTGACTAACACGCACATCATCACAGTTTTTTTTTCAAGTTCCACCAACGTCTTCTCGAGGAAGCGGCATCTGTTAAGGAGAGGAGGACACATGCTTTGTGCAACACAACAACTCCCAGCATTGCTTGGGAAGGTGTTGCGAGGGAAACAGGAGCTCACCAGACAGCAGCAGCTATAGCTTCTAGTGATCCTGCTTTTCTGCCAGTGTTTTCACTGCCTTTCTCTTGTTAAAATACCCCATGGAAGAGAAGTCATAAACGATTTCTTGGAGTTGCCACAGAGGTGAAGAATATCACATTACACCCTCTGCAACTCTGGTTTTTGGAAGGTATGCCAAAAGGTACAACTGCACAGAACAATCTATATCAATAACTTTCCTCTATACCAAGTGTTTCCTACACTTGTAGGAAACAAAGCAGGCCCCTAAGAAAAGTGATTATTGCCCTGCAACGTTTTGCTCTGATCTAGGGAATGCAGGACCAACATGTACGGACTGCTGAAAATGGGTTTGCTGCTTCCAATTTGTTCCTTGATGTCTAGTGAGAAGTCCTCCCTAACCACATATCTCAGAAGAGCTAAGGACTCCTCCAAAGATAAGGGGGGAAACAACAGGAAGCTGCGATAGCCATGGCAAAACCTGCAGTGAGTTCATTCATCATAAGATGAATTATGCCAGGACACCCCACAGCGCTCTTGCTATATAGTTGTCATGACCAGGTATTGATTGTCATCAGCTCTGTATCAGCTCAATGCTAATGCTTGTTCTTCTGTCTATAAAGAAAAACTTGCTGTGCTACTTACTGTTGCTAAGCATTTGCCTTGCTCTGTAAATCTCTGCACAGTCAACAATCTATTATTTGATGTACCAGTATTCAATGTACTAAAAATAGAAAAAGAAACAAACATTTTAAATTGTGGAATAAAAAACCTATCGTGCCAAACATCACTGTAACATACATAATAACAATAATGAAATATGATCTTTTTTTCCACGTGTGCTGATATTAAACATTGAACAGCAAATTTGGGGAATTCCTGTGCTTGTGGCAGCAGTGACAGCCATGATTACATTTTACCTATGGAAGACTAGTAAATATTCCCAGAGTCACGGAAAAAGAGATGTTGAAAAGCAAATGTGAGAGTCTGGAGGGACCCGGAGATGACTTAAAAATTGTTACCTTACTCATTTTCTTGTATTTTTGAAAAGGATGTGTGATGGTAGTGCTGCTCCTTTAAGAGTACAGAAACACTGCTAGCAAAGGGGAAATAGAAATAGTTTCTTTATGAATTGTAAGATAGTTCTCCTTCTGTCAGCACCTCTTTCTCAATGGAACTGTGGAGGTGACGAGTCCTTTGAAAATCTCTTCCCCAAAGCAGGAGGGTGGAAGCAGGATCCCTACTGTATTACTGTTTAAAATGCATGCAATTTAACCACACTGGAGTGATGTTGGAACAGGAACACATTTTCTCCATCCCATCAAATTTATTACTGTATTAATATTTGGATTTGCTTTCATATATTGTATCTACCTCTTTCGCAAGCACAAGTAGTTGCAGATGTATTCAGATGCAACACCCTTTATAAACAGTGTACCTCACTATCTAGGGAAGACTATCATGGGGCCTCTTGATTTGGAAATAAATCTTTTGGTATGCCCCACCTTACATAGGAACCAGAACTTGAACAAGGAAAGTGGGAGGGGAAGATTTCCCTCTAGCAGCTCTGAACACAGCTCATGTCCAGCCTGCAGAGACAGCTTGTCAGATGATAACACATTCAGTATTAAAATTCTCTTGAATTGTCCATGAAAAAAATACTTCTTCAGATTTCCTTCCTCTATGTGCATTGAAGAGCTGTGCCACAAAGTACTGCAGTAAAAAGCACTAATGAGCTATGTCCTCTTTGAGATTTCCAAATCCTTGACTTTTTCATTGTTTCTGAGTGGTTCGTTATGCACACTGTTTCCACTGAGCCATTAGTTGACTTCTCTTTCCCTCTCTGACCAGTCTCTTTACTGATTGGTCATGCTGATTATCAAGTTATGATTTTTCCCTTCCTCTTGGAGACTATGGAACAGGGGGTGTAAGTAACCTGGGGAACCTCATTTGCTCCTTCTCATTGTCCTAAGGCCTCTGATGGCTTCTAGCAGTCCCATACGTCCTTCTAGCTACCAAGCTGAACACCGTGGGACAGTAGCGGGGAAGCAATCAGAGCACACGTTTGAAAACAAAAGACCTCCATCCCATCTCTGCCTATCGCATACAATCATGACTCTCCCTTCCCTCCTTATAGTCCTCAGAGAAGCAATGGTTTCTCACTTTGTACAGTGTCTGGCACAACACATCCCCAATCTCACATGGGCTTTGTACATCTAACCATTTTTTTCTTTCTGAAGTTCATATCAATATGAGTCTAACGCAGCTGGATATAGAAAGTCAGCCTCCAAGAGGCCAAAATGAGAAGTATCCAGTTTTGTTGCTCATGTGACATACAGCAGGGCTAACCTGGGAAAAGGTGATGATAAAAGCATGCACTGTAAAAATAAAATAAATACATAAATAATATATATTCCATGTGCTACGTCTCAGAACAGATACAGAGGGCCAGATACGTTGCAGTGATAAAAGGATATGAATTTTTCAGCATTTGACAATGACTGGGCAGATGACATTCCTGTTTGCTGACTCTTCTGAATTTGGAACAATACTGGCCTCAGAGGGATTATCCCTGAGGTTTCCGGTAATAGAAAACTACCTCCTACACTACAAACACCTCACTGCAGTATTTAGAACATGCAGCAACTAGCTTAAAAAAAAAAACAAACAAAAAACAAAACCCAAAACCAGACCCTGAAAAACGTGGAGTTAAGACCAAGAGTTAATCTGAAACTTGAAAGCAGGGCAATGTGCCACTTTTTAATTTTTCTCATTGACCCCCTTACCTCTAAAACCAGCTGCCTCCAGTTGACAAAAGTTATAAATAAAATAGTTACACTGTGACCAGGGTGAAGTAAAAGGACAGTGGCTTCAGAAACATTTAATGATTAGCCTTCAGAGTAAGGTGCTATCTCCTTATTTTATTCTGGAATCATGAGTCAGGCTCCTACGTGAACAGTGTCTCCAAGGGGGTGAAGATAAAACACATTGGCACCATTTTGCAGAAGTTCACCTGGTCACTATTCAGCTTTTCTTGTTTTGAGGGCTTGTAAGTTACTGTTGGCTGACTGTAAGGGCCATCCATGCCACTGAGGGAATGTGCTGTGAAAGCAAGGCACAAACTTGGTTTTGCCATGCACTCAAGCCGCTCTCTATTCTTCGTCTGGCACTTAGACCCCTTCCAGGACACAATGACCTCTGAGCATGGACATAACTATTTCAGTGGTACAGAGACGCCTGTGCATAAATGCCTGCTTCTCCAGAGGCAATAGTGCTGGAAGACCATGCAGACAGCTCCAAGCAAACTGCCTGCAAGTCAGTTTGAGCTGGGAAGCAGCGTGCCCTATGCTCTTGCAGTTTGGACTTAGCAGCTGCACTCTTCACTTCCTTGGACCTGCATTTCATCTACAGAAAAACCTGCCCCAGGAGTGCCAGAGAGCAGCCCTCCTCAGTCTCTGCATTCATTTTGTCCCTGTTCCCTTTCACCTGCTCCTTCTCTGGGAAAGCAGCAGGCTCTCTCATCTCCTGATCTTCCCTCCTTTCTTGACTAACGCACCGTCCTTGCTAAGGTCTTTGCTCCCAGGCAGGAGGCTTCTGCTGACTGGCTGCAGCAGAGCTGGTCAAGGTCCAGCACACTTCCAGATTTCCTCTCCTTAGTACTGCCCCTTCCATTTCCACTCTGCTCAGTCTTCTCCAAGGTGCTTCTCAGGCATGGGGTTAGCCTGCTTCTGGCTCTCAGTCAGCTGAACCTCTCACTCCCTGTGGCAGATATCTGTGAGATGCAAAGGTCCCAAGGAAGAACATGACTGAAATTAAGGATATTGTTAAACAGATTGCCAAAGCCATCTCCACTTCCCAAACTTGGAAACCTCCATTGTGATTGTTCTTGCAATGAGTTTAAAGACAGTTTTGCTGCTGTGGGAAGTC
The DNA here is from genome assembly GCA_030449065.1 of Oceanodroma leucorhoa. Classification (NCBI taxonomy): domain Eukaryota; kingdom Metazoa; phylum Chordata; class Aves; order Procellariiformes; genus Oceanodroma; species Oceanodroma leucorhoa. The sequence goes on from JASVER010000098.1 coordinate 1,658,144, forward strand.
TGGAATATGACATTTCAGAGGCAATCCTTTTAAGTGCTGTGCACAGTCTTATGATAAAGAGATAATGATAAACTGGGGATTTTCAGAAGGGGATACTGGTTAGAAACACATAGTAAAATTAATCGTCACCCCAATGGCAAAACATTCCTGTGCAAATTTTCTGTGTGGCAAGTTATTTGTGCAAGCTTCTTAACTCTAAATGTAGCGCTGTACACTCACTGACTGAATGTTTTAGCCAATAAAAATATATTTGTAGCAGATGCTAGCAAGTGGTCCCAAAAGCTCAGGAACATTCTTGTAACCCAAGATGCAAAAAAATTCTAGCCTGGGATAAATGATGCACTTACTTACAAGAAGAAAAAAAATTATGCAAAAAACTAACCTGGTTTCAGTTTGCATTGCAGACTCAGAATGCCAACTGGAAGAGTTAAGCAGATTGCTGCAGTTCATTTTCAAGCACAGATGCTTACACCTTTAAGTAAAATTTCTCAAGAGGTCAGAAGGGAGTAATTTCTAGGTTGTTCTGGGTTGMACAGTAAATGCTGTTCTCAGAGCAAGACATGGGAATATAGACCAGAGGCACTTCCAAAAGACCATCCAACCTGTGCTGCCTTGCAGAACATGGCCATTGCTCTAATGTGAATGTGTTGTGTCCTCATGTGGGATGATCCCTCACACTGCTGCATGAGAGACCAGCTTCCCCAGAGTGCTCACCACCTGGCAGCTTTCTTTATAACACTCCCAGAAGGTCTTTTAAAGTTGCACTAGGAAATTTGAAAATCCAGATCCTTCTTTCCATGTCTAAAGTGGAAGAGGGCCATAACTCTCACATTTGAGCTGCAGGAACAGCTTCATCTGGGGCCACGTGAGGAGTTCCATCCCAGCATTGCAGCACTCCCATAGCCTGGGACTTTACCACAACACTGGTGCTACATACAGGTGTCCCTGCTGAAACTCAGCTTGGGAACTCTGTATGACTCAGAGCCTAGAAAACAGTAGGAGAAAGAGAAACTGACTGCAAACCATCCACTCTCCAAGTTTATTCTGCATCCAAACCACAGTGATTCTCCAGATCACTGTAGCATGCTAGGAACTGTCACTTTTTTTTTGCATTGTTTGATGAAGAAGGGAAGAAAAGTGTTTCCTCCCTGGACTTCCTGGGAGACCAAACAAGGCCATGAGAATGCTCTTGGAACTTGGGTGGTGATAGACACTAAAGACACAAAGACGCTGAAGCCCCTAGGAGAGGTTCATTCTTGGCAAGTTGCGAAAAAAGTGTTTAGATTGTACCTCAGAGGACTGTAAAGCTTTCTGAAGACAGTGCCATCTTCAGAAGGACTCCTGTGGTTAGTAAATATCCAACTGGTATGCATGAAATCAGGTCTATACCTGCAGGTAAGCACGTAGAATTTTCCAATCTCGGTTCATTTTTATTAAACTGGTAATGATGATGTCACTTTTCCTTTTGGAACAATATGCACTGAAATATTCAAAGGATTGAAACAGAGGAGGGAGGGACCCCACCATATTTCTGCCATGGATTTCAAAAGTTTTGAGTGACTCTTTCACACATCCATTACTTTGACAACAAGTATGTGAGCCCCAACGCATGAACCTAAAGGCAGTCCACAAGCAAATGCTCTGATCCTCGCTGTATTTTTAGCTCAGAATCACTATGTGTTGAAGCTGCCTTTGAAGATTTTATCCCCTTTCACAACTTACTCTGCTTTGAATTTCTTTACCAGACAAGTTTGGAAGTAACTGATGGAACTCTGATGGAAGTAACTTATTAAATTTAAGGCTGGTGATTGCAACCATAGACAGTGAAAATCATGGAAGGTGGAAGGGCCAGGGAGTGCAGAATATGTGCTCTTAAGTACTGCTTCATTTGTAACACATGGCTAACTTTGCTCATTGACATTCCTAGTGCTGTGTGCTCAGTATACCATGCTCTTCTCAGCAATTTCAAGTCATTTTGAGAGGAGCAAGAGAATTTTTTACTACACTGAACATATTTTCACACTGTTATTTCTCTAGACAATCACTTTGGTAGAGATTTTCCACCTCTTACACTTGAGGAAATTGCTTTCATTCAAAAAATAGTCTTTGATCCTCCTGGGAGGAAGAATTGCAGAACTTTGATGTATTGTGCATGATAAGGAAGCTTTGCTGGACCAAAATCCCTCCACAAGTGTTTGAGTTTCAAACTGGGAACATCACCAGTTCAGAAACTAAGGTATGAAGGAACCTGTACGATTAACTGGCTGGTTTGCTGTGTACAAAGGTCATCAGCGCCACCGATTGACTTCATACTTAGGCACAGACAAATTCAGGCCCTTCTTTCCCCAAGACACTCAGCTGTGACATAAGGATGCCAAGGGACAGGGGGAATCACCACACCTCTGGCCATTCCTGTTTTCTCACAGCACTCCATCTGTGTGCAAAAGTAAAAAGTCCTGGTCACTTGCAGAGCTGAGGGCCAGGGGCAGGGGTGTCCTCGAGTCATTTTCAGTGGGAGGAAAAATTAAAYAGGGAACAGCACCACCCCAGCTGCAGACAACACCTGACATGAAACAAAGGATGGAGGGGGACAGCATCTGAGATACCCCACAAAGCACTGCAGCTAACAAGCCTATGTGCTTCGAGTACTGCACCCAAGGGAGCAAATTCCCCAGTCTTCATTTATTTCAATGACAATTTGAGAGTTTAACTATTACAAGCCACTCTGGGGGGAAGAGGGAGCCACATGAACACGCACTCACCACTCAAAAGCCAGTATTTGTGCCACTAGCAAATGAATCTGTCAATGTCCAGAAGTGACAAGTTTGGATGGCAGCCATCATTAACGGGCACATTGGAAATATCACTCAGTTCTAATTACCGACTGCTTTGGAAATTATGATTGTCAGTCTATCATCTAATAGAAATGATTTCACATGCATTGTTACTAAATACAGCGGAGATGTAAGCATTTCAAGACTTTTCCTTTGACAAATAGCCATAATTTGACAATTCAGATGCAGTCCATACTTATCTGGGCTGTGGTTCAACATAAAATCTTTTACTGTCATTCAACTGTCCAAAACATCAGTTAACAGAAGGAATTTATTGTGGGGTGTTGGAGGAAATGAAATCAGAAGGTCTTCTGTTGCTGAAAAGGCTCTGAATGCTCATTGCCATCACTGAATTTGCTCTGGGCCATGTCAGTACTATAAGCTGACAATTACACCAGCTATTTGCAATGATAGGCTTTTCAATTGAGAAATTCAAGAATAGCAGGCTTAATTGTTGCTGTAGAACATTTCTCTCCGGCAAATTTATTTTTGGCAACCTTTAGCATATAGCAACATCTGAAAGCAGATATCCCCTGTAGCTGAGGTTTGCCACTCATGAAGGACAGGTCCAAAAGATTTTAGAGCCCAAAAGCCCTTTCACAACAGGTTTTCCTCTGGTGACTGCCAAGAAAAGAGGCACCTTCACTATTGTCCCCTAATTCACCTGAAGATGTGGGTGGGGGTGGTTTATACTGCTCTTGACAGCTTCAGTGTTACCTAGAAAAGTCAGTCAATGAAATTGTAAGCTTGCTGTGGAAAAGAAGATAATGAGGATGGGTAGTGGAGTGCCTGAAAAATACCGGGATCTCTGACTAAAGGGGAGATGGAAGAATGGGTACGCTAGGGGAAAAAAGCATCAAGAATGACCTTGCCAAGGAACAACACGCCAACACAGCAATGTCAAGAGCAATGCCACCTGGCAGCAGCAAGCAGTCTGCATGGGGCAGTTCTGCTTGGCAAAACACGGCATCCCAAAAGCAAGGCAACCTGCTTACCTTCTCTGTCCTTTTCCCCTGCCCCACTTGTTTCAATTAAAAAGCAAATCCAGAAAATAGGCACTTAACCTGTCATGTGGAGAAAATACCAGGCCAACTCCTCCTAGTATTCTGGGAACATTTTCAGGCCGTTTGCTTCTGCAGAAATTCCTTTTCTACTACTCAAAACAGCGCTTTAAAGGCAACCTAGGGGAGTCTTTGTGTTGTGAAATAGCACAGACTGGTGAGAGCTAGCTATAAACTCCCTCTTGGTGCTGGCTGAGCATCAGGGCAACCAACCTGTGCCGAGCCGCTTGCTGCCGTGTTAGGAAGGCTATGGCCCCGAGTGGCAGAATGCAGAAGGCTATGGCCCCGAGTGGCAGACTGAAGCAAATGCAGGTCCCTATGGCCAAGGACACCTCACCAGCAGAGGCATGCGCGTGACCTGCCTCCGTGCACGGCAAGCCATGCAGCCCTCTCCAAGCTATCAGCCTTGGACGTTCTGCCAGCCTCACAGGATTACTCTGGAAGCTGAAAAGTGAGAAGCTCTTGCATGCATGTTTCCCCATGCCTATGGACTGCATTTGTAAACAGGATGATTTGAGGTGCTCACGCAAGGGTCTCTTACACCTATTTTTGAATGAATGTGGTAAGAGTGAGTGCTGAGTACTGGAATACCATTCCTTTCAAAGTGTCAAGGGGACACCCAGCAACTGAGACACTGCCTTCACCAGCCATGCCTGAAAATCTTTGCACAGTCCTTACAGAAGATTTGTGCAGGGTTTTTTGCCATTTCTGAACGTGAAAGCCAGCAAAACTCTAAACATATGAATCTTCAGATTAGACCTGTGAAATCTCTTTGAGCTTAACAGCTGTAATACTTGGTCAGGGATCACTCAATACTTCTTTTTCCAGAGCTTTGCTTTGTCTCCTTGTACACAATTTTACTAATCTGTTAAAGGTAATTCTTACAGTTTAAAGGACAACAGCAATCTTGAAATGAGTCCCATTTTGAGGGGGTGGAGGGGGTAGAGTGAAGACAGTTTTGGGTACCATGCAGTGCCCCAGGCCACCTCTTAGCCTTTGCAAACACTCATTTTTTCCATAGCCTATGTCAGTAGTAAATTTCCTACAGCTGGAATGGCACCCTGCGGGACTCAACAGGCTGCAGCAAGCCCTTCACAAAGCCTCCTCCCGCCCTCGCATGCGCTCTGCACCCCAAGGCCTTGGGGAAGCCTGATTCAGTGCCTCTGCCAGGCTATTAAAAGTTAGGATGTATCACAGGCCTCGAATATGTTAACACCCCCATGTGCTTTCCCCCGTTATGTTTCTTTTCTCTTTATCATTTGCCCTTCAGACCAGCCACCTGCTTCCTGCAGTTTCCACATCTTCCTCCTGAAGATTTTTATCTTGCATAATAAAGATAGAGGCTTTTCAGCTACAGGGCTACGTCAAACCCTTGTCTTAAATACCTGCTCTGTTAATTCCATTTCCACAGGCAGCCCCCATTCTGCATACCTTCGTGTAAGAGAGATCCAAAAGGTAGACCTCTCTGCTGTTGGCACTAAATTCACAGGCAGAGCACCCCACAACAGTCACCTTCTCTGTTTTCATGGCAGAGGATTCCTCTGCTTTTCTGAAGCTGATCCTCATTCATGCTGTGTTTCACACCTCAGCTGGAGATGACACTCCCTCTCCCACCTATTCCCCTTCTCACAGCCATCACTGCCGCTCTCACCACAACCGCAACCCGGCACAGGGTACAACCACAGCGGCCTAAGGCTTTGCCTCTGACCGCCTCCATCCCTTGCTGGCCACAAGTACTGCTTTGTAGTGTTTTCATTGAAGCACAAGGCTTCTGACATGGATGAGCATTCTCCACATGCAGCCAGCAGTTGTAGCCATCAGTCAAGAGGACTGAGGCTGCTACCAATTCACCTGACGCTTTGCAGGTGGATCAGCTCACACTTGTTCGAATAACTGTTGCCAGGCTTTCATATAAGAAAGATCCATATGGATCAAGCTGCTCCTGCCTTGCCAGATGTCCAAGGTTTGCACTTGGTCTGGCTGCCTGTACCCAGCCAGCAAGTCCCCCATCCAAGTAGATTTCTGATACCAGAATGATCCAAGCATGCTTTATACCAAATTGAAGATGTGTCAATACAAAATGCTGCTAAAGGAAATTTACATTTCTGTGTGGCAAACTGCAAATTTACAGCCTTCCTTTCCTTCATGTAAATGCTTGCTCTTACACCTACCTGTAGTGAAAAATTCTGGTGGCTCAGGCACGTGTAAGCTCAGAAACACATCAAGACGCATGTAGTCTTGAATAGGTTGCTGAACCTACGCTTCTGCAGTTCTTGACATCTACCAAGCAATTGTGGAGAGAAGACCCAGCACTTAGATGCACAATTCAAGTTTATCGCAGCTTTGTTGCTCTGCTGCCAAAGTGGTGGATAAGAGAAAAACTGAACACAGAAGTGACCATGCAAGTGCTGCTTGTGATGGGAACGAACAAGCGGATGCTGTAAGCTATGATACATTGGCAGTTAGTGCTCAGGAAGTTTGCTGATGACACCAAGCTGTGTGGTGCGATCGATGCGCTGGAGGGAAGGGATGCCATCCAGAGGGATCTTGACAGGCTTGAGAGGTGGGCCCGTGTGAACCTCATGAAGTTCAACAAGGCCAAGTGCAAGGTCCTGCACATGGGTTGGGGCAATCCCAAGCACAAATACAGGCTGGGCAATGAGTGGGTTGAGAGCAGCCCTAAGGAGAAGGACTTGGGGGTGTTGGTTGATGAAAAGCTCAACACGAGCCGGCAATGTGCACTCGCAGCCCAGAAAGCCAACCATATCCTGGGCTGCATCAAAAGAATTGTGACCAACAGGTCGAGGGAGGTGATTCTGCACCTCTACTCTGCTCTCATGAGACCCCACCTGGAGTACTGCATCCAGCCCTGGGGCCCCCAACATAAGAAAGACATGGACGTGTTGGAGCGAGTTCAGAGGAGGGCCACAAAGATGATCAGAGGGCTGGAGAACCTCTCCTATGAAGACAGGCTGAGAGAGTTGGGGTTGTCCAGCCTGGAGTAGAGAAGGCTCCGGGGAGATCTTATAGCAGCCTTCCAGTACCTGAAGGGGGCCTACGAGAAGGCTGGAGAGGGACTTTTTACAAGGGCATGCACTGATAGGACAAGAGGTAATGGCTTTAAACTAAAAGAGGGTAGAGTTAGATCAGATATAAAGAAGAAATTTTTCACTGTGAGGGTGGTGAGGCACTAGAACAGGTTACCCAGAGAAATTGTGGATGCCAGAGAAATTGTGGATGCCATATCCCTGGAAGTGTTCAAGGCCAGGTTGGATGGGGCTTTGTGCAACCTGGTCTAGTAGAAGGTGTGCCTGCCCATAGCAGGAGGGTTGGAACTAGATGATCTTTAAGGTCCCTTCCAGCCCAAACCATTCTGCGATCCTATGGTTCTTCTGAATTACAGTGTTCACTAGAGTGTAGTTAATGATAATACATTGCACTGATACAGACACCACTGGAGGATCTCAAGGCATTTTGCAGGCAGTAGACCATTAAGTTGCATGAGTATGGTTTTTGTCAGTTGTCAAAACTTTCTGCTGGTGTAATCCTGCTGAGCTCTGTGTGGTTATGTAAGCAACAGATACAACCCTGAATTTATGTAAAGGAACTTAATCAAAAAGGCATTGTGGAAAAGTAAGATTACTAGGAATATAATTTCTAAGGTTAGCTTTACTATAAACAAGCTGTATGCCTGCAGGCCCATTCTTGCACCTCTCCTGGTTGTTTGCTGTTACAAATTTTATTTTACACTACAGTATCTCTGGAGTCTGAACTCAGTCTCTGTGATCTCAGCAGAGGCATCAGAATGCTCCTGCTTGATCAGCTGAGGCACACAGCCTGGTTGTTTGGAGTAACAGAGCATGGGGACAATGAGCTTCTGTTCCTCCTTCGGTACACAAGCAAGAATGACAGTGATCTTCCGGACATGACAAGGATGCTGCTATTTATTACTATAATCCTCTTGGTTTGCAGGAACACAGAGAAAGATCTCAATGGGAATTTTTTTAACTTTATTGCCTTTCCAACCTACAGCTTCAGTGTGTAAGGAGGTGAGACCCTGATCAAAGCACATCAGCGGGGAATACCAAAGGCAGCACAGAAACAGAGCATCCCCATACACCACAGCTGCTATTAACAATCCCTTAAAATTCCTGCAACATCTCTGAACTGAGGTACAGCCCCACTGGGAAGCACTGGCAGACAGTGAGGAGTTTCAAGCAAAACCAACATTTCCACCTAGCTTAACTGTTAGCACAGCATACACAGCAGATGTTTCACTAAGGAGCACAGCTTTTCTCCACCACTGTTCATGCAATCACCTTTTGTCCCTGCATAGCAGAAATATCCATTTTCTATATCAGCATCTCAAACTTAGCACCTCCTTTTCTTTTCTGTCTTCCATTTGGGAAAACAAAACTAATCAAAGTACACAAACAGCTACCGACAGCACATAGCCATGGATTAAATTCTGAAAACTGCCTAGTCTTTTAGTTCTGTTTCAGAGATCTCAGTCCTGAAGAGTTTAATGTTATCAAGGTGATCAGGAGCCTAGAGTATAATCCAGAAAAGAGGGTGAGAGAGCTGAACTTGTTTGGTCAGGCAGAGACAAGGCTGGGGTGCTCTAGTAGCAGCTTACAAATATTTGAAGGGAATTACAAAGAACCTTTGCCATCAGTCGTAGGTGATATAACAAGGGGCAATGGCCATGGACTGCACCTTGGGACATTCAGGCCACACAAAAGGAAAACCTGTTGGAAGGTGCAGAGATGATGCAGCCCTGGACAGACTCACCAGGGAGGTTTTTAAGACTTGGCTAAACAAAGGCAAGGCTGCCCTGATATAGTGCTGGGCATAGTCCAGCTCCAAGGGGAAAGCTGGATTCAGTCACCCTCCTTCAAGCCAAAATTTTCATATCTTTCTCTTTTTCCTTGCTGAAAAGCCCAGGTATTATGAGGTACACAGATGTTTTTGAACACTGTACCCAGCAACTTAAACCAGCTTTTACCCAGGATATTAGTGAATCTCAGCAAACAAACAAGCAACACTGGACCAGCACTGTGATTTTATACTGGCAACAACCTCACAGCAGATTTTTCACTGTTCCTGCCACAGGGCTGTTGAATCCAAGAAGAGCAGCACTAGGAGCGACTTCCAGAGGAACGTGATTCAATTCTCCAGACACGATCAGTTTTTAGATCAGTACTGGGTGGGTGACATGATATATGGTGCATGACAGAGGTATCCTGCCTGACTCTAATCATTGCCCTTTTTTAAAAACAGTCGGCATCAGTGTCCACAAGGGAATAGCCCGTAAGTAAAACAYCCTGGTGTTTTGCTGTCTGGCTGGATCTCAGGTGAAAATCTCATGTTGACAGAACCAGTGAAACTTGGGGGAAATGCAGAGTGAGGAAGAAAGGGAGGAAGATAGTGAGGTGAGGAAGTTCGATCTTTAAAGAAAGTTTCTTTATTCTTGTGATAAACTTTAATCTGTTAGACTATCTCACAGAGGTATATCACTTGTCATGATGACAAATGACTGACGTTTTCCTCCCTTGAGGCCATTTGACTTCATCACATATTTTGACAGCTACATGATTCTGAAGTCAGCACTTGCCAAGAGATATCATCATAATTCAGATATTTTCTCCAGATATAAGAAAGTAGTTTAGTGAAAGTTCAAAAAGAAATTAGGAGATAAAAACTACCACATGCCCCTGTATTTTTGGTTGGGGCTTTATTGTCATAAATAATATCACAAACTAGCAATTAAACTGAACTTTTCAAAACTATTTAAAATAAAATTAAGTAAGAATTATTCTTCATGACTTTGATAACAAGTCAAAAAAAAAGTGGAAGACTTTAAGAAGTTCTTCGGGTTGTTTTTTTTTTGTTTTTTTGTTTTTTTGTTTTTTTTTCTTGTGTTCTGGAATCTTAAATTCCTACTGTCACTGCCAGGAATTATTTTGGATTAAATTCAGGTGATCTGTACTAACTATGTTAAAATGGTATTCTCAGTCTGAAGGACAGAAAAAAACCCGTGTGACTTCAGATCACTATATTTTAAGATAAATAATTTTGGAGTTCAGTACAGCCTACTGTTTCTCATGTGCTGTATGTCTTCAGTCAGCTGTCGTGTCCTAGCCCGTGCCTAGTCTGTGGCTTCTTCAGGGCAGCGCATTCCCAATTTGTCCCAACACCTGCAAATGAGGTGATGCTGGTTTACATTTCTATCCATTATAATAACAAAAACATCTCTTCAGAGCTAAATTTTGACCTGGAACAACGGAGTAATCAAACTCCACTCACTACCCCACTGTTGATGTATAGACATTAATTTACGTAGCAAGGAAACTACACTGGAATTACTACTGTGAAATGGATCACAGGATGCCAGATGTAATACTGCTTTTTCTTCAGTATTGTATCCCATGGCCACCCACACCTTGCAGTGTTTTACAGAATTCTTGTTCTGAAGTCAGAAATATCAGCCTACTTGTTCTTGTCACGTCAGAAAACTCCACTTGAAAACATGGTCTGTCTCAACAATCTAGCCTACTCTTGAAGGGCAAAATKAATCACTCTGCTGCTCTTGAAGGGCAAAATGCTAAGTGTGGAGCAGATGTAGTCTATTGAGAATACTCACATCATTCATGGCAATTTATATGTGGGAAGTATAAGGTAGCACTCAGAAAATGATAATCCATATTCCATCTGAGCAGCAAGATAGTATAAAATCCAGTTATGCAAAAGCCCCATCTTAAGMCCAAGTACGTATTATTTTAGGTAAAACAGTTCTTAGAATTATTTTTAATTTACCCATTCTGGAATTTCATATTAAGTAGCTGGGTAGAAAATCTGATGATGTCAAAAGGGGAATAGACTGTTATTGTAGTATAAAATATTTCAAATTTTAAGCAATTTCTTTTCAGCCTTGAAATCCTCTCACCCTCCTTTACCCTTGTGGTTTTGGTGTTTATCCAATTCATTCATTTTGCCTATTACAATTACATCCAGGGCATCTTCCATCCTGGTTACTACCAACATGCTTGCCAGTTTACAGACACAGAATATGACTCTCTTCTAAATTTTTCATTGTTTTTCAGGATTTCTTCATCAGCAGTCAGTAGCTGATGCAGTAATACACACGTTTTTGAGGCTCCTTTTCCTTAGTCCTTCAGAAGTTACGCAGTGGGATATAGAGCTTTTTGGGATCAGGGAGTTTTGGTGGTTGCGGAAGGGCAAGAGTGCTGTGGCAAGCAACAAAGAATTGCATGACCACTTAAAATCTTCCTGAGGTAGAGAAAATTCCCAGGGAAGAGCTGCTTGCTTGAAAAGGCACACAGATGTTTAGGCTGAGGTTATGGAGGTGAGGCTTTTTCTGTGACTGCTTCTGTCCAGGGGACAGTGCATATAGCATAAATGAACAAGCTGTACACATCAAAATGCCCACAGCCTTCACCTGACATTTCTTTTTCCAGCAGAAAGCCAACTTACAACCCCCACCACCACTCCTAGTATCCCCTGCTGCACAGCAGCTTCTTCAGGGAGGCATTTATGCTTTTGTCTAATGATTCTGCATCTTTGCTATGAAACACATTTTAACTTGTCAAAATCCTAGTGTAAACAGGACATTTGTTATATATTACAGATCATCATACTGCAGACAAATGAGTATTTACTCTGTCAAGCTACCATATCATAAAATCACTTGCCTTCTCCATACACATTAAAGGCAGTTTTCTTAAAGTAGGCATGCTTTCATTATTGAGGATCCTAAGTAGAAGGGGAGGGAAGTTATTTCACAGGGGAAAGAAATTTATGCAAAATCAGGTTCATAGCAAAACAGCTAACAAGTTTATTACAAAAAAAAAAAAATACACTTGCCACTTAGTCTTTTATAGACCCATTGTTTAAAGGCAACACAAATACACCACTGCTCGAAGGGAAGTGTTTCTTTAAAAATGCATAGACGCTAGAGATGAATTTTTATGATAGCATCAAGTTGGTCATTAAATGCTGCAGATTATCAGCACAGTGAGATGAAAGACACTCTTGGGCAATATCAGGTGCTGTACTTCTCAGTGTTGCGTTTCCCAAAGTGTTTAATGTTTTGCTGGATATAAAGACTATTTATCACTTCATATATAGTCAAAATTAAGGGTCTGGAAACATGGTTGTTTCTTTAGCCCCAATGCCTCTTTCACTGGATGGCTCTGGGCAAGTTGTTTCACTTCTGGGCCATCTGCAAAGGTGCAATAATAGCACAGATAACACGCACATTTCTCCAGCATAGCAGCAGTCTCAGTCATATGACAACTGAGAGACTGCCCTTGATTTCAGTGCATTTTAATGAGGTACACAGAAAGGTAATACCATGCACTATCACCTGTTCYGTGCTCTTCTTGAGTAGCTGTTGAATGACCTGTCATCATGCTCCACAGATGCCCCACATGGAGGAAGTTTCAGTCATGCACAAAAACCTCTTGTGACTTCAGACCTGCTGTGCAAGGGATACTAGCAGGGATACTAACTCAAAGCATCTTAGATACAATGTGGTTTAGGAGAAGTAATGAATGAAATGGTTATTCTCTATTGTCAAACAATGACATGGGGGTGATACATGACACTGAAGCATATCTAGAAACTGCAAGTGGCAAAAGCAGAGTTTGTCTTAGAAACAAGGGAATTGTCACTTGAGTAAGAATCTGAAATTTATTTCCATGGTGCAGTATAACTTCTGATGTCATTTGCACTATGGAACACTTTAACACTGTGAATGAATATGAAACAACATGAATATGAGCTTCATATCCCTTGCAGACATCTTTTTCAATTAGGTCTTTCCTATGAATCTCAGTTGACAGTCATGCTAAGGGATTTTCAGACAACAGTGAATACTTAAACTTGTGACTTTCAAAGCAGCAGGAAAGCAATATTACCAACGTCTGTGATTTTACTGAGAATTTCATCATGTTCTCTACAGGTTCTGAAGGTACGTAAGTAGATGAGAAGCTCAATTTTCATGAAGAAGAAATAAAGCAAGTTTCTAGACTACCTAGCTGTGTAGGAAGGGTGAAAGACACAGAAGAGCTGCAACCCAAAAGCTCTTAGTGGAGAGAAAACTGATAAACTGTGCTGTGTGTTTTAAGGTGATCTGGGGGGCTCTGAGATGTTCTGGCAAGACTGACAATGAAAGGGGACTTTGAATGTGACGGTGTGTGAGTTAAGAACCAACAAAGAAGAAATCCACAAGCTGGCTTAGATCCTCAGACCTCTGAAAGTCTCCTGGAGACATAAACACCACAGTGAAAATCGGCTGGCATGAAGCCTAACATACTTCTGGAGGGGAAAAAATTACAGTAGAGAGCTATAATAATGTGCTCTTGCTGGAACCTAAAACCACTAGGCTTGCGGTCCCAAATGCTGCTGATTTCATCCTGGGTGTTAGCTTAAAACTTGTTTACTTTGCAATCAAAAGAAAACTCACAGATAAAAAAAATCCTATTTAAGGAAGTGGCAACATCATAATTCCAAGAAAAACTCAACTGGGGACTGTCTGGCTTGTCTTATAAAATATCCACTCAGAAATATACAGCTTAGAAAAAAAGAGTTGTCTGAGCTGAGCACAATGTGAATGCTGCTAGGGGTTGTGTAGATACACATCTAGGTTACCCATGACACTCTAGGTTGTCTTCTCCTTCTTGAGCCTGTCTCCAGGCTACTGTGCCTTGGCTGACCACCAATTGCATTCTGTCATTCAGCCAGCTGCTTGAAACAAAGCTGCTCAGCCACTGGCTTCCCTGTCATTCCTCATACCTGCCTCGGTCCCTATTTTTGGCCAACCAACACCTGTTTTTAGGACAGTATTCAAAACTGTAAGAGGAGACCAAGAGCTCCCTCACAGGGAAAGAAAGCCAAATGACAGGGAAGTCAAATGGGTGAAGCATTCATTATGGGGTGGAGAACATGATGCACSTATTTACTCTGTCATGCATGCCCCAATACCACCCCCCAAGGTAAATTCACTGCTCTGTTATAAGATGGGACTTGCATCACTCTAATTTACTTTGGTAGATTGGCAGCAAGAATTTCAGGTTTCACTTTAAGAAGTTTCTTGGCCTTGTAAGTGTGCAGCTTTAAACATGGAGTACACCCAAAAGACTCAAATCAGAAATCAAATTCAAAAGGACCCAAAATTTATACATAAGTGCATCGGTGCACTTAGTGCTATTGCAAAGTTCTCTAGTCTAGTCAACATCCATACATTCAGGAAATTCTAATTCATTGATTTAATTAACTCGGATCACAGTCAATGCTTTTACCAAAGCACAACCTGCTTCACAAAGAGGTTGGCTTGGTCTTTTTCTAGAGTACATTAAAGTATCATCTTTTTTCCACCCACCACCTATTGTACGAGTCATGGATCAAATTTGTCCCTGGTGCAATTTTACTAATGTGAGACAAAATCTATTGTGGAGGAGCATGCAGGAAGATTATCTATCTGTACTTTCCTTCTAATGGTCACTAAGCTTGTAGTCTGACCTAATATAACTCTTTCATACATAAATGATATCTGCATTAAGTACCTGACATGGCTGGCTTGTGCCTCTACCCCTCTAGGAAACACTGAGGCAGGCTCCTGTAGAAGGCAATCCAGAGCACCAATTTCTACCCTTGCTGATTACAGTAGGTGCCTGGGAAGCCATCTAATTCAGTACTCAGGCTATTTCAGTGCAAAAACATGCACGCTCTTGAAAATAGCTGGCATGGTCAGCCCATGAGTTCATGAAGCCCTATATTCTCCAGTAGGTGCCAGCAGCATAAGCAGCATTACTGCTTCCCCATGCTCTTGATTCCATATCTTTGCTTTTTAAGTACATACTGGAAACCCACTTGTGCAGAGACAGTTATACTCTTTATGTGAACAGTACACAGTGCAGTGAGGAGCTGGAGAGTGGTGCAAGCTTCCAGGTGCACAATACAACACTAAAAGCTCAGCAAGGAACAGCCCACGAAGGTGATCAGAAGATAGGAATTAATTATTTAAAAAAACAGCAATTAAAAATAAGTCGATAAGAAAGATTCAGATATTTATGCATCCATTTGCTTGAGTACATGTAAAAACACTGACAGTTAAAGATGAGCAAACCAACATTAACTTTGCATTTAATGCCAGTTTTGACAATGTGAGCAGCAGGAGCCCTGATGTCCACCATGGAATAAGGAGGCTGCTGGGGGAAGACAAAACTGTGCAGCTAGGTAACTTTTCTCACGGCAGGAGTGGGGCAACCAGAATCATCATGAGCTAATGGTACCTCATCTCGTTCTGAGATGAGACCATGAAAGACTGTATCAGGTGAATGTTGTGAAGGATGGCTCACCAACCTTGTTCTTCTTCCTTTAGTTATTCCCCAAGCCCACGGCACAGCTGCCCACAGCCCTGTCAAATTTACATGTTGATGCTTTCAGGTGTCGTGACCATCCCAAAATGCTTGGGGTGATACAAATGTGCCACCCGGGGTCAGGTTGAACACAGCACAACCAAGCAATATCCCAAGCTTGGATCAGAAAACCTCTCTGTGCAACGTGCAGACAGAGAAGCTGCTAGAAACTTGTCCACAAGGTGTGGAGACGGCCCAACCTGAGTGGAGTCTGGAGTTAACCCAGTCAACCTGCGTGGGGTTTCAAGTTCTCAGCAGAACGGAGGCTGAAGATGTTGTGCCARGTTGTCTGGAGCCTGTCTATACTGCTGATGCCATCTACTGGCTAAATCATTACCTAGCCATGGCTAGTGGGAAGAGCCTGCAGAGGTAGTTAGTTGCACACCTTATCTTCTTGCTGTGGGAAAGCTGACAGGTTTGGAAACCATGACAGAGCTGATCGTGGGGAACAATCAGCAAAAGACCAAAGTATGCATGTACAGAGTCCCTTCCTAGCCCTTCTCTATCTGCCCTAGTAGAAGTACTGGGAAATGAAGCTTTGGAGGGATTTTTTCCCCCCGTCTCAAAAGACCTTCCTTCCTTCCATACTCAGTATAGACCCACTCATGAGATGCAACTCACCAGAAGTGAAACTATCCCAAGCTGGAAAACAGTGCTTCTTCTGCAAAGTGAATTTGTTCTGGTGCCTGGTATTGCTGTGGGGGCAGCTCGCAGCTCTGGCGATGCTCTTCTGGTGGGCACTGTAGGTGGCACAGTATGGGCAGTTGGGTAGCTGGGTGTGCTTAGTCCTCTAGTGATCCCACAGCGGGCTGGGAGAGGTGCGGGCAGGGTCCTGCTCACTTCTCTCATTGATGTCCAACACTCGGTCACTTCAAGGAGCTCTAAACTCGAGTGTTTCCTGTGGACTGAGAGAAATCTACAGTACAAGCAACAACACTGTGACTTGCAGTCAGATCTTAGCATACCAGCTCTCCCAGAAGAGTAGACAGCCAGAGGAAGAGTGAGCTTGCAGGGTAACCAAATCAGTGTGCACATTTAAGTGCAGCTACTTAGCCAATGTAAAATCTAAATTACCAGACAATGAAACACCCCGTACTGACTAAGATGTGGTCTGCGTCATATCTTGAAAAACAACGGAGGAGTCCCAGAAGAGTGGTACTACTGAGACACTTTTTTAAAGATTGCTTTTGAGTGTGTCTACCCTAAATGCCATATTGTGGCAGTAACAGTGCTGTGGAGGCCTTGGCCAGCACAACCATTTGTTCCAAAGACAATATTACCTCTCCCTACAACTCTGACCTCACTTTTACCTGCAGATCCCTTTTTAGGAACCCAGCCTGACCTCTCTGGTAACACTGGTGCTGCCTTGCCTGGGCCCCATAAACTTCCCACATGAAAATCAAACTCCAGTCACATATATTAGCTCAAAATATTTTCAGACCTGGTTGCTCAAGATAATGGCCAGACTCTTACTGTGAAGTACAACATGTACCATCTGCTAGACTTAAACTAAAAATGCCTTGATTTTAAAGAAATGTTAGCAAAATCCTGGTAATTAATGAATAATATCATAATCCAAATTTGCATTGCCTGCAGTTCACTAATTGTGCCCTTCTGTCTTTCTATTTTTTTAATTAAGATGTTAGCTATATTCTATTACAAGTCCCTTTATTTTTGCATACCAGCTCCCTGTACAAACTTTGGTGTATTTTAATAATTCCTGAGACACCAAGTTGTTGCGAGTTATTTTTTCTCAGCCATTTTCCTTCCCACAACCTCCCTCTTCACTGTAGTCCATGGACTTCGGCTGAAGGATTTGTGCATATGGAAAGAAAATCACGATGCCGTGAGAATAATGAGCAAAGTGAGAAGGAGGGGGCAGAGCTGGTTCTGTGACAGACTTGTGTCATGACCTCAGGAGTACTTCTACTTCCCTTCACGGTTGTCATACCTAACATAAACACATTTGAACAGGATCATCTCTTACAAAACATTTGTAGATCATCATGTCCAGTGGAATTTTGATTCATAGGAGCCTCAGTACATGAGTATGTATATCACGCAAACGGTACAATTATTTGCACTTCAATTTCTTGTGATATGATGGTGCACCAAGCAGTTCTTCACTGCATGTCAGTGTTACCACGTTTCCTACTGAGTGATTAGGACCCCAAACATTGTCAACAGATGGTTGTAAATAGACAAACCAAAGTTTCGCAAAACTTCCAATAATTTCAACATTATTGTGTGTGAGCTATGATGCTCAATTAATATGAAACAAAAGCAATAGTGATAAGCCACTTTACCACAGGAAGTAAGTTAACCCAACATTCTTGCAATTGTATTTTATTTGATCATGCCTAGTGACTCTCAACATCTCTCCAACAAACATTAAGTTTTACAAATGGCCAAAGAGAACATTCTCTTCTGACACAAAGTGACCTGCCCTGCAAGTGTACTTTTAACAGCTAATTTCACAGAATAGTCAATGGAGCAGAAAGAATCTACACCTCTAGAAATTAATATATTAGATGCTTACATTGCAAGGTTCCAAGAATGACCTTTATGCCTCGTGATCCAATGTACACAAAGGTGAAATGTCCGATGGCTGCTAGACCACTGAGTGGAACTGCTCAGGACAGAACTATCCATCACAGACAGTCCTTTTTTTAATTTTGCTTACAGTCTTCGGTGAAATTAACGGCAAAGCAAAGGATGCCAAGCACTTTAAAGGTACTGCTACTGCTGTAGAGTGAGGCCCAGTTAGAGACCATGCAACAATTAGGTTTTATTTGCTGCTCAAAACCCCACTCAATGAAGATGCTTGTTCCCCTTTTTGGGAAAAGAAGGCACTGTTGTGTATTTCTTCATTCATTTGATCTTGAGCTATTTATAGAGTGGTGTCCTATTCCAGGTAATAACACACATCTGAAAAGGAGAATAAGTTCAAAGGTGTGGTTTGAATACCCATTTCAACATCAGGAAATATCCCATTTCTTTCCCAAACAGGATCTTAGAAAATATGAAGACCCAATGTGATGTTGGCTTGGAAGTACAAAGATTTGCTAAAACATTTCTGTGCTGGAGAATGAAAAATAACCATACACATTTGCTTTCATACAACAGCACAGGACTATAGATATGGCTTAGCTTTTAGCTGTGATTCCAAAGAAAATGAGGTGTATTCAGCCCCTGCTTTGTAGCAGCTTTTATAACCACATCGGCCAACTTAATCTAAATTTGACTGCAGGGTAAGCTCTCAGTCACACTCAGTTCTAAAAAATTTGTGAAAAAGACATGGAAAAATAGAGCTGCCAGACACCAATCTGTTCCTCTAAAAAAGGCTGGGCAAGCATATTATTCAGTGCCAGAGAACTTTAACAGGAAAAAGGTTTTAAGAATGCCACAGCAACAGGAAAAGGCTAAGGCCCTCTGATTTTTAGACATTAATAATGCAGCCAGAAGTGCAAAGACCTGCTGGAGCGTGTCCAGAGAAAAGCAACGAAGTTGGTGAATGATCTGGAGAACAAGTCTTATGAGGAGCGGCTGACGGAACTGAGGTTGTTTAGCCTGGAGAAAAGGAGGCTGAGGGGAGACCTTATCGTTCTCTACAACTACCTGAAAGGAGGCTGTAGCGAGGTGGGTGTTGGTCTCTTCTCCCAAGTAACTAGCGATAGGATGAGAGGAAACGGCCTCAAATTGTGCCAGGGGAGGTTTAGGTTGGATATTAGGAAATATTTCTTCACTGAAAGGGTTGTCAAGCATTGGAACAGGCTGCCCAGGGAAGTGGTGGAGTCACCATCACTGGAGGTATTTGAAAGACATGTAGACATGGTGCTTAGGGACATGGTTTAGTGGCAGACTTGGCAGTGTTAGGTTAACTATTGGACTCGATCTTGAAGGTCTCTTCCAACCTAAATGATTCTATGATTCTATGATTCTATGAAACTGAGCTGCTGTTTTTGAGGAAGTTGTGAACAGATCCATGAGTCCTTGCTCTACAATTCACTGACAGTGGGTACAGAGACCTATTGATTTCACAGGGCAATGGGAAAGAAAGAATCTAAAATACACAGTTGAGGCAAAACAGCAGTTACAGCCAAAAGATGCATGAGCCTCAGTGGAGAGTATAATGGAGAGAAGAGTCATCCTCAGTCCTGGCTCCCAAGAGGAAGGAGATGCCGTTCTCCTGGGCAGAAAATGATTCCTCAGTTGGGCTGGACTTCCTGTGGGACCTTAAATGCTCATAGCAAAAATCAGATCATCTCTTAAGAGACTGCAGGTGTTGAGACTGCATAGTGTTGACTTCTAATGTCTGTGACCTTCACCACACTGTGAACAAAACTCCACCAACATGGACTACCATATATGGCATTTAAGGTCAGGATAACTTTCTATTCTGTCATTTGAGGATGAACTAAATCTATATATGCACAGCCCAATTTATGGTGATATTTATTCCTGAAGACAATGGGGAAAAAGACACATAGTGTAATTCTAAATCCACAATAGAGCCCAAGGAACAAAAACCTCTGTTCTCCCTACTCAGTGTGTTATTGAGGTAAACTGATGACTGCCACACAGTAATACAAGTCACCAGCGCAGTCAGCTTATCAGTAATTAGCCTTGCATAGACATGAAATAAAAAGAAATTTAATTCCTGAGTTTTAAAGCTTCTGTGGTGCTTTGTCGGGGACAAATTGTCTGTAGCATCATTTTGCAGTACAGCATGTGAGGACGTGTGTGACTTACAGCGCCATCGTAGTGCTCAAGGGAGTTGAGACTTTCCCTATACTTCACTGAAGGGACATAGTAACAGCTGATTAACTGTTTGGGACTGAGGGAACCCCCAGATTTAAATTTCCAGATGGCTTGTGAAGCTCCTTTCATATGTTCTCCAGGGATAACACCTTGGTATTTGATAACTTCTTATTTCCTGGCTCTTTTGCTGGCTTGCAAGGGAACCTTGTGTAAGTTGCCTTAGTATACTGCCATTAGCTCACTTTTCCCACCTTGTAAAATGCAGATATTTACACTGACTTCTTTTGGAAAATTCTTTCACATACGCTAGGTATTTGCAGACAGTGTTTTCCCCATAACTAACACAAGCCTCAGATACAGATATCAGTACTGCAGATTGAAAATCAAATCACACATATATGTCAACAAAGAGGGTATAAATCCAGTGAACCAAAATATATAATGAGCATCTTTCAGCTGAGGAATAGGTTTGTGTAAACAAGTTTTCAGTAGCAGTTCTTGCTCCAACAAAACATGCACTAAATTTAAAATGCAGTCAACTACACAAAAGTCTTATCTTCTAGCACTGCAAGCAACCTGCCTTGTCATCTTCATTATCTGTCCCTCCTTTCACCTTTGCTATAAAGCTTTTGGATTCAACATGGTTGGACACGATGATCTTAGAGGTCTTTTCCAACCTTAATGATTCTATGGTTCTATGATTCTATAGCAGTTAAGCACAGTTTAGCTAAAGAATCCTCAAAGTGAAAGTCTGTGAAAGTAAATAACTAAGGGCAAGCATCTGAAATGCAAGAGTTTCTCCTTAAATTGTAACAGGAAGGTTTCAGCCCCAGAATCTCCATCTAACTCCCTTCCCAAAGCTAGCTGGCTAGCAGTCCTGGCAGCTGGTAAATAAATGACCTACATGGGCAGCAGATTTTTATTTTGGCAGGACTTGTTAATGAAATTTCAACAAAAGCCCCTCACAGGCTTTTCCATTTATGGAGGATGTGGCTTAGCTAGCACTTGGATTATTCCAACAAGTCTTCAGAAGTCTTAGTGGCTTGAGAGAAGTTGTGCTTTATGGCCCCAGATTTAGGGCTGTCCAGCTTCTCCATCAATCGCTCCTTACCACGCTCCAATCCATCTGACTCCTGTTTGTGCAGGGAGCAGCAGCATGGTGCTAAGAGCTGCCTGGGTGACTGTAGCAGGCAGGGTGATGCTCTCTCTGACATTTTACAGGGGCATTACGGTGGCCAGCAGCAACATCCAGCGTTTTCAAGGTGTATCTGCTAACCAAGTCATGATGATCCTTCTGAGGACTCTCCGTCTCTGCTCATTGCCCCTTCCCCAAGCATTCATCTCTCCAGAAGGCTCTCTGCACACTGTAAAATCCTTGAGACCTACATAGCCAACTAATAAGCTGATCTATGCTCTACCTTATTTGATGCTGAAAGGCCATACTCCCCTTCTGCAACGTTTTTCTGGGAGACACATGCCCCAGACTTTGGGAAATACTTTTCAGAGTAGACACACTCTTCCCCTACCAGTAAGACAGCAGACAATTTTCTAGAGCTGAGCATCCAAATACTGCTCCATGGTCCTTTATTGGGGAACCCAAATGATTAAAAGAAATTTAAAAAATTGCTCACCTACAAAGCACTGTCTCAGCTCTGGGGCAGACTACAATTCGAGGCACCACTTCATGTCTTCTGTCCAGAGAGAAGCTATAACTGTGTGGTGAGGAAACTTCTATCTGTTAAAACCAAACTGGATCCCAAGCATCACTTTAGAAATGAGTAAATAAGACAACGGACCAAAGGCCAGGCTAAGAGTAAGAGATGGGGGAGTGAGGAGGCAGTTAATTAGCTGCCAGTGCAAAACGTCTAGTCTGAAAACAAAGGGACCCATATTTGAGCTCTTACCTGTGGCTCCTGGGAGCCCAATGCCGATGGTGGAGGTACCCCTATGTACAACACTGCCAGAAAGTGCAACTGCATCTCCCCCTCTGCTGACTCAAAAGAAAAGATATTTTAGATAGGTACACGCTGGTTTAACACTCATGAGAAAGTTATTTCAGTCACTGATACTTTACACAGATTTGTATCTGCCAGAGCCTACCATTACAAAGGAGATATGTGAGGAATAATGTAGGGCCAGCACATCCAGTTTATCTCTTTCAGACATGAAGTTTGCAAACTGTGGGACATTACCTGAGCAAAAGTCTCTCTGCTATCCACAGGCTGACAAAACTATCACTGCTGGTAACTCCAAGAGAAAATGGCTCTCACAACACATGAACAGATACAGGACACTGAGAGATATGAACAGTGAGAAATGCTCTTGTTGAAAGAAGTTAATGGGCTGTTGGTCTCTCAGATTAGAAATTACATCCTTGCCCATTCAGCACAGTATGAGAGAATCAGATCTTGCCTAACATCTGTTGCTTGGCCTTACTTTGAAGCATTAATAAAGAAAAGCTCCCAAAACATCCTATTTGCCTGTGCTATCACATGTCCAAATCAAAAGTGGCACCCGGTCTTGTACGGTACTTCACCTCCCTCTACAAATGCGAAGACCATGCATACATGGTCATCCCACAGTTGCTCACCTTGTAACTGGCAAATGTAAATGCAAACTAGTACTGACCAGGCAATTCTAATACGTTTTAAAAGCATACCATACATTTGTTCCCCGTACCATCTTAACTGTAACTTAATATGAACACTCAACACAGGAATATAGAGTACAAAACCAGGTAATACAGATTATGTTAAAAATCAAACAGAATTTAAGAGAATTCTTACTTGCTGATGCACAGGCAATTTTCAGTTAGTGCTACTATGCTTCAGTACACCAAATCAATACTTTAAAAGGATATATCGGTACTTTTTTCAGCTGTATACTCCAGGCTTTCTGGCATATTTCCTTCCTCCACTTGCATCCACTTCACATAAAAATACACCGACAGCAAAGATTACTTCTTCAAATACTAAGAAGTCACTCATGTTCAATTATGACCTGCACGTATTAGCACTGGCAACTGCGCTGGCAAGTAAGTGTCTTCAATACTGTGACTTATAATTGGCCATCGGAGAAACTCTCTCCAGATAAGGTTTGCAATGTTTTTAAATCACTAGATGGCGATGTAACAAGCAGCTTTACAAGTACTGCTGATGCTTTCAGGACAGAAAATCATTTCTGTATAAGGAAAGATAGTTCATTTCAAGTGGAAGAAATGGGAACAGCTACAAGGTAAGGGGAGAACATTATATTTTGCTTTAAGTGAACTTGAATAAAGGCTCCATTYGGATGAAAAAAGTCAGTGGAAGATTTTGAGTTAAAAAGCTTCTCTAAAACCTGAATAAAGAGATTATTTTTAGTACAAGTTCTATTTTTAATGGTCCTATAAGGGGTCGTCAGGTATTTTGGAAGAAACACCACCATTGTGACACAATGATTTCCTGAAGCAGACTATGACACAATGACCCTATTCACTTGTGTGTCTGTTCCTTGAAATAAATATGCTTTAAATCTATTTTACCTTCCAAAATTCCCTCAGAAACAAGAAAGAGACAAAACCAACATGAAAATTTGAGACACTTCTCTCTAAAGCCAAAAATATACAACTTTTCCTTCTGTCACTGCTAAAATTAGTATCATTGAAGTGATGTTTTATGAGGTTAATGGGATAACTCATGTGTACTCACTTGCCACTGCCAATAAAGAAGGGCTATACGCTGACTCAAACAGTAAGTATTTGGCACCTATAAATTATCTGTGGGAAATTATTTCCAAGTACGGGACAGCAGCTGCTGCAAGTCTACATAAAACTGCAGAAACCTAAGACTGGGAAAGAAAGGAGAAGAAATGTGAATCCCATTACACAGTGTGAGATGCATACTTGAAACTTATGACAGAGAAAATGCTGCAAGAGATTGAATTCAAAAGATAAGTTATAATTCCACATAACTGTTGATATCAGAGAAAGCTCCAACCAGTTCAGTGTCTGCAAGTTCTGGGAGTGAATACTGTGACCTTCCTCCTTTCCAAGTCTACTGTGGGCTTCTTTTCTGGGTCACCTAAAGAGTGTGCATCAGCCAGGTTAGCTGCAAATGTCTGTCTGCAGACCAAAGGCTTTGGGACACCACATCCTGAAGCACCAGGTCCATATGTTGTGGTACTTCTGAAGAACAGAGCAGCAGCAAAGTGCTCTACAAGGAAGGTAGAAAGGGGACATCTCTGGCCCGGGTAAGGGGATGGGGGCACATTGTCTTGGCACCATCTACTACCACCACAAAGAGAAGTCATATGAGAAGGACTGCTGCAGAAAGGATGAAATAAAATAGGTTAATGCACAAAGCCGCTGGCTCTAGGGAAGAAGGATTTCCTGAGATGCAGCTTCTATCTTTTTTGAAAGCTTGACCAAACATTTATTCCACAATATTTTTGAGTTTTTTAAATAAATCCAAGTGTACCGCACACGATCTGATTAGCAATGTCTGTAGACTCATGACCCACTCTTTCAGCTGACACCATTCAAGTAGAGCTTTGCCTTTTAAAGATCATCTAGAAAACATGCATCAGTAGAAAAAGTCTTCACTACTACTTTGATAGTGAGTGTTTAAAGCTTTACTCAGGAAAAGAAGCTGTCAGCTTTTCATCTTTCTCAGATCGTCACTGATAGAGTGTGAAAAAGACTTCAAGACTCACTGTTCAACTCTGAGTTGCATTATGACAACTAGCCAGTTTTTAATGGCTAGCGCAGCTGAATTGGCAAGGATTTCTTAAAAAGGCCTGAACAACAAAAACCTTCTGCCAGAATTCAGCTGACTACTATGTTCCCTGAATCAGGGGGAACAAAGAGAGAAATGCAGAATCTCCTAAATGCACATAATATTTCACGCTTCATAGTCAAAAAGCCTGCAACCTAAGTTAGGTCAGTGGAGCAAACCAAAACCATTAATCTTTTCCAGTAGCTGAGGCTTCTAAAAGGCAGAGAAATTACAGGCAACATCCTAACTGTCTGCCAGTTTCAGTGGTTTTGATCTGACAACAGAGAATAACAAGTTAACACTCTGAAATTATTTACCAATTAGTCCCACATATGATTTAGGATCACAGCATGCTCCTGCAGGTTATGCTAGAAATTTGAGAATCACTCCCCCTGCAGTATGATTAGTCGGATATAGATGATGCAAACACAAGTCTACCATTTTGGAGTTACACAAAGAAAGTCAGAAAATGTCAGTAAGGGAAGATGAAGAGATGCAGGACACAGACTGTCTGTGGTCACTGAGTTTTCATACGCAGAATCTGCACACCTCCTAATATATTAGTACTCAAAAGCAGCTGACACCTTCCCTCCCCACCAATAGCTTGCACATAATTAGACACAGGAGCAAGGCAATGCTGGGGAAAAGGAGTCAAGTAAGGTGAGGAGGGAAACATGGGGGTTACTCCCTAGAGGGATAGTTGGGAACTGCCTGTGCACGTGTAAAACCCATATTGCTGCCAAATCACACTGCCGCTTGTGTTTTGGAAAGATAACACGTGGGAAGGTGCTTGAAAGTATAGCAAGCTGATAAAAAATGATCTAGCCGAGCACGAAATTTTAGGAGTCCTGGTTCCTATAAACACCCCTCTAGTCATTCCCAGGTAGTCATATGTTCTCCATTAGTGCAGAACCTGAGTGCATCATAATTTTCTCTCTTGTCAGTCTATGATATCAGAATAGTTTTTACCTCTGTTTTCACATTTCTCTGGGACAAAAAAGCTGAGATCCTTGAAGGTATTTAAATGCTGCTTCTCACATACAAATTAGACTAGAGACACAATCAATGCTAGTTCAAAACCTGAATAACGCTGAGGATCTGAGACAGAGCCCACACAACTTGTCCAGGGCATATATAAAATCTGGAGATGGACAAAAAAAAAACCAAACCAAACAACAAACTCAAAAGTGTTTTGGTTCTTCAGGTGGTCTTTAACCGCCACACTCTGGGAGTACTGAGCTTGTCAGGACTGATTTCCGCTAGCTCATCTTGCTCCTAGCCAAGGTTCCCAAACTTTTTATGGCATATATCCCATCAGATGAAATAGGACTCCAGTGTCTCAACACCTCTGTGGATCTGATTTTGTACATTGCCACCCAGCCACTTTCTGCAGATGTCTTTTTAAAAATGGACACCTTTTTTATGATCTCAGAATACATCCGGTGCCTCTCAGTTAAGTGTGTTTTCATTTTTAGTACAGTTAGATCTCTCTGTCCTTTTTCTATGTCATAAACAAGAATGGAAGACATGGCGCCTTTCCAGAAATCTGTAAAAACAACAGGGAAGGCAGGCACCTCCCAGACCTCTGCGCTGGAGAGCTCCCAAATTACTTAAGTAAATTAAGTATTGATCACTTTTCATGCAAAATTTTTTTAGTCTGAATAGGTGGCTTGAAGAGAAAATTAGGATTGTAGTTTTTTTCCTGATTTAACCAGGTTGTTTAACAATTCATTGGAGACAGAGAACACAAGTCTTTACACAACCTTGTAATTTCTGAGGTGGAAGGGAAATGGCAAGGGGAGGGAAATGGGAAATCAACTGCATTGATTTAACACGTGGGGATTCAATTTTTGTGGAAGAAACTAAATGTTGCCAAAGATCTGACAACCAAATCTTCTCTCCCTACCAGAGATGGATATTGACACACAGCTTTCATAACACATACAGTGATACTTCTTTCAGCTGCAGGTGTAGTGAAACAAACCAAAAGGTTGCAATTTAGTTCAAATTAAGAGAGAAAAATTCTGTTGTCAATTAATTCCTCCTTAAATCACTAGTCCAGACACATCAGGGCACTTTTCAGATCTAACTATAGAGGAAAAAAAGCCATTATCTACACGGAAATCACTGTGGTTTTCTGCACACATTTCCATTTCTGTTCCTGTATGGGACTCACAAATATCAAATGCATGGCAGACACTACAGACTCATAGAGGATTTGGCATAATGGGAGGAAAACCTAGAGGCTGGGCAAGGCATAGAACTTGCAAATATTGTGAGACCTTGAAATAGTATGGTGTGTTCAATGCCAGACTAACTACTGAAATGAAAATCATTAACAACTACAGGCCACATGCTACTCACCACAACTTTTGTGGTTGGATCATCTGTTCCTTGTGCATTATATGAGCCAGAATTCAGCCTTAAGGGTCCCTGATAACCTCTGACAACTCACAGGTAACCATTAACCTCACCACAACTCAGACACATTAAAAAAGGAGACTATGTTCAGGTGTTCAGCTTCACACTCAAGTACGGAACAGGTGGAACTGACGTGGCAGAAGCATAAGTCGTTGTTACGTTTAGGTGTCCTAGTTCCCCTACAGGCAATGCAAGTAGGAAAGGAATTGCACACAAAGGGAGAGGATGACTAAACTTCCTTTTTTACCCTCTTTTTTTTTTTTTTTTTTAAATAGCATTTACATTTCACTTAGGTCCTCAGAGCTGGACCTTTGCAAGCCTTAGAAAACACAGCAAGGCTTAATACTGTTTAACTTATCACTAAGAGCCTTTACCTGTGTGCCTCTGGACTGGTATTTCTAGTACTCCTGATCATCTTTCTTTGTCCTAGCTGCTTAAAAAAACATACTGAGAGATTATATATCAAAACAAACACACTTTTCACTTTGCTAGCTTGTTAACGGACTCCTGCTGTTTCTGTAGTCCAGCAGACTGACGCAAAGCCCTTCAAGACACACATTGTCATTACGGACTGACAGTCATCTACCAAAGCTGGCCAAAACTAATTTGTGCAAAAGGTGATAGTTTCTCTGCCAGCTTGTACAGCAAATACAAGTCATTCAGCAGGCTGGGAGTTAGTTGACAAAGCTAATTAAAATGTGCTGCATGCATCACCGGGCAGTATGATTCAGTACCGTTTATTCAAAGCCATTCCTTCACCAAATGACAAAAAGTGTGCACGATTGCAGTATGCACACCTGTCACTGCTCTCCAATTGGTTCTTCAAAGTATTTGTCATGCCAAGCAGACAATATTCTGACTAGACCACTGATGATAATTGATCTGTTAGGATGCAAACTAGCCAATTAGAGTTTTTTCTTGGTTCTAACCACCAAAGTGACTTTCCAAAGCCTTTCATGCTTCTGAGTTTAGCCGCCTTTTCCTAGTTATCTCCTGTTACCAGAGAGGAACTAATCGGTGCTTTAAGAAAACAGAGGTCATTAAAGCTGGCTAAAATTAAAAAACTTTGTTCATTAATTGCTTTGAAATTGTCCACACTGATTTTCAATCTGGATGCACATGGTGAATTATTCAATATTATGTTGCTTGTCCTCTTTAAACAGTGGTTCAGGTTATTTACACAGATTATAAACATAGCAATCAAATATACAATTTGAAATGTAGGAAATTGCATGAATGGCTTTTTTCTCTAACCATGATGGGATGATTTATGTCACCAAGAAACTGAAGAAATGGAAATTTTATAATCAAGGGAGGTACTTTGAAACCAGCTTTTCATGAATCTTCAAGCTCACAGTCCTCTCTTTTTCCAATTAGCTTATCTCAGTATGGCTAGAATATACAGACACTGGCAAAAAAAAAAAAGAAAAAAAGAAAAAAAAGCATGGGAGATTACCTGCACAGCTGAATCCAATTTATTTTTTTAATTTCAACATTTCAATTTCCTTTTCCATTATACCTTTGGCTCTCAAAGCTTAGTGTAAAAAAATTAAAGGCAGATGACTAAGGCTATGCACATCAACACATCAAAAATATCTTTTGTGATTTCAGTTTTGTTTCTTCATTATACTCAGTTCTAGTTGTAAGAAAGATTACATGTAATTTTTATTTTATTAGAAAAGAAAGACTTTTCTTTCTTTGATAAGCAATTCCTCCAACACCCCTGTAATGGTAAATTCAAAGTTTTAGCACGCTGCATCCTGGGAGCAATGCCAGCGACAGACTGGAGAATCTAGGGTAGCTTTCAGTATCTTTTCACTCCCATATGGAGATACTTCAAAACAGAAGCAGAGGTGTGCAATTTATAGTCACAGTATAGGCGCAGTCTCCCCCACTGAAGTGACACACAGAACTTGGTCGCTGAAGGCAGCACATGCACCACCCACTCCTCTGCTGTGTTGCTATTTCCTGGTTTTATTCAGACATCTGTCAGTGATTATTAGCCACAATGACTGTAATGAGCTACATATAATTTCTATTTAAAGGGCATGAAGTACAAGTAGATTTTTTGTTCAGATTACATGCACAGGCTTACCAGGTGAAAAATATCTGTCATCAGTCCAGGTTTATGAGAAGAGCTGTTGAGTGCCTCCTCCCAGCAGTACTGCACACTGGACTACCTGTCTTAGCAATGTGGGCAACGTTTCTCCCAAACAGGACACAAACAGGATGTGGCAGCCTCCAGCATCATGCAACCCCTACCTCCCACCATGCCACAGCTTGCTTGTGAAGGACGTCCCTAGGAAACCTATTGGACTCAGCCATTGTCTATTGCATGCCAGAAGTATTCCTGTGAAATGTTGGTGGTATTTCCTCTCTCCAAGCGAGAGGCTTGATTTCATTGCTCGTCCCAGAGGGAGGAAAAAGTGGCTAGCCTGCTCTCTCATCAGAGCATGAGCAGGACCAAAGTGATTCAAAACTGCCCACAGGCCCGCAGCCGGACCCTGATGTTTGCATCTGACAGACACCTCTTGGTTGTTGCCTGTGGCTTTGCCTTTTTTGCTTTGTAGCTTCATTGTGCAGGGCTTTGCCTTCCAGCTACATAACTGTGCTCCCATCAACACCTGCAAGAAAGGGCAGCAGCAAGGAGACTTTAGTGTGACTTTCTCTCCTGACCCTAAGCATGTCAGAAAATGGCATGGAGTAATGCTTATGCTCTGAACCCCCTTTTTTTTTATCATGGCTCCTACTGGCAGGTACTGACGGAGCGCATAAATTGTACAGTGCCTGCACAACCTGTCCCTGCCCTCAGCAATAGGCTGCTGGGCAGTGGCTGGGAGGCCAGTATACTGCTTCAACTCAAGCCACTCGAGAGACAAAGCAAACCACATCCTTGTTCTCCCAAAGGCTGCATAGCATCTGTGAAAGGAGGGTTTTTTGTTACACCCAGGTCTTGTGCATAGAATTTATCCTTCCAGAGCTATAATTTTACTCATAGTAATAGCTCTTTGAAGACAGACTATTTGCTCTGCTAAACCCTGCAGCTCTGCCTATCTGCAGCAGATTTATCAGATACTGCTATTATTATAATGCATTTTAATTTCTTTCACTGAAGTTATAGGGAGAACAGCACTCTTGGGATGAGCTATCCAAGCTGCTACATGAGTCACCCGCAGCAGAGAAACAGAACATTTGTGGCTGCAATATCTTTTTCTTCAGGAAAAAAAATCAGCTTTGCTGGTCCACGAGCAAAACTTTTTGATGCCTGCCTTAGATGTGCAATGATCTACACAGCTGCTGTGTCGTGCTAATTTTCCTATGACTGATAATGGCTTAGGTTAAGAGGAAACCCTTCTGAGAAAAGATRAGGAGGCCTCAAAAAAAATGGGAAGAATAATGCAGCCTGAGAATATAAACACATGATCTGGACTTCAAAACACTCATAAGAAATGAATAACTGTCAGCTAGCAGGACAATCCCTCCTTAATGTTTCCCCTGCTTCTTCTGGGAGAAACAAGCAAAATATGATAATAAACTCCCTTTATGATCCTTAAAGATTGGCAAAGGCAGGGATCTTAGCAGGAAATTTAAAGGCCTCTGGAGAACTGTGTATAAAAAGCATCTCCCGTTGCATACTTTTCAATATGAAGAAGGCCTGACCTCATCCCTGTTGAAGTCACAGCAGACTGCTTTCTCACGGTATTTCCTATTCAGCTCCCCTGCCACCAGACCTCTGCAGTCCACCTGGGTCTCTCCGCCCAGGGCTGACAGCAGGTCTAGCTCCAGGGACCAGATGGTTACAATACCTACCAGCAACAGAGGTCAAGATGTCTTTCACCTCCTGATCTCAATGCCAGGAAAGCGAGGATTTGGTTCAAAGTCTAGAGAGTAATGGGAACCATTTCATTGAATCAGTCAAGTTATTCCATGGATTAAAGACCTAAACAGTGACATTTTCACTCCGACTTCGCAGGAATAAAGCAAAAGCGACGCTGACAGAACAATGGGGAAAGGATCAGAAAAATGCCGTTCCAGGGATGAGGAGAAGCAAGCTAAGCAGTGTATGTAAAGGTTTTGCTTATATGCCTTTCCAGCCACCTGGGGAACCTGGATTTGATTATCAGCTCACTAATCTGGCACCCCTGTGTGCATGAAGTTTTCTGAAATATCAGGCATGAATCTAGCTCGGATCACACCACCAGCTTCATTAGGAAACAGACTCAGGCCAGCCCTGTTTCTGTAAAAAACATTACTCCAAGATGTTCCTTTGAAAAAGGATTTATTCAGCAAATTAGGCAGATTGGTCCTTTGCAAGTAGATTCAATCACATGTAAGTAGAAGAAGGCAGGCAAGCTACAAGTTGTAGCCAACAACCAGCAGGTACGTCCTGTTTGCACCTTTCYCAACCAGTAACACGTGGCTGTTAACACCATGAATGCTCAGCTCAGTTTGGCCCAGGGAAAATCAATAGGAAGTGCCATCTCTGAACTAGGAAACATGTTTTTGCCTGTTTTGGGTATCCAGATTCATCAGTGTCTTTCAGAGAGGAAAAACACACTCTTCCTGCCTCTCACACATTCTCATAGCTTAACACATTTGACCTGGTTTGGCCAGTCCCCAGAGAATTCATGTCTGCTCCTTGTAATTACAGTGTCAAAGCATCCAGCGAGGATACCTCAGGTCCCACATGCACTGGGCTTAAAAGTTGCTTCCAGTTATCCTCCCTGCCTATTACCCTTAAGACATTTATCAAACCAAGGYTGGCATCACTTTATAACTCAAGATGTCCAATCAGTGCTGCTGACATCTGATTTTGCCCAGCAAATGCAACACTTGGCAGTGATGTGTGTTGCCTGCCAAGATACTAAGCAGCTGCAGCAGGTGCTGCAAGTCAAAGCAGGAGAGATGTAGTCCACTGAGGACTGACGCCTTCCAGACAGAGTATCTGCACATATTTCTGGGTGGCAAGCTGTCGTTATGAACACACACTGCCTGTATCCATTTCTTCTTCGTTTAGAGAAAGCAGGGGCTGCTCAGCAAAGGCAGTACGTCATTCAGCAGGGATGGGTTGGCAAGAAAACCATGTCACAGGATAGGACACAATACAAGGCATTGTAAATCATTGCTCAAGGGAATAGCTTGGCAGAAGGCAGAAGGTTTAACATGTCTATAAATACAAAAAAGATCTTTCTTCTTATACAGTGGCGAGAAGAGGAATATCATRAAGAAATACTTTGAGGAAGGAGACTGCAAAATGTTTACAGTGGGCCCCTTCAAACTGATCATCCCAGCTCTGGAGAAATGCTGTGTTTTCTGTCTGAGGGCTGCTTACTGATTTCCCTTATTCAACACAGAGTAGTGCCATTTCTTCTTCAGCAAGGACTTCCATTGACTTCAGTGCTCAGCAGCTGCACAATGAAACTTTAAAGGCAGATTCTGTACTTACCTTGATGGATGCTATCTGCAAAGCCATTTAAAAAGACTCAGATCGTTCCATCGGATGGGATTTACACATACGTACATGTGTGCAATTTGAAAAATTTGAAAAATCCTTCTTCTTCCTGCACCCTCACCGAGCAGCTCTGCATTCACCATGCATTTTGACCATCTCACTGCTAACCCCTCTTCTCCTAGGATCCACCAGGAAAGAAAGTGTCAGGCTTTTTCATTGTAACATACATCTATTGCCTGGCAAAGGCATTGGGAGTCTTGGAAAACCAAATCTTTACATTTCAGTAACAGAGAAAAGCTAACCTGAAAGTTTCTAAGGCCTTATATCTGTAGTTAACAGACACAATTTTATCTGTTCAAGTTCAAACTTTGGGTTAAACTATCACTGCTTGCCTCCACAGGCGTATTTCCTGCGTTGTATCCTTCCCATTTCTGAATCTTTTACAGTCAGCCCCAGAGCATATGTGGGAAGCTGTGAGAGTCTTGCAAGTCAACTCTGCCAAATAGGCTGTAGTTTTTGCATGTGTGATGTAGCCTCCCTAGGACTGAGGACTGGATGACTTAAAGGCTGTGGTTAGTGCTCCTGGGGGAGCTGCACTACTTCGATGCAGATGAAGGATGCAGAAGATGTGTGTTTTATTTCCAGCTCTGCCAAAGACACTTTGCAACACTTATCAGAGACCACTTCCACCTCTTTGATTCCCTTTTTTTTGTGCTAAAGGTAAGGCAAGGTTTGTTCTTTTACACCCAGATTCCCTAGCAGCTAGGAGAGATACAGCTGCACTAGCAGGAAAGATGCAATAGCAAGTTTTCAAGTATTCACCCGAGCAAACAGCTTGCTGGGAACACTGTTGTCTCTAAACTCCATTGTCTGCATGACAGCTTGTAGTGGTTACAGTGAAGACAAATTTCTTCAGGTTGGTGAGGCTCATATCACAGCCACCCTGTGATATGTCCTAAGCAGCTCTGACCATGAATTCATCCCAGTGCAACACAAACCAGCATATGGCTTTGCAGATTGGATTTAACTCCACCAGCAGTAGCAAATGGTTCTGGCTAAAAGTGTCCAAGATTATCAGCATAGGGGTGTTTCCAAGTCTGCATGCTGAACAGGAGGGACTCTTATCTTGGAGCTGTGTGCTTCTGGGCCCACTCCACTATGAATTGTGTTCAACAGTCTTTTCTTTACAGAAGAGAAAATCATGGGAACAAAGAAAGAGATCTGGAAAGCCATAAGTCTGTGTGTAAATAAAGGCCATTGATAAAAATGATCACAAGAGATTGTCTGAAACTCAAAGGAAATTTTAAGAGAAAACATTTCTCTCTTTAACCCCAGAGAAAAAAATATTAAACACATACACACTGGCCCCTCCACACACACCTATGTAAATTTGGTTTTGCTGTATGAGTGCGTGCTTGWTGTATAGATGTGTGTGTGTATGTGTGTGTGTGTGTGCATAGTTATAAAGTTTTTAGAACAGTATGAGAAATAGAAAGAGACAGAAGATCAAGAAAGATCCATCTGGATGCTGGCAAACTGAGATAATAGCACTCTGAAACCTGCTTAAACCCTTATCTATGCACAACACTGTTTCTACAAATGTACAGCATTAGAACATATGGATGGCCAGTTTGAAGTAATGATGTAACACAATTTCAGCAGCCCCTAAGTAAAACAAGCATTGTAGCCACACTAAAGGTGACATAGTACACACCTTATCTCCCCTCGGGACTTGCTTCAAAATAACGTGAGAGCAGCACCACTATGCTTCTAATGGTCGGGGAAGAAGGGCTATCCTGCTGATTCTGGTAGGGTTTGAATAATTTCTGCTCTTTCAGCCAAGATTTTATAGATAAATTTGCATAGGAAGAAAAAGCTGTAGAACCTTCTTAGAGGGGGCAGATATGGTAATGAAATTGAAAGTGTTACACCACCAGTATTACATTGCCAGTGTAAGGAACTAATCATAACATACATCTTCTAATCCATCCAGTCTTTGCATGTCAGGTGTGCAGTTCACCTAAAACTGAATGACTAGTTAAGAGAAACCTGTTTCACTGATTTGATCTTCCATAGCCTGGAAAGCTTTCAACCCTCCTTTTACATGGGTGAGAGCAATGTCATCTTGTGGCAGTGAGTGCCAAAAGTTCATTATCTGCTGTATAAGAAAGATTTCCATTTAGTTTCACTGAGTATCCCCTCTGGGTCTCACAAGGTGAGCAAGACTGAGCAGAAACGCTGAAATGTCTTACAATTTCTACTTCACAATGGTGAAGTAGAACTTCACCAAGGGCGATCCTGTCACTGCTTTCCACCTCTTGCCTAACTCAGAATAGGGTATATTCATCTTCTACTTACAGATATCTCCCCAGCTCCGATTATTGTTGTTGACTGTTTCCAAACCCCCTCCATTTCAAACAGACCCAAGTGTAATGTTCAGGGCAAGGTTTTCCCTTTATTTGGTATAATTGCATTATCTTTATTTCAGCATGGTTTTACATTTCATTCTGGTCCTTTCCTGCTTTAACACTCTGATTCTATTTTTATGGATTGTTATACTTACTTATTACTGCACTGTGAGCTGTTGCAGTGACAGCCATTCAGTGGCAAGGAACTCGGTGGGAAGATACTGCCCCCCCTTTCCTGCATCTTCCTACAATCTAGTCATCTATGGTTTTATTTCTCTCCCCGGTAAGGCCTGATTTGGCTTGTACCCTAAAGAAAGTGAAAGAAAAATGGAGAAAAACTCTGGTCAAGATTTTTTTTAAAAAAGAAGTCATTTCTATATGGTAGAATAATGTCCTCAGAACATCCTGACTTTTGAAGTAATGTTTTTATTACATCTAAGCCAAGAATTTAGGAAAATTGTTAAAAATGGCAAGGCAATTAGACACATAAAAGATAACGCAACTGGCATGAGACAAGACAGCTGATCTCCTAAGGCACTGTCCTGTTAACCGTTGTGGAACTCAGAGGAGCCACAGGCAAGCCAGGGAAAATTACCTTCATTCAGGGGTAAGTTAATTTAAAAATTCGCTGCTTTGGAGAAAGACATTATGTGTTAAATATGTACTATACCAGTCCAGCTCCGTATAGCATGTTTACATTGTATACATACACTCTCTGAGCTGGTGCAAAACAGGAAAACTGGAAAAGCCTCTTGGAGTGTTTTAAAACACGCAATCTTCCCAGSCATAGATTTACCTGCAGGGATGGGCTGAGGAAGGGCTTTGAGTAGGAAAAATGCTAGTTAAGTTCCCACATCAGCACTCCTGACTCAGCACACACATTGTCATGGCTCAGCGTGAGGTCCAGCCACCTTTTGCCTTACACAGATTTGGGTCATCTTCATGGTTTTCCATGTCCATTTAGGCAAGGGTCCAGCCCTACTCTTAATTGCACTGTTGACTTCAGATATTCAAATTTACGGAGCAAGGGCATGAGCATGTGACTTGAATTTCAGCTCCAGCCAAGGGAGAGTAAACCATTTTTCAACAGCTGGCCGTGGGGAACTGTAATGAAAGTTTGTCTAACATATTGTAATGAGAAAAATCTCCCTGAGCTGGCACCGACTACACACCAGACTCATGCAGTCCTCATTAGTTTGTTGCCATCAGCAGACCAGTTAGATGGTATGAGCAGGTCACCAGAAGAAACGTTTGGAAGCAGCGAACCGGAAACGTGTTGCCCAGTGGGGCTCTTACTGACATTACTGAGTGTAAGATTAAGGTTACTTTCTGTGATTAAGCCTTCATACAAACTTAATTATTGTAATAGTTCGAAATCAAGAACTGAAACCCAGCTAATTAATGGCAAGCATGAGCTGGGCTATTCAAGTCCCACATGGGACCATCATATTATTTCATCACATAGATTTCATTAAAAAATGAAAACAAATTACAGAAGAGCAGACCTGAAAATCTGAGAAACTCCAGCCAGAGGAGGAAGTTGATGTCTCAGGGAACATTTTCTGCCTAGAGCTAGGGTTGAGCCTGGGTTACTTGTTTCCTGCAGTGTTTGTGTGGTCAGTGCAGCCTCAGGAATAYGGACAGTCTTTGCAGACACCTCTTGGTGCTAGCACAGCCCAGGTGCTTCATGCGTATGTGATCCCTGCATGACGTGCATGGACTTCCCTCCCCCTGCTAAGGCAGGCCATACTGTGGTTTAACAAGTCAGAGGATTTCAGCAACAACTCCACAGCCCAGCCTGTGGGTTTCTGTTCCCGGGACTCACTCGGACTGCTTAGCATGACAGCTCTCGTAGCAACCTCCCTGTTCTCCCAGTGCCCGTGGCAGAGCACGCCTTTCCACATAAAACATTTACAGTGCAAAGCCACCAGGAGTAATAAAGTATTCAGGAAACACTGCCCAAGATTGCAGGGGAGTAACTGAGCAAATGGAGAAGGCAAAGCAGCTGCTCTCCTGAGTAAGGGTGCCTGTGCAATGCAATGCTGCCTGGGTGCAGAACATCGCTTTGAGGGCATATTTTTCCGAGGTTGCTTTCCTCAGTCCACCTCTCATTTGCCCATCTGAACATGAGCTACTTTCTGAACTCAGCAAAGCCTTCTGGCCCCAGTTGTGATAAGCAATGTCAAAGTACTGACAAAGAAATTAATTTACAGCCCATCTACTGCTCTTCAATAGTAGGAAACATTTGTTCCTTCAGATGCAGGTAAGTGTCTGATTACCACAAATCTCTGGGTGTATGAGCTCTGATCTCCCAGATGCTGTGAGGGACAGTGCATTCACTCACTTCCCACACCATCTCTTCCCGGTCAGCCTGGTGCTTGACTTCAAGGCCATGTCAGATATGCGCCTATGAAGCACCGTAGTACTGCTAGGAAATAAAATCTTTAATGGGAAATCATCCACAGCAGAGCCATACGGGGATTGTCTTCATAACAAGCGTCATTGCTTGTAAGACTTATAAGCAACCTGTGACTGAGTGATTAAAATGGCTTTAAACCACAAGTAAAGACAAAGAGAGGTACCAAAAATCCAAGCACAGGATGTTCATAACAACTAACCCGAATTCACAGTCCATCATGTGTTACCGACAGAACATGGCAAAAGCCCAGGAGTCAGAGAGATGTTGCAGAGACAGACCTGTCCTGCAGCAGTGCTTTTCCAGGCAGGTCACATAGCATGCTAAGGTCACCACCTCCACATGCATACACAACCCAGAACACCACTCTCCAGGACATGCAGGGCAAGTCATATTGAGCTTGATGACTATGCCTACAGCTGTAGCGGGGAAAGGAAAGGACTCTGGTACTTGCCACCTGTGGTGGTGCATCTCCCTCCTGGCCCTTCTTGGGCTGCTCAGTGATCTCAGAAACTCCCGTTAAACCTTGGYCTTGGTGTAATAACTCAGGCTGTGAAGCGTCCCTTTACCATATCAGAAACTCTTGTGTAGCTGAGGTTGGGGAATGTACTGATTGTAGCAGAAACTTCTGCTGCCTGGCCCAAGTGGAGGACGAGAGCGGGGATAATTGTCATCCCCTGATACCCTTATCTGAGTTGTAGTTCAAGTGGAATAATACTATTATTATTGAAACCTTGAGAGTTCTGACAGATGACTAAAGCCAATCATCTTGCAACCCTATAAACAGCGGTCCCAAGTGAGACCCTTTGAGCTCTCCTGGACTACAGCGGGCTGTGCCCAGAATCTCCCTCTGAGATGAACGCTCCTCAGAGTTCGCAAACTCAAGTTTGCAATATTTGGAGGACCGTCGCCTACTGGCACAGGACCTGAGCTGCAACACTCCTCGAGGCTCAACCCTTCATCTGTTGAGAAATGCCAAGACATTTTACATGAGTATTTCACTGAATTTCAGAGGGATTTTTAACAGGTATATCTTTGTATATTTATCTATCTTAGTATCTGCGTATGTGTGCGTGTTAATTGATGGAAGTACCTGCTAGCAAATACAGTCTGCTAAAATATTCTGATCTACCTTTACATTGTGAATGAACCTTAGACTGCTGCTAAACACATATAATCCCTGAGACATATACCGTTGACCAAATCTGGGACTAGGGGTAGATCCAGCCACATCTACTCTGAACTTCATGACTCAACGGGAGGATCTTCCTTAACTTTTTCGTCCTCGGCCTCTGTATAAATCATTCCAATCAATTCTAACACAATACCCTGGTTTCAGCTGGGATAGAGTTAATTTTCTTGCTAGTAGCTGGTATAGTGCTGTGTTTTGGATTTAGTATGAGAATAATATTGGTAACACACTGATGTTTTAGTTGTTGCTAAGTAGTGTTTACACTAATCAAGGACTTTTCAGCTTCCCATGCTCTTTTCCTTTGTATGCTTCATCTGTGTAGTAAGTGACAGAGTGAACCTTGCCATCGAACTCTGTTAAGTCGCGCTTTCATAAATCACTTTCTGCTAATATCTTCAACAGTGGTTCTTTGAGCAGCCTCTAAACCACTCATTCACGACACCACCATAGCATGAGTAAGGAAAATACCACAGAAGTCTGGCCATTTGTTTTTTAAAAAATGTGAGCACCTTAAGGGGTCACTTTTGTAGACAGATTAGACACTGCAAGGCTCTGTGAAGTGATGCCTTAATATTTTTAAATGTCTGAGTCCAGATCTTTACATGCCTGTCACAAAATCAGTCAATGTTCTGAACAACAGCTTTCCAGCTGACATTGCCATGTTAACACTGCTCCCGTCTTACATTTCCTTTCCTTCATTTGTTTTGCTCTGTAACAGCATGATTGTTTAATTAGCCAACAAAAGCACTGCTGCTCTCTAGCATAACCTTTCATGTTTCCACTGAGCATTCAAGACTGTTTGGCTGCCTGTCTGCTGCAACCACACCACAATTTATATGTACAACCCATTTATGACCTCTGTGTTCTCAGGACCTTTCAACACTGGGAATTTATTGTTAAATAAGTCCAGGTGTGAATTTAATGTGCCATCATTATTCTTTCCTAACTCTTTGTGTGGGTTAYCTAATTTCATAGAAAAATGCCTTTGAGCTGTTCAACTTATTCCACTTTGGAGGAGTGCAAATAGAGTATTGTAACAGCAATGTTCACATGAATAGCTGGTGCTAAATAGCTTTTTTGCATTCTTACTGTAAGCCAAACCATTACTTAGCATGTGCAATCTGGAAAGCCTCTCACCTAATCTCAGTTGGAAACTAAAGTGATGGATCATATGGCCTACTGAATACAACATGCCAGCCTCGCTTTCTGAAGGACTGTCTACATAGGGGAGGTCAGTCTGGATTATTTAATGATTTTAATTGAAAGAGGAATACCTATCCAA
This sequence comes from Oceanodroma leucorhoa, assembly GCA_030449065.1. Classification (NCBI taxonomy): domain Eukaryota; kingdom Metazoa; phylum Chordata; class Aves; order Procellariiformes; genus Oceanodroma; species Oceanodroma leucorhoa. The sequence continues at coordinate 1,698,166 of JASVER010000098.1, forward strand.
AATAAACTCTCTAATGCTCCACTCTTTACTCCAGGCTGTGTAACTGATACTTGTCTCACTCAGGACCGGGCCCATTTAATCTGACCACACTCCTGATCTGGAATAGACAGTCTAGAGTATCAGGAGAGGAATACATATACTGAACAACTGCAAGGTAGGCAAACCTTAATTTATCTAATTTTATGTCCAACGCATTCATCGCTATGATGTTCTGCTAGGCTTGTGTCACATAAAAACTCTCCCAATCTGCATTAGTGGAAAAATATAAACATGTTTATTTKTAGGGTTCGCAAACACCTGTGAACACTGGGGTAATCTAGGACAGCTGCCCTCACTTACTGTGCAAGCATTTGTTCCTTTAGGTGTAATTGCTGATTTTCACTGCCTCCTGTTCTGTTTTAATCACAGCTTTATTATTTGATGACAGCTGAGTCTGAATATATGATGCATGCATTTGAAGGATGTTGTTGCAGTTTTTTTAGCAGCCCTGTTCACTAAAATATTCAGATTTGTAAGAGCAGATGGTGTTTTTGAGGCAGAGTTTTTAAATTCAGGACAGGTTTGGCAGCCCCAGCACTGTCCACAACACCTCATGAGTATGTTTCATTGCTTGCTATCCTGTTCCTTCTCATGCAGATGCCAGGTCAGGTCTGATGTGTGATCAGCCTTTTCATTCGCAAAGCTCTGCAGTTGACACTGTTCAGTATCAGCTCTGCTTTTCTTCAATTTTCTATACCTCTCCTAAGTACTTCAACTATATGTATCTTTCAAACAGCACCAGAGAGCTTCTGAAGAAGCCGTGCTATCAGAATTACATTCATACTTACGGCAAGAATGTTTTTGCTCTTTTTACTGCTACTGTTATTAATCTATCACATATTTACCATTATGCTTATTTTTATCAGATTAATAAAATGTACTTTTGAAAAATATAAAAACCTAAACTAGATACGACAGACTAATTATGGACCGGAACTCTTGCTCTGCATCATTGCTGGTTTTGAAACTTCTCCATCACCATTTCTGTAATTGCATGTGATGCCAAGACTCAAAATGTTGAATGCGCACCAATCATCTTTTAGTACAGAACACTTCAGGAGACCAGCTGTTAATGACTCTGCATGTACTTCTCACAGCATGATAAAATGAACCAATGACTAATTCAATATACCAGATTTCAAAACCTGCACTTCTTTTCCATGATCAAATCTGCAAGACCGAAACACCAAAGCCAGCTGAGTGTTGCTTGTAGCAAGAAGCATTGCAAACAGAAAGAATATATACATTTTGCTATCACACTAGCCTCCATGAAATATAGGGGTCTACTGATTAAAAAGGCAATTTTGTGAATAATTCCTGTAAGGTGCAGTACCTACGGGTACGAATGGTCCGTTGCCACTAGTAGGACTGATGTCAGTGCATTGCAGCATTGACCATGGTGTCATTGCAGCAAACAACTGTAATGTTTCCTGGACTATCCCCATGTAAGGCTACATTACAAATATTAACATTTTTTGTTTGAAACAGCAGTGCAGTTACGAAGAGAAATCCACAGTAATTCCCTCTTTCTGAGCATTGGTTCAGTATGCAGAGTGGTTTTGGGATATGTGAAGTGGATTCCTTTCAGAGGAAAACAGTTCAAAATCTCTGCTCTGGTTTATAGCAAATGCACTCCAGACCTTAATGTAGAAATAAGGGTTTGCACCAATGACTTTTGCTTGTGACTGCTTTGATTCACAAGAGTCTAGATGCCTAATTCAGGGGGCTAGACTAAACCCTCTTGAAATAAAACCTGAACTGCATACAGTGTAGTTGTAATGATCGCAGCACCAAATGTTTCAATCTGCTGGACTGCTCTTTCTTTGCCAAATTATTTGCTGATGTAGCCGGAGTCCCTAAACACCCACATAATCAATCTTTTTTCCCCTTGTCCTGCCAGTGGCTCTTCAAACACAAGCAAAGGAGCAGGAATTGCAAAAGACAGTACATTTTGAAGATATCCATCCATTGGACACCTGGTGGAGGGAAAGACAACTGCCCTTGCTGCGTGAAATGAATGAGTGCAGAATTAATCCAACCAGATTATCAGAGACTCGGTGTGGGAGAAGAGTTTGACAACTGATCCCACCATAGGAAAAGCATCGCTCAGTYCCTCATTTATGAGACCCCAAAAAACCAAGCAGGGGACGTAAACAAAACCTCCAGGTGAAATTATGTCCTTCTTTGGAAAGATGGTATTTATGATGACCTGAATTATGGATGCCTGCAATGCAAATTGAGCAATATTCATYACTAATGTGATGCTCTATATTTGGACCAAAGTTCCCAAAACTGCAGGCACCAATGCAGGAAATTTATTCAGTCTTGCTTAAAGCCTTGAGTAATCTTGAAATATTTGAAATCAAGTAGATAGTTTTGGGAGATTTATTTTAGAGGTCTGTATAATTTCCATGTAATTATCCATCACTGAGAGGAAGAGAGGACATGTAACCATGCATTATGAAAGTACAGGATGAGCCCAGGATAGCTGCATCTCCCAACCGTCAGTCCAAGTGCCAGCTCATAATAATTCACAAATTTGCTTCACCCAGCCCCATATTCTACAGAAAAACCACTGCAGAAATACTTCACGGCCATTCCTTCCTTCAGGGTCTTTCTCGTAACACCTTAAGTGTTGTAGGGAAACAAAAATATTGAAAAATCCCGTGGACGCTAACAGGTGCAACAGAACTGTCCTTACAACATGTTCACAACTATTTCAAGCCATCTGACATTCATGCCTGCAGATGCTCTGGCTGTTTTCTGGTGGTTTCTGAAAGATAATATGAACTGTTTTTTAAAGGATGCTGCCTTATTCTTCTACATTGTGCCATCATTTAGGAGAGAAAGAACATACATACACACACACAGACTACAATGCCCTAACTGTGGAGACTGATGATCATTTGATGCCATTGGTTCTGTTTATTATGATTATTAATAGAACATCCATGTTATGTCAGTTGGAAAACCAGTCAGCAGAGAAAATAATTTCATTTTTACATGTATCTTAAAGAATGACATTGCACTTCTAGGTTTTAACAATTTTGAAAAAATATCTTGTCCAAAAATCAAATAGGTCATTAAGGTATCATTAACACCACCATAATTATCCTAAGGCACAACATTTTATCCCTTTTCTGATTCCATTGCATTATTATTCTGAATAGCTTCAACTATTCAAACAGATTCTATGTCTTAAAAGGCACACTGTGTTTTGACAGATAGGACATTTCTCTAGGACCCAGAATATCTGCTCCTAGGTGTTAAGTGGTATTGGCTACTCATTTCACTCCTCCTTGTCCGTACTTCCAGAACTTTGCTGTCTTGCCTGGTAAGGCTTCAAGTACTTTGAGACAGATATTGCCTCTTATAAATCGGGACAGCACGCAGAAAACTGGACAGAAATACAAGGGAACTAACTCACTTTCAGAGACCCTGCTGAGGACTCTCAGGTGTTGCTCTCACAAAAAAACAAACAATGACTCACCTCAGCTCTGGTAGCAGCTAAATGTTTTTGTTTTAAGAGAGAACGCAACATGCAGCTCATAACCTGATTGTTTCTGAAGGCTCTGAAGGAGCCTCACACTAGCATCCAAATCTTTGTGGTTCATCTACAAATATTAAATGGATTTCATGTTCTTTTCAGCTTCCCAAAGATATTGAAGCATAGATTCTTTTAACATTTTACATTTCTACTGAAATGGACTTTCACTACTAATACTCACAGCTTCACTGACTATTTNATCTGGACAAGTCTCATCCTGGCAGAGGGGAGAGGATGGGAACAGTCACAGTCTTCACAGATCCACAGTGCCTGACAGTCTGCGTGTCAATATTTCAGCGTGCCTGGAGACCCCTCACCTTGCACTGTTAATAGTCACAAACTGGCTATCTCCCAACAATGTGTTCTCTCACAGATACCTGTACTGATTTCCTACCTGTTTCTCTTCAAGTCCTCTGTCTCTGTTTTGGTCCTGTGTATCCGCTGCTCTGGGTGCCAAGGGAAGCTGGGCTTGGGCTTGGGAAGTGTCATGGTTTAAGCCCAGCAGGCAGCTCAGCACCACACAACCGCTCGCTCACTCCCCCTGGCTGAGATGGGGGAGAGAATCAGAAGGGTAAAAGTGAGAAAACTCATGGGTTGAGGTAGGGACAGTTTAATAAGTCAAGCAAAAGGTGGGCACACAAGCAAAGCAAAACAAGGAATTCACCCTGAGCAGGGTGGGGGCAGAGGCAGAATAAGATGTCCTGAGCAGGAGAGGGTCAAAACTCAACGCCCCAAGCGGGGCAGGAGCAAAGCTAGCCACCCCGATTTAGGCAGGGGCATAAAGAGCCACCTGAGCAGGGCAGGAGTCAATCCAGGTCCCCTGTGTAGAGAAAAGGCAAAATGAGCCTCCCCAGGCAAGAGAAGGGAGAACCCAACTGCTGGGTTGACGCTTGGACTCGATGATCTTAAAGGTCTTTTCCAACCTTAATAATTCTATGATTCTATGATTCCCAAAGATATTGAAGCATAGATTCTTTTAACATTTTACATTTCTACTGAAATGGACTTTCACTACTAATACTCACAGCTTCACTGACTATTTCTTCATGGCTTTTGCACCTGCAACTGAGATACAATTCAGACTTTCTGCTTCTGTCTTCAAAGAGCTGTTGCGAAAGGTTAGACTGACAGTGTTCAGTAAAATGCTTTTCTTCTGTAACAGCTGTAATTCACAGGAGGAGAAATCCATTGTGCTTTAAGACTATGATGAATGAAGAACAGGTAGCATTACAGAGGAAGTAAAATTTTACATCATTGTTCCAGCAAACCCTGTGTATATCCTCATTTATATTTTCAGCCATTTAACCATTAACCTTGAAAACCAAGTTGAACAGACAGATCAGAATGAACGTATTCAGATTAAAGACACGTTTTTAGTTACAGAATGACAGTGAGATTGGAGAATTGAATCATGTACCAAAACTAGCCTGCTTCAGGAGGTGTAGCTGCAGGTCACTCTTGCTTCTTACACAGAGCTTTTTGCTCGTGTCTCAAACATCTGCAAAGAGGAGGTGCCACCATCTCCCCTTCCGCTTTCCTTTTTCAGCTACACAGCGCACTGAAGCTCATAGGTGTGAAACCAGCCACTCAAGGTTACCTGGCGGAGAATCCATCTCTTGCGTTCCAGCCCACTGGGCCACACCACCCTCTTTAAAATAAAGCAGTAAGCTGGGAGCACTGTAATTCCTCTGCTTCCAGCATCCATCAGACAACATTATAAGGAACAAAGGCAAAGGCTGAGCAAGGTTATTCACTTAAAAATGCAATAAATTCCTAGAAATAAGCACACTGGATTAAATTCTTCGGATCTATTGCACGTGTAAATTGTTATGGAAGCCCAGATGTGTTAAAGAAACAGTAGCTTAGAAATCTGTGTGCTCTTAACAGTAACTGATTTTTTGTCTATTGATCTTCGCAATTAGCTTTACACAGCAGAGCAACTACAGGGGAAATCTCAATGCAATGGTTTTTGTACATTTTTATGTACTTCACATGGCATATAATTTCTTACTACCAGAGCCTCTTCCCCTGCTTATAATGTCTTCCTCCACTGGCTAGTTGCTGTGGCAGTGTTGTGAGGGTCATCAAATAGCACATCACTGTGCAATGGGACCTCCTTTCTCTCCTCCCAGGAAGACAATGYGTTTGTCCTTGCTCTGATTTACTATTCAATGTGGGGGTCCTTTGTGTATGCACACTCAGTAGAGGCCAAATTATTATTCTGTTCAACTGAACAATTTCAGGAAGCAGCTTTTTTGAAACTCTCCAGCGCACTTTCACATGTAACCTTCAGCCTTCCCACAAACTTGCTGGACCCAAGAGCTGGCCTTCTTTGGAGTGGGAGGGGACATTCTGTAGCATTTTATGAAARAGAGAGTCAATTCTGACATACAAGACCTGATTTCCAAAGGAGATTCCCATCCCAAAATTATTTTCAAGATTTCAGTATTTTCCAGTGCTGCCCGTGCTGCTCTCAGGAACTTAGCACAGTGATTCCAGATGACTGCCAAAGGGGAGCAGTTCGAGTCCTAAGTTACATTTTGAGCATGAGTGCATGGCTATGTTGTGTCTGGCCCACAGAGACATGTTCAAAAGAGCCTACCCTTTGCATTGCAGCCTTGCACTTCCTAGATGCAAAGAAGGTCCTGGTGAGCGCAGTATGAGTCTCTCTTACCACGCAAGCAGGACGCATGATGCCATGCCACAAGGAAGACAGTGGTGTATCCAGGCAGGGGAGGTGTCAAATGGGAGTGAGGGGGCTGTTGCCTCCTTGCCCTGCGGTAAGACTGGTTCATCACACGTGATGCAGACATACTTCACGCTGTTCTTCCCTAACTTCTTTTTCTGATGAAGCCAAACATTGAGCCCTGCTAGGATTGGCCGGGATTAAGCAAACTATGCTCACTTTTCCCCTTAAGGGAATGCCAGATGTTTTTGGTCTGCACCTCAGTAATTTACAGAGACAGCAACTCCAAGGAGAGCACACTGCACATATGCTCCATCCACCTGCTAAATGCATTTGTCACAAGGCAGAAAGTATACTGAACTTTTCTGACAGGCTGAGACAGAAGAAAAAATAACGTTCGTTAAAACACACAACCCTTGTGAACAAGCAAAAGCGTGCTGGGGAAAAATGCAAATGACAGAGGATTTCACTGAAAACAGGAATTCTTGCACACTGAGAAAACAAGATCCCTCTCTGTATAGAAGCAAAACCGCAGAGATTCCAGACTGTTGCAGCCAATGAATATAGATGATGAAGAATAAAGGTGGGAGACTTATCACTAWCACAGAAATTGAAACTCCTGCTTCACCTTCCCTGGGAGAATTAATTTACACTTATATGGACACYTTAGATAGTCTTGGCCCTTCAAAATAACATGATCAGCTTTCCTTTATTAGCACCTGCACAGCTTTCTCTGCACGAGTAGTCTTCTTACTGAAGTTAATAGGCCTTTTCATATAATTAACTATTTGTAGGATTGGAGTTCAGGGGTGACATACCATAATAGTATGAAAAACAGTTTGCTGCATCGAGCAGAAATTATGCGCAGTTGGGGTAAACTCTGAGGTCAGTGCAAAAGGGTGTGAATATATACGCTTCATTGACTGTTTCTGCTTCCTTGATTTGGCTTACAGCCAACAAACCCATGGTAAAGTACAATTCTRTTTATTGACTTCTCAGAGAAACCCAGATATATTTGTACATTCATAACTGTTCTTAGCTTAGGTCCAAAGACACCAGGCACCTATTTGAAATCCTAGCTGTCCACTACCTTTCCAGAGCCTAGCCACTTTGCCCCAGTCAGCAAAGGCACGCTCTCAGCAGTTAGGTTCAGGAATTCTCACCTTGTTGCAGGCCTTGCCAGGGCTGCCTGTAAAGTTGTGAGGATATAACTTTGCACTACAAATATGGCCAGCTTTTCAGCAGTGTTTTGTCATGGAGTACTGCACAAACAAAAACGCATGGGAAGGAAGTGACTGAAGGCAAGAGGGAGAGGTGGAAGCAGTGCTCTCAGATATAGGGAATCCATAAAAAAATTTTATTGCAAAAAGCTGGTAATGTAACCCAGCCTCCCCAAAAGCATTTAATCTTTTTTGCCATATTGTGCAGTATGCTCTTAGACATGCATATGCATACACACAATTTCCATAACTTCATCAGAATACTTTCATGTTTGCATTTTTATCAGTGCATTTGGCTCTATCAGTTGTTTTAAACTGTAAACTAATGATGCTTTTGTAATTTGTGACTTCCAAGCCATTAACATGTTATGAGACTCTTGCCTGTTACCATCTTGGATTAATCATACCCATATTACATTTTCACCTAGGTGCTTACTTGGTAGAAAAAGTGATAATTATATTAGCACTTTGAGGGTGCTTACCATCTTCAAAGCACCTTACTAATACTAGGTTAATTAATAAAACAAAAATACAGCTTGCATGCTCCTGGGATRGGTGTCACAAATACAGAATACATAAAGTAATGCTTCTCTCTGTAATAAGTAAATGATACTATGACGGACTACCTAAAACAGGGAGAGGAGACGAGAGCAGGCAGGGGAGAATTCAAGTACTAAATAAGGTCATACACATTTGAAATTATACTTGAGCTAAAAATCTACACACTAGCTAGAAAATGAAAAACATCTTACTAAAAAAGCTTACAGATTTTCCTATATCCCTCCTCATTTTCTGGAGAAAAAATGTGAAAACTTGACCTCAAATTACTGTAGCAGCTAGTTGGATAGTGACAAAACATTAAAATCCTGCAAAAAGCGGTTCCTATTTTTTTTTCTGTTTAAAAATTGTAAAGTTCCTGGCCTGGTCCCCCTTGCCTTGACTTCTGAAACTGTACACAAGATGATAGAGTAAAAATTGTGAATAATTCCTGGACCCTAACTGTTAGGTATCGGGATGCATTTACTCAGCCTTGTGAGCTACAGGACCTAGCCTTGATTCAGTTTTCTGAATGGCTGTGTTTGTCTCAAGCTGTTTTTCCACTTTAGGCACTAGCAGCACTAGAAAAGGATTTGTAAAACGTTACCCGCTTACGAAGGGAGGGTATATGTTAAGGGAGCTGTCAGTGAGAGGCCTCATGGCTGCTTATATGAATACAAGGCAACGTGGAGGCTGCTTTGATTTGATGTAACCAATGACAGTTAAAAGCAAATGTCCTACAAACAGTAGACTACCCACAGCATTGCACCCTTCAGTAACACCCTATTCAATGACTCTAGCTCTCATCCTGAATCCCAAATGCAGTCTATTTTCCACTTACTTCTCCATGGTTAGAATCTAAGAGGAGATATCTGGCCCCTGGCACCTTCAGGAATCTTTAAATGTTAATATGAGCCAGTCACAGGACTCAGATCTGTAACTGATCCATAGGACAGGCATTCGTACCCATGTGAAGACAAAATCATCAGCTGAGATGAGCATTCATGTGTCTGAGGACATATCCATGCAAAACAGCTTGCAGGGACTATTGCAAGACTCAAGGTGTGAGATCAGCTTCCCCAATTAAGCCCAGAATTGAGCTTGAAGCTTTATTGAATCAATCTTTCCCTACAACTGCAAGTTACTTAAATTGCTACAACTCTGAGTTGTTCAGGGAAGCCCAGTGAGAACTACAAACTGGTGACATAAGGCTTTGAAGAGTGACCAGAAATACTGTGTGCCTTCATTTAGGTGCTTTCAACACACCTCAAGCGGAGTACCCAAACGATGTGGTCACTTTTGAAAGTCCTCAGCAGGACTTGCAYGTGCATGGCCTCTTCTAGTGCAGTGAGTTACTTGGTTGCAATAACACCCCCCAGATGAATTCATTTGCCTTTCCCAAAATGCCCCAGGAGGGGGGGCTCTTTTTTTTGGGTCGTAAACCTATCTATCTGCCAATTTCCTCTCCTTTAAAGGATTCATGTTCTCTAACATTTCCTTTCTCCCAACTTTCTGCTAAACCACTTATTTTTTTTAAAAGCCTTTTCAGCAGTAAAGTATCAAATGATGGACCAGAAGCAGGGGAGAAGAAAGTACTAAATAAAATACACATTCCCAAAGGAAGGAAGGAAGATTTCTAGTGAGAGAAATATGAGCCAGCACTACCATTGCTGGAAAGCTATCATAGCAATCATGATAAAACACACGGATGTTGTTAAGTATCAAGAGGGGCAATCAAATCTAGTTCTAAAAATATGTCTTTGCAAAGCCACAAGTCTCTACCAGCAGTAAAACCAGTGTTTCCTTTTGGAAATGGTATCTGTAGGCTGCTCTGATGTATACTTGGACTACYGACAATCAGTTGGTCTGACCTCATCCATGACAAAGAGAGCTAATTCTCCCCAGCAATTCTAACATGGAAACAAGTAGCTTACTGCTGACGTAGAACATATCTCAAGTCAGATGCTTTACATCAAACCAATCTTTTTAACAGCAAAGGTAAAAGAATTGATCAATTATTAAAGATGATTTTTCCAGGTATTTTATTCTTACAGATAACAGAGCTAGTTAGCATTCTGCGCGTCAAGGTGTTGGAGCACGACTTTTCAAGGAGAATGCTCCACAACTAGCTTCAGTTATCTTCAGTCAGCTGAATGCTCACAATCTTTGAAAAGAGAGAGAAAGGGCTTTTGACAGTCAAACTTTGATTACTAAAGCAACAATCAAAATTCATTGCTGAGTAAGCTCTGGTTGGATTGCTAGAGCTCTGCAATTTATTCTCATTCTATTCATCTAGTATCATTACTTGAGAAGACTGTAAGAAACTGACAGTTTTATGCAAGGCTGGCAGACTTGTCAAAATTTCAAGAAAATTCTGTTACTTGATTTTATTTTATAAACTCAGTGTCAACTTGTTTTTTTTCTTAGCACATTTCCCACTTCTCACTTTCATGGAACAAAAGTAGGGTAAAAAGAAGTCAATGCTCTTAATATTTTCCCCATCATGACTCGGTAATCAGCCTGCTAGATACGGAGTTTACACTGATCTGGTGAGTAAGAGGAGACGCTGAGCACACATCAGAGACCACACTGGAGACATCCCCCATGCTGTCCTGCAATATTAGCCAGCAAGCCATGTCAGCTAATGGCAGATCTTCACTGACAAATTTATCTTCTATAGGTATTTACTCAARGAAAGGACTAATAACTATCAAGGAGAGTACTAGTAAGTACTACAGTCATACTTAATAATAAATTAACACTACTTTGTTCCTAATGTCAGACACTTCTCCTGTCTTCAGTAGCAGTGTGGGAGAGCTATAACAATTGCAAGACTGACAACTAAATGCAGTAAAGATTTAATTCACCATAGGGGTCATTTGCATGGATTGAGTAATTGCGGTGGAGATGTTTGACCTGCGTTACTATGGAGGTCATCACAGGGTTTGCAAAAATCTCTGTTTTAAAAGGCAGAGAAAAAAAAAACTGGTAATGATAAGAAACACCAGAATTCTTAATTTGCAGCCTTCTTAGAAATAAAAAACACACGTAAAAATGTAAATCTAATCAAACTGAAGCTCTAGAGACTATTTCAGAGAACCATTATGGCATTATCTAAGAAAAATGACAGTAAGACTCTACACATTTGCCATGACTACAGTTTCAGTCTTTCAGTGCTAACATACTTTATTATGTGATTATGCGTCTTCAGATACAGTAAGAACACTAACACCCTGTTGAAATGACTGTGTATTAGGCTTCTGATCCTATTTTTTGTACCAGGTCTCCTCACAAATTGGCACGTCTTCTCACAACAACACAGGGAGAAAGGGCAGAATAGTTCAACTACCTAACGGAAGACTCATGAGTATAGGAGTTAGGTTCTCAAAAGGTGTTTAGGCATGTGACTGCCACTGGGATAAACTCCTGTTTATTTCAGACAAAGATAGATGCTCAACTAATACTGAGGATCTGCACCTGTGCAACCTGTCCAAGAGCAGGGGACTAAAGGACTGAGTCGTAGGTCAGCCCTAATGCCTGCATAAGCCTTCCTTCCCAAACAGCTGTATTGACAACTCTGGTTACCCGAGGCCACCAGTTCTACCTGAAAGAAGTGACCTGTGCCCATGCATTTGCCAGATCAGAGCCTCTCCTGGTCTTCTTGGTGCGAGTGGAGGGAGAATAAAAAGGAACTTAACTTGGAAAATTCAGACCTTTCTTGACAACTTTAAAATTAAAAGATCCATTGTTATTTATAGCAATGCTGCCAAATGTCAGTGAGACATGTGAGAACTGCTGCAGGACAACACCAGAAGGCAAGAGGATGATCTTCAAATCCTTTGGGGTTTTTTTTTCATTTAAAATACTTATTTCAGAAATACTGACCAACCTGTGGCAAAGGCTGTCTGTTTTAGTCAGATGCATTATCAAACCTATTTTACTCTAAAAGAAAAGAATTAACAGACAGCAACCGATGTATACATCTCTGCTAAACATTGAAATAAGAAAATAGCTGAAGCGATTCTCAGCATGTGTCAGAAGCAAACCAAGGCATTGGATCCTAATTTTAAAATATGTAATGAAGCCAAAATTTGCTTTCTGACTTCATAAATCAAGATCACTTTCTGAACAGAAAATGCTTAAAAGTTGATTTTTCATGATCTACACCAGGTGGCAGATTACAGCAGCTCTAGAAACTGAACAAAAAATATGGAGATGCACCCATTTAGAAATCTATGTGGAGAAGCATAAAACAGCTCATGATTTAAGTTCAACAAAGACAAATGTAAAGTCTTGCACCTGGGAAAACATAATCCAGRGGTTCAGCACAGGCTGGGATCTACCTAGCTGGGAAGCAGCTCTGTGGAAAGGGACCTGGGGGTCCTGGTGGACAACAAGCTCAATATGAGTGAACAGTGTGCTGCTGCCGCAAAGAAAGCCAACAGGATGCTGGGTTGCATCAACAAGGGCATCACCAGCAGAGATAAAGAAGTTATTATCCCACTCTACTCAGCGCTTGTCAGGCCACACCTGGAATACTGTGTTCAGTTTTGGTCCCTGCTATGCAAAAAAGATGTGGACAGGCTGGAGAGGGTCCAGAGAAGAGCCACAAAGACGATCAAAGTACTGGGAAGCCTGCCATATGAGGAAAGGCTGAGAGAACTGGGTTTGTTCAGCCTTGAGAAAAGAAGGCTTAAGGAAAACCTTATCACCATGTTCCAGTATTTAAAGGGTGGCTACAAAGAAGATGAAGACTCCCTTTTTACAAGGAGTCACATGGAAAAGACAAGGGGTAATGGCTACAAGTTAATCCTGGGGAGATTCTGATTGGACACAAGAGGAAAATTTTTAGCAATGAGAACAATCAGTCAGTGAAATAATCTCCCCAGGGAAATGGTGGATTCCCCAACATTGGACATTTTTAAGAYTCAGCTGGACAGCGTGCTGGGCCATCTTGCATAGACCGTGCTTTTGCCAAGAAAGGTTGGACCAGATGATCCTTGAGGTCCCTTCCAACCTGGTATTCTATGATTCCATGATTCTATGGTACGATTAATGGTGTCCTGAACACATAACTCGTATGCAGTACAACATTGTAACTCCCTGTGGCAAAAGCAGGTCCACTTCTTTAACTCAGAAGCATCTGCCTATTTACCAGTGTCCTGGTTCYGGCTGGGACAGAGTTAACTCTCTTCCCAGTAGCTGGAGGGGGTGCTGTGTTTCAGGTTTGGTAATGAAAGGAATGTTGATGGCCCATTGATGCTTTGGTTGTTGCCGGGTGGTGCTTGTACCAGGACTTTTCAGCCTCCCATGCTCTGCCAGGTGGGCATAGCCGGGGCAGATTGACCCAGCTGGCCAATGGGGTATTCTATACCATGTGACATCATGCTCAGTATAAAAGTAGGGGGGGGCTTTCATGTTTGAGACACGTGAGTTCGTTTGGGACACGTGAGTTCGTTTGGGACACGCGGTTTCATTYGGGACATGCGGTTTTGTTTGGGATGTGCGGTGGGTGAGCAGTTGYACTGTGCATCACCTTCTTTGTATATTCTGTTATTGTTGTTATCATTGTTATTATCACTGTTCTACTTTGTTTTATTTCCATTATTAAACTGTTTTTATCTCAACCCGTGGGTTTTCCTTCTTGTGCCCTCCCAATTCTCTCCCCCATCCTACCAGAGTGGGGGGGTGAGCGAGCGGCTGCATGGTGTTCAGTTGCCAGCTGGGGTTAAACCACAACAACCAGTAATTCAGCAAGGCAAGATCAATTTCATGAAGATCCAGCTCAGTGTTTGCAAACAGAGGTAAAACATCACATTCTGGTCCCAGCCCTGTACTAGGACCTGAGCAGAGAGGATTACATCCATCATCCTAACACCATCAGCTATAAACCCCTAAGCAGAGCAGTGGGAGCTAGGGGCTATCCATTTGTCAGGGAACTGACCTGCATCCTCTCTTTGCAGTGCCCTGTCTTCACAACATCTCTTTAGGACAAGGCATTTGAGCTTCTCCCAGAGAAACTGGGGCAGAGAGGAACTGCCTGGGTACAAAGTCTGCAGGCAGGGTGGGAAAGAAGCTGTGACTTCCCCTCCCTTCTACGGCCCCAGTCATTACGTTAGTCATCACTGACCTTGGTGCTCTGCCGGGTATACTTCAAGGCTATGCAAAAATCTATCTCCTTTTTCTTTCTGGGGAAGGCAACAGTTGGTGTTCCCAGGCTGCTAATTTCTTGTGTGCATAAGTCAAAAGGGTTATTACTTCTTCCCGTTCCTCCAATCCCTAACTACTGTTGAYACTCTGGTCCTGCTGTTGCAAGGTTTCTCATTTTGCTCTTTGCCTCATTACATTTCCCTGGTATAGAGAGACGCAATTCTATGCTCGTCCTGAAAAGCGAATATTACAAAACTCACCCCAACTTTCTCAATGCCCCAGTATCATTCCCCCTACCTGCAGGTTTATTCCAGGCATCCAGACAGGCTGGAATTCCAAATATACCACTGCACACTATGTAGTGAAGGCCTTTCTTGAACTCCGCATTAGCACCAGCATTTCCAGGCATAGCTTCCACCATCAGACGCAACAGGACAGACAATCAATACAAAGCAATGCAAAGCCATGCAAAAATACATGTCAAGGTAAAGACACCAAGACAGGATGGGTAGACCTACCAGAAAGGGTCTACCTGAGCTCAGACACCTTAGCCTGTTTAGAAATAATGGTAAGTTTAAAAAGCTTGGAGCGAAAAAGAAAGCCAGTATTCAAGCAAATTATTTTGGGGACTCAGTTCTCTGCCCTGCCTCCCCATACCATTGATGCTGGTGCTTAACTTTTGAGATTATAATATTTAAAGTTTTGTTCTCCTACCCTGATGTTGATGGACTCCAGTCTTAATGGGACTGCACTGCATTTTATTTTTACTTATGTTGAGGACATTTTCTCAAACACCAGCACCCACCTTGAGGGATGACATGGCTTCCTGTGGTACTGGTAGCCAGCTGCCTACCTCAGAACATCAATACAATACAGAAAAAAAGCAAAACAACACAATACCATGGAATATTATATGCATTCTTTTGGAAATCATTTACAGTTATTCCTTTCTGCTACTTTAAGGCAATATTAAGTCAAAGAAAATACTGTGCTGAACACATGCAAGCAGTTGGGAGCCTCACACAGAGTTTCAAGGGTTCCCATTTTTGACAGTTCCTAGTGCTACCAGTGTCCTTGTAGCACAGAGCACATTAGCCTGGGCCTTTGATTTCCTTCCATCAGCAAAAGGAGAGAGGAAGAAGAGTTACACACTTCCTTATGCCTCTTTGAGGCACAGCCAACACCAAGTAGTTGGCTTCCTGAGACAATAGCTCCTATTCAGGCATTCAAATGGTATGCTTATATTTAGCCTGTTTTCCAGGCTGACTAATATGAAACTCCTACTAYTAGGAACCCCAATATAAAAGAAAATATTTTTAATTCAAGTATTCAGGGACACTTGTCACAAACCTCCTCAGTACAGAATTCTGAAGCACCAGCATGTGACAGCCTCAGAGTACTGTAAGTAACTCAGTGTTCCCTCCCTCTTGGATTTTATAAATCCAAGATTTGGCCTTATTTCTTTACAGACTTTGCTGGCTGTACCCATACACAACACTCATAAAAAACACAGGCACAAATATGTACACTCAAATCCCTTGACATTTTGGTTTCCACATCAAAGGCCTTATGATAAGCACATGAACATTTTAAGTATTCTTTGTAATAGGAATTTGATTGCCTTTGTAACAGCAACAGACAGCCTTTTCTGTGTTGGGAAAGAAAATTCCAGTTCCAGTTAGATTTCTTTAAAATTTTTTCATCTTGCTTGCAAAGACCTGTATCTAGTTATTTTGCCTGAAAATATATTACTACCCTCTTAATGTTGTAGTGGACATAGAGGGTAGTGATCAGAGGTGGAAATCAAATACATTGAGAGAAGGTTGCACTGTGCTTACACTGGTATGTCCCCATCCAGCCACCCCAACAGATGGTAAAGATAATTAATTTTGTCATGGGACAGGCTTCTATAAAAGTTACCCACTGCTTTGTTGTGTATTTCTAATAAAAGTGTCTAGCCTTATGAATTAATTTTTCTCATTTTCCTCTCCTCCAATATTCCTTCGTTTTCTGCAGACCTGGAACAACATATGTATTTCTTTGATCGTACTTTGCAGAAACTACTGGGTTAGGATTATGTCCCAAACTGTGCTAGAACATCCATCCTTCAGCTTGGCAGCTAGATGATCCACACACTGACAGCACTAAGCATCCTTTTGCAATTCATCCTTAGGGAATGATAAACCCTGCCAGATGAGTGAGTGTAAAGGAAGCATCTATGGACGGGATCGTGACCTACATAAAAACACATCAGGGACTTTGCAGTGTGCAGAAAGCGTTTGTGAAAAGTTCAGGCTAAGTCAACAGTACACAAGACCTGGGGACTCAGCATTGCAATGCTACCTCTGCAAAATCACACCTGACCTCAGCTGCAATCATACAGGTATGCATAACCAGAGCTCTACCCCAATGGGACAGCCAGCCATGTGCTTGTAGACCTTACAACACATGAAGAAAAGTAGTGTGTAAGAACAAAATAATGTACATGGGTGGGTTTTAACACACAATAAAGGATAGCACTCCCCTCAGTAATAAATGCGTAGGAAAATTCAAGCTGAAAGAAAATGAAGAAGGTAAGTTATCAACTTTTATAGAACTGATAACATACCTCTTAAAAAAGAATGCAAGGAAAGCACTGAGGCTTTCATTTTCCTGAGTGATTTGCTGATTTTTAGATAAAATCAGGAAGACTATAAAAATCAGATTTCATTCTCTGGCTGCATTAAACGAAACAGAAGTGCAAGGACTGTGAACTTATTTTCAAATCATTTGCTGATAAATACCCAATATTTCAAGAAAAAGAATTTTGCTTCTGCCAAATTTTTACACCCACACAATAATTTGGAAGGCTGTATGCACTAAGTAAAAGCAGGTTACCACAAACTGAGTTTTATGCACCCTAATATGAAAGAGACAGAAGAAAAGGAAGTCAAAGCCAAACATCTGACTGTTGCCCTGGATAAAAATAAAGGGACTACTCTGGTTACAGTGCTTTATGGATCTTTGTAACTTTATTAATATTATAGTCATCTGGTCTGTCCTCCTAAAGATGAAGTCCAKGGAATTTTGCCTAGCAGTTCAGCCAGTGAGTAGAATAGTTGGAYCTTTCAAGTTTGACTCACTTCTTTTCAATTCTCACCTGTATTTCTCCATTTTCTTTAGCATATGCTTTTTCCCAAACACCATAAAAATGAAAAGTTTCACTTCTTCCAGCTACTGCATCCTCGTATGTGAATTTCAGAGAATGTGCAAAAATGGTAAAAAGCTTCAGTAAAATTTCCTGGACATACTTACAGGATTTCTCTGTCTTGATTATCTGATTTAGAAGCCTGTAACAGAGGCACCTCCATCAGGCCACACGCTAGGGTCTGGGACCTGCATGTAATTGAGGCCTTTTTCCTGTGACCCTTGAGATCTGAATGCCAGTCTGGTTCAAATGGCCTTGGTTTAGTTGATAAAAGTAGAGAACGCAGGTGTAAGGGGAATGAATGTCAATGAAGCAGCCTTACGCATTTGAGCTGCGTTTTATAAAGGTGGTGGGAAATCCCATGTGCCCTCAGCAAGGCTTTGGAAAGCTAGAGCCCGCAATGAACTACAGGGTCTCACAATGTAAACCTGTTAGGGATCCCAAATTAGAGGAGCACTGCTTGGCGTGGTACTGCTGGCTCCTGGCATTCAGCAGAGATAGGCAGATCCCTTCAAACAGTGATTCGTTTGAGGACTGAAAACCTATGTCCAGCCACRAGCAAACACTAAGGCACAGGGTCTGAGTCAGAATTTGGGCCATGTAAATACTGCTCTTAGGCTTTCAGAATACTTGGTTTTACCTACATCAGAGGGGCAAAGTAATGACTCTGCCTTCTCCATCAGTATATGATACCCAAGTACAAGAAACAAAATTGTGACAAGAAGGAGGTGTATGTGTGACCTGTCACATCCTCATTTGTGTTTTCAGCTGAAAAAAATGATTTAGGAACCAGAACTCCGGCCCACTCTGCAGATGATGGTACTGTAAAAATACTGACAGAGACATTTGGAAAACTATTCCTGCACACTTCTTGTTTGGACATGACATAATGATTTGCACAGCCATATCTTTGCTTGTCTATTTGAGAAAGTCAAATCACATCTTTCAACAGCCCTGGAAAATCATCTTCTGTGAGCAGCACCATTGTATTGCTGGTCTCTGGGAGTGATCAGCACACAGACAGCATTTCACATGCTCAGAAAAACACGCAATTCACCAAAGAAAACCTATAGAAAACCTATATATTTTCTATACAACTTAAATTTTTAATTGTTTACTGTTCACTGCAGAGACTAAACTCTTTGACTGTAGAGACATAACTTGAGGCCAAAGTAACTTCCACAGAATTACCCATTTCTGAACTTCCAATAAACTGTTCAGTTTTATCCTGGAGTGGGAATATTGCTTTTACTAGCTTGGCTTTTAAGCATTCATAAGTATATTTTTAGCTGGTGTAAATCGTCATAGCAACATTTCTCCCATGAGATCTGGATCTCCACCCTCCTCTCTCCCTCTTATGTCAGATAAAGACACAAGGCAGATTTTACCACATGTGCCAGAATTTTGTACTATACTATTATACAATCACAGTGCATCACATTCACATTACTAGTTAAAGTGCAATGGATTTCCCGCAAAACCAGTAAATGTTTTTGATAAATGCAGCTTGTTCCAGGCTCTATGCTCCTTTCTAGGAAATTGTGGACAGGATCTGCACTAGTTCGTCATCTGCTCTTGTTAGTTTTTGCTCTAGGCTGGGTAAGAATAGGTTTACATCAGAGGAAGATGCTATCACAGATCCTGAGCAAGATTTGAACTAGCTCCAGCACTGAAAACTGTGTACCTCCTATAAAACCTGCTCAGGACCTGGAAAACCCCATCCACATAGGGTCCTACCCTGATGTGTCCCCCCAGACTATCAGCAAATAAACTAGTTGGAGTCACACCTTTCAGTGTGGTGTGTACATATCATTTGGCAGAGCCATGAATGTTTTTTTTAATATTATCTCCAGTGTGAACTGCTTTCCTCCTTGATATGAGGGAGTGGGGAATATAATAGGTTTCTTAGTTTTCCTTCCTATATTTTTTAAGTCTTCATGGTCTCCTATGCAGTCAGCTACTTTCATTGAAATTACTATAAATTAAGAATGAGTAGCTTGCATTTTGTTGGTACCACCTAAACGTATCGTGTGTTAGAGTTTTACACTAAAATCCAAAAGAGGCCTTCCTCATGAGGGCAATAAAGAGCACAGTGACTTTCTAAATTTGAATTGCAACTGAATCTGTGGGAATTTAAAGAGAGTCTCCCAAAATACAAAGGTGGGAAAAAATTCCAGGTGAAGTCCTATTATTTTACGCTAATTTTTGAGAAATCTGGAAGGACACTTGCTGGCTATGAGCCAGCAAGTTTCAGATGGCAAAAATTTTCCTTATATATGTGTACAGCTCACCAGGTAACATGGACAAGAACATCTGCTTTCCTGCTATGGATTATTGGGAACACATCTGCGTGGACATCATCATAGCAGAAGGACATGGGAGCTGGGGTTGATGATATCAGGCAGGCTGAGTGTGAAACAGGTACTGTGGCCAGATCTGTGAGAGGGGATAGATAGAAGATCAGGTGTGCTTTATTTTCAGAGATAATTATTGATCCTTTCATTTGCAGACCACCCATTCACAGCTCCAGTGAAAAAATGGACTTGGTGCCGAGGCAGCAATAGTCAGCTCACGAGGAGCAGGAGTGGGTAGGTTACCTTGTCTTATTCCACTCCCCTTTGCAAACCCTTATAGCAAATCCAGAATCTAGTTATGCATAGACTTCAAAACTGCTGTGGAATGACTCTATGATTATCATCCACCCCCAAAATCAGTGTGAATGCCTGAGTCCAAAACCTCTGCAGAGAAGTGTATCCTGACTGAATTACAGTAGTGTACACTTTCTGCTGCTCTTCTGGCCTCTTTCTAAAAGGAACATACAAGAGATTTTGATAGTTATGTAGAGAGTTGCATTTTCACTGTAATAAAAAATAAGTGGAATGCTTCCTAAGCTAAGCCGTCCTTAGCAATCCTGAGCACTCATCAGGATAGTTAAGCAACAGGATAGGGGGCCTGCTAACTGTACTCTGTTTCCTGACAAAAATGATTTTGCAATGCACGATCAGATTCAGCCAGCTTACATCCCAAGTAACTCCAGTAAAAGTACATATATAAGTGTGGGCAAAATGTGTCTCCCCATGCAGTGCATAACATACTGATGATAATTTTCAAGATATAAAAAGAAGAAATCTTCAAGCTGCCTCCTATGTTCATCCCCTCCCTGTCTTCTCTGTGTTTCAGTTTACACATTTTTGTTACAGCTGCGTTACAGATCCAGTGTACATGTGAAAGAAACCAGCTTTACTGGAACTAAGTGTTCAGTGGAACAAAGGGGCTTGTTAGTCGTCCTGTGTGCACTGCTCTTCTGTGAAAGTCTGAAACATAGAACGATTGAAGGCCTAGATGCTATCTGCCTAAATCTGTTTTTTTAACAGCTCAGTAGCCTTACGGCCCAGCAGCCTGTCCAGAGTATGTCTTTTCACTGATGGTATACAAAGGTTTGTTGAGCTTTTGACATAAGTATAAATGACTTGAGAACTAAAAAGAGCGAATCTTTGTGACAACTCAGCTACCCTAGAAAGACGCCTTCTCTTTAAAGCCTTGCTAGGGAAACCAGGGCTACCATGTGTGCTTCTGAAACTTGAGAGCATGCAGGACTGAGAAACAGCCTTTAGAGATCTAGCTAGACAGCTGGGACTGCAGCACTGCCATAGCGACTCCAAGTCAACAGGGCTTCATGACGTTCTTCCCCCTGGATCAAAGCACCT
Source organism: Oceanodroma leucorhoa (assembly GCA_030449065.1). Classification (NCBI taxonomy): domain Eukaryota; kingdom Metazoa; phylum Chordata; class Aves; order Procellariiformes; genus Oceanodroma; species Oceanodroma leucorhoa. The sequence continues at coordinate 1,719,239 of JASVER010000098.1, forward strand.
CCATGCTTTTCCTCCACAGCCAGCACTGCCATGTTGTCAGGAAAAAAAGGTGACTTCAAGCTGAAACACCTTGATGTATGTTGTCCATTAACGTGTATAAAATCACTAATGCCACTAATTCATGAGTGTTTAATGGCTTTCCTCAAAGCCCATCACAACCAATGAATGGGTCACAACTGGTACAGAACAAAAACGTTAACAAATAATGAACTTGAAAAAATTGATTGCATTGATTAGAGCACTTCACAACAGGCTTACACAATTCCTTCTCTTCTCTAGCATTCTCTGTCCACCAGAGAGGAGCAGATCCCAAATAGCACTGTTCTAACATTCAGGACCTGTAGTCCAAATAATGTACACTAACGAAATCCCTGTGATTTAAGCGCATGGCTAAAGTACCTAAACACATGATAAAGAACTTACTGGAATCCAGGCCGTAGGAGAAGCACAGTATATACCAGCATATAACTGAGGAGCCTGCAGTGGCAGAGAGCTGACCCCTTCTCTTCTGGAGGAGCAGAGACTTTAACTTCAGAAATCCAACAAGTTGAAATTCATGTCATGCTTTTTCCCCAGAGACATGCTCACTCTGCAGAAGGGGAAACACAACTGCAGTAGGTGTTCTGCAAGGAGCTTCTCCAATAACTGCAAACACGGGTGCTGCAAACACGAGATCACAAAATACAATCTGAAAACAACAAAGACTAAAAAGCACATGGGGAAAAAACCCCAACCTTCTATCCCTGCCCTACTAGCAGGTCTTGTAGTTCTGCCTACTGTATGGGAGAGCAAGACAGAAATACGGAGAATGGATGTTTTATGACAAGATTATTTATCTGTAGCATACATTCCAATTGTGGAACAGAGTGCATACAGGCAAGTACCTCTGCAATGAACCTCTCTACCAGCTACTAATGCTTCTTAACCAATAACCCACCATTTTAAAAACTCTTTTGCTACTTCCTGTAATTTACACCTAAACAAGGCAAAAGAATCCCGCAACACACACAAAAAATAAAATATTCTTGGAAAGACTGTGAAATATTCGCATACCAAATAAGTCTTTAACACTACCATCTGGTGACTGTTGCAGTGAGAATAACAAGCATTTCATCTGAGGATCTCAAAGTGCTCATGCAAATTTAGTCCTCACAATATTAACAAAGTAAATATGTAACACAGAAAATGCATTCTGAATCAGAGCAAATGTGTAGTCCTGTATTCTGTCTCCAGTGGTGACAAAAGTAAAAGGCTACTTGGAGAGACCTTATAAGCATGCACTTTCTGCAGCTCATTCCTCAACCTCCCCAGCAACTACAGACTGGGACAAATCTGAGGGCACCTCCCTGCCTCTTGCCCTCAGCAGCAGAGTGAAATAATCTTCTTCAGATACAAAAGCATATCGTGTACATTTTTTTACGGTTATCATTTGCTAATGATAAAGTGAAAATCTAGATATGCTGGTCAAAAATATTCTGTATTAGTAAAGAACATTTTTACACACAACTTCTGCTAGTCCAAGTTCTCTGGAGTTGCCCTAAAAACCCATCATGCCAGAAGCCCAAGGATGATGGAGAGAAGCTTTGTTAAGCTGTTTGTAAGATTATGATAATGATGATGATGATATTATTATTATTAATAAAATTATCATCATCATCATCATTATCATTATTACAAGTCTGGAAAACCTMGTATTAACCCTTACAGAATATTGGTTTTACTACGAGAAGTAAGAATGAATTATGTAGACAATTTCCAAAACCAGATTCTGAGGCTATTCAAGATGAAATTTTCCTTTTTTTCTAAATGTGGAAATTAATCCTGACTACATTAATTTAAAAAATCTTTTCATTCACTGTTTGTTATGCTGAATGCATTAATTTTTAACTGTTTCCTTGCATCTATTTGTGCGAGGTTCTCACAGTGATAGGCAATACCACAGCTTGGTTGCTATTGGAAGGTTTTGATATGTTTTATTTTATTTTGTTTCAGTTTGGTTTGGCTTGTTTTGTTTTTCTCCAAGAATAATGTCCAGCTTCCTCCTGCTCCCCCTACCTGTGTTTGAGGAATATTGTAACAAGAGAAGTCATGAAAATTTTGGGACAGACTGTGCAAGACCGAAGTAGAAGAGGGCAGGGACCGCTTTGTAAAGATATCTGCCTAGTTCATTCGTGCCACCCGCTGCCTCGCGTGCAAGCATTTCACTATTTTAATTTGCACATGGCAAGGTGTGAGYGGGGTTCACACAACAGTTCTGACCAAATCCTGAGCTTCTGCAGACAGCAGCCTTGCAGAATCACACTGTATTTCCCAAGACTAAGCAATGAGATAAATTTCTTACCTCTTGTTAAGGACGATGACCCAGGAGGTTTACCAAGGGTTACTATCAGTTAATAAATAATGAGAAGTTTGTTGTCCATCATAAAGTGTCACTGCTGCCARGAGGTAAACTTTGTTTCTTACCCTAACCTGTCCTAAAACCCTTGATGGAATTGGACACATGATAGGGCCTGAAAAGTGATATATAAGCAAGAGAGCTTGAGAAGAAGATGTCTACATAGCAGGATCAGCATGGGAAGACACGACTGACAGCAAGCATCTCACTGAGAGGATTTGAGAAAGCAGACAAGAGCATGGAAAAGAGATGAACAGGGAAAAATCTTAGAAACAGCACAAGGAGGTGGAAACTCAAGGTGAAAAACAGCAGCAGTCTCCTTTTAAATCCCTGGGGAAGCAGAGCATAGGGAGATTCTGTTTCGCATCAGGTCCTTTGCTTAAAACGCTCCATCAGTTCACTAAATTAAAATATAACTCAGGCAGATTTGTTTAACCATAACAAATGTCCTTTCTGCRTCTTTCAAACCTGCCCATGTTCTGAGAAATTGCTGTGCCTCTGCATTGCGTGCTGCAGTCAGAATTCCCTCTCCTTGGCCATACACAGGGACAGTTTCAACTTCCCTGGCTCAGGGTTGTCGAGGCATTCTGACATGGACAGTAATCAGAATAATATTTGAAGGCACTGGACTACGTAGTGGRATAATTTGTTTTGCCTTCCTAAGCACAGAGAGTTTAAGATGCATATTGTTAAGCTTAAGATGGATATTGCCAAGCTTTTCTGTCAAAACATATGGACAGAACTTTTTGAAAAAGAGGGAAAAAAAAGCAGGGAGATGTAGTAATGGACTCCAGGAGCTGGACTTGTCGAAGAGAAGTGACGATGATAAAAAGGGAGAGAAGTAGCCATTCTTGTTCTTTGACTCAGACAGGAAACCAATTTTCATCCATCATGTTCCTGATGAAATTTTTAAATAAAAGCATTTCAACGTACTTTRCTTCTTCAGTAAGGCTTTAAACAGACTTAGCACTTGGCTTCACAGATAGGAAACATTAAGAAAACAATTTCTGAACAGCCAGCACCTGAACACCCTCAGTTTAATTTCTGCCCAGAGAGGATTTAAGTCAAACTATGGGTGAATGCAGTCTCAAGCTTTCTTTCTGACTTAAATATAGATTGCATCAGTTCACAATATGAAATTTTAATCTTAAAACTTTGGATAACTGAATACAGGTGTATACTGTTGACCTTGCTAACATTAATTTGGATGGTTCAGTAAGAAAAGGCCCTGGTTTTAATGCAGCTGGCATAACAAAATATGGCACTGAGGCTTGTCCCTRCTCTGCACTGGCTTCATATATAATTAAGGTGTAATTACTACCTCCCAAAGCCCTTCAGCTCAAGGCCTCAGGACTTGTAGAAGCTCACTGTGATGAAGAAATTTTCTGGAAATAACCTCACCCAGCAAGCAGCCTTGGGGACCCCAGCTCCCCTGCGAGGCTGAGCCATGGGAATGTCAACCTGGGGCACAGGAGCTCAGAGATTTACCTGCACAATAGACCAAGTGCAGCAGAATTAGTGATGAAATGTTCCTGGTGCTAGACTTCGTGAAAGGTTGTAACACAACTGTCACATATCAGAGAACTGAAAATCAATGCACTTTCTGACTCAGCTTTCAAAATAAATTACTGATTCTTCTCATGACTCCTGTCAAGTTCTGAGTGCCCTCTCCCTCTTGCAGAGTCTCAAATAGCATCCGAGAATGCGATTTCCTGTCCCACTACTGCATCCCTAAAAACATCTACAAAAATAACACTCATTCTTCAAACGGTGGCTAAAAAACCCCCTAGCCTACTTGCTACATGGTGCAAGGCATTAGTTTCACAGGAGTGTGAGGAATGTAAATAGTTTACTTAAACTTGCTTTGTTATCTGCTTGTTTCTCTTCCAATTCTGTTGCAGGACACCACTGAATGCATAATGCCTTGTACCTAAATTAAAAACCAGTCCCAGCAGGGGTGTTGGACTGGTCAATCTCAAAAAGTCCCTTCCACCCTCAGCGATGCTGTGGCYCAGCCCGGCTCTGTGCCGTGGACTTCTATTCCCCACAGCTCAAAACCAGGCAAATCTCACTCACCCCACAACCAACTGTCCACTGGCTCTTAAATAAAAGACTATACATTTGCATACAAATACAGCATCTGCATTTTTACAAATGCATTTTTTCAAAGCCCGTGTTATTACACCTATACCTCTCTCATTTAAAAAAAAAAAAAAAAAAGGTGGGACATTAAGAGGATAAACCCACCATAACCCTGAGGTATGGTAGTTCCTGCTCCAGTATCAAATTTACAGCTGAGATATAAGTCCTGGACACAAGCAGCTTATATGGGGAGGCTTGTATCAAGTCTAACAGCAGTGATACAAYTGTGGCTGATGCTGCTGAATATCTCTTTGTTCATACCTTTTCACTCCTCTGCAGCATCTGCCAAACTTAGGTTCTTCCTTCTCTCTCTTTTTTAAATAAACAGTATGCAACTGAGGAGAAAACACACAGTCCTTTGCCTGGAATTCATCTGGTAACACCTGCACATTAATACACCACAGCTGTACCACTTGATCAACTGCTGCTCCTACTGTGGGCAAATAATTATAGCTAAAGATTTATGCTACCCCAATGTTCTTTCTCTTTTCTATGTCATGTACATTATTTTTCTTTTTTTTAACATATTTACTTCTTCTCAAAATATGATCCCAAGTCTGTTACAACCAGGTTAAAAAAAAAAAAAAAAAGAAAAAAACAACCTTTCAAGGTAAGGCAGAGTGAACCTATAGAYAAAGTCTGAGTAATTCCCTCTCAAAAACATCAGTACTGTGATTCAGAAAAGACCAGCTCAAGAGAATTGATGATAAGTTGCAGCAGTTGAGCTTTGTCCAGATCCAGTCTGCACAAAACCAAAGATAAAAAAGGCAGGTCTTAAGGTAGGATACACAAAACACTTCAGCTCTTTCCCTACCCTGAATCTTAGCCTACACCTCAGCATGAGCTTGAGACTTCCAAAAATGAATGTGTAGTGAACCTGTCTTCAGAGTGGGCAGATAAGACATACAGGAAGCACCATCCTGAAATGACATTAAAAAAGTAAAAGAACCTGACAAATAAATACTATGCGGTATCCCTCTTACTCTGAAACACTCCTGACCCTCAAACATGCAGTGTTAGTAAGCTTGAAAGGATAAAACAGACAAACTAACATAAGAAAAAGTAGAAAGTGGAGAGTCAAGGCATGTCTGATTTATTGCTCTGTGTTTAAGTTACTGCATTAATTAGTCATACCCTTTAATTTCACCTATTCTGCCTTGGGACAGAAAAGGATCACTAAACTGAAGACTGCAGTGACCTACCCTGGAGAAGGGGTATGCTTTGGAAGAATCTAATTGCAGAAGGCAATGTAATTTCGTTGATTATGTTAATAACAATGCCCAAATGCTTACTTTGCAGTTCAAAAATGCTTGAGGGAGATCATGACTTACATGGAAATCCTTTTGCCATTTTGGTGGGAAATTAGTTGCCGCATTTCTTTTTTCCTCAGGAATCAAAAATGCCAACCTGCATTAGCAACTAATAGCATAAAATGTTCATCTGATTCTGTACGAATGTCCTTCTGGGCTCAAACATGGTCTCCACCAGAGATACTATCTTATAGAGACCACTCTGTTAAGTTACAGTAACTGCCTATCTTGAAAAACACATCAACTGAAATGAAACTAAGTCAGGTCACATCAAGTAGTCTCTGGCTGGAAAAAGTGTGAGGTCACACAGGAGTGGGCCTGCTCTTTGATGAGGGGTGATGGGATGATGGGGATAAATTTAGATCATCCGAAGATCTGCCCTTACAGCTCCTGCTGACTTCATTAAGGAATATGAGGCATATCATCCTGGGGAGAAAATAAATGATGAAGTAACAGAATGAGAAAATAAAATAATTGGGTTTGGGCTCCAAACCATGTCACTACAAATAGAGGGCAACCTGAACCTGTTCTGATTAGAAACTCCACAGGGTAGCTTTAAATCGAAGCCTAATCAGAGAGTCACCTGGGGTTGTACTCCGTCTCTGACATGCCTGCCTCTTTTTGGCTTTTTTATCAGTCTAACTTATTACTAGATTTAGGAATTTTTTCTAGGACAGTTACAATCTCCCCATAATACTTCCTTCCACCTTTAAATGACTGAGCTCTACTATCAATGATAACTTGAGCTTCATGAGATTTTTATGCCTCGAAATTAAATACTAATTTTTTAAGAGTTACCAAATACTGCAGTGCTGTTTCATGTGAAGATGCTAGGCAATCATCAGTCTAAAAAGTCAAAATATTTTTTCCTTCATCTTTACTAAATAAAAAATATTTCCACTTGGTTTGATGTTATTCTCCCCTCCCCATTTTTGACTGGTTCTTATGGTAACCTAGAATGACTATCAAAGAGAAATGTGTACTAGAAGGAATTTTTTAGCTCAACAAAGCTGAGAGAACTGTGTTATAAGCTCCAGCATTATTCTTTACAGGTACACAGGGAGAGCTGATCCACTGTTCCCAAGTGGGCTGTTTGAACTGATCCTTGTTTGGAAAACAAGTACAAAATTCTGTGGGTGTCCAGGTAGTTTATCACCACCTTTCCAAGAATGAAAAGAAGTAATGCACTGCTAGACACCCAAGAAATATCTAATAACGTTAATCAAATTATATATTGTTATGTTTGCACAAAACAATTTGTAGGTAAACTGACCAAAAAGTCAGTGTCAGGCACCCCAGTTACTGCAGCAGTAAGTAAAAGACAGTCTAGCTGCCTTGGGATTTTCAATTCTTTAGAGATTAAGGAAGCTGACCTCCTTTGGAAGTTTATGACAGTCCATGAGTTGAAGGGATTTGAAATTGCCCAAGACGAACAGATGAGTGTGGATACCATTTCTATAGTAACACATGTTAAGAGATAAAGATAATCATACAGAGTGTGTTTTCGTTTTGATTCTAGCAATCAGTCCCATGGGTGAGTATGTACCTAAGCTTCTATGTATTGTCAAAAAAACAACCACATTTCTTCTTTATTGTGACTCTAACTTGGAGTACCTGATACTGTAGTGTTTYTTTAAAGAGCCTCTTGCCATCATAATAATAATAATAATAATGCATAATTCAGAGCCACATTAAAGGAGACAAACAGTTGGCATGATAAACTTGAACTCGCTGTGGAAAGAAATAACTCAGTGATCCCCAAATTAGGAAAATTAATTTCTGAGGAAAAGAGCAGAGTTCCATAAGAACACAGAAACCAGGCAGAAAACAGGGTGTAACTTAGGGCTAGATGAATCTTTTAGAGAGGTCAAAACAAAGATTTGTTACTTAATTGATTTCTTATTCCTTCCCCTCCCAGTCCTGTGATTTCCCTGTTCCCTCAATCTACAATAGTTTTCCTTATAAAAAAAAAAAAAAAGTTATTTAATATACACTGGAGTCTTCAATCTATTTAGATAGCATAGAGTTATATTCCAGTTACCCTCCTAAGACTTGCGAAGTGATGTATTCAGATAGATCCTAACTCTTGCTAAAGAGAAAAAAAGTCTGTTCAAAGGTATCAAAGACTCAGAAGAAATAGTGGTGGTTTCCAAAGATCAGATTCTAAAGATTTTGTGCATTTGCCGAAGCAGAGGTGTTTGGCAGGCACATAGGTACAAATTAGCTTGCGTATCTTTAGTATTCAGTTCTGATATACTTGATCGCCTTATTTTTTGAAGGTTTTGAAAGATGGAAAGGAGGGTAGGGTCTTGGGATGGTTCTGTTGAGGCAGGAATCATCTCCGAAGCCCGCTACTAGATCTTGAACCATGAGCTAGTGTGGGGTCAAAATGGCAGCAGTACCCCAGCCAATTTTGACAGTCTCAGCTTTCAAACTCCAGTAAAGTAAGTGGAACTTGAATGGTTTTAAAAAGAATTAGAAGTTAAGATGTTCTGGTATGACACCAAAGCTGTTTTCAACACAGACATCTGAGGCAAGAAATTTAGCTGATTTAGCGATAACATAACATAATAACAGAAAAGATATTTGAAAGATCTTCTACTAAAGTAGATGGTAAAATCTCTATTGATTTTTGAAATGAAAAAWACTGGAGCACAGTCGAGTCCTTCTGAAAATCCTACGTGAGGTGTCAACTAAAAATGCTGTGCAGCTGTTTGGAAAAAGTCTGATCAGTAATATGTGCTTTCATTCCTAAAAATGGGTTTTCAAACATCTCTTCACAAATCAGTAATCTATTTACTGCATGTTCCTTTCCACCTATTTTTTCAGTCCATAATGTTTACTTTATAGATAAACCAATAAGAAGTTGAAAGAGGACATAATTTCGAGGACCCAAATGTTTCACACTGCAACCACAAAACTAAGCACCTAAAATCTCCATCTGGTTTCCAGAGACTTCTGTCCTTGTTGAGTCCCTGCAGTTCTCAGAACAACCAGTTCACTCCCTCAAAACATCCTTTATTTCTACCTGTGATGATACCTCTTTTCACATGCAGGTCCCTTGCCTACTATTATTATGACATAAACAGAAAACAAAATTCTATGATATTTTAAGAAAATTATGACTGAAATTATAAATGATACAAAACAAATTAAGTTTCAAACTTGGAAGCTTCTTTTCTCATGATCTCATAAGAAGACTGAGAGTAAGGTTGTCTTTTTGTGTGAATATGCATACAGGCACTAAAAATTATAAACCCATTAGCTGTATKAGACAACGATTTTTCTCCTCAATCTGTACTTTGAAACTCCTGTCCCTTGAGGTTACTTCTCTCCCTAAAACTAAATAGAAGACAAATGGGATCTTGTTGTACTACTAATAGTTTGGGAGGTTTATTTCTGGGGATTAACTTCTGACTTTTTTATACGCCAGACTAGCTGCCACTTGGTAGCGGTGACTGCCCTATGTACAGCATCAACTGAAAGCTCTAGGGTATAGAATGACTGGGTCCATTCTGAACACGTCTCACCACACTGAAAATATGGGTTACCCAACGGTATATGGAAGTCCTATGAAAGTAGCAAAGTATTTTTCCAAACACAAAACCTTCTTTTCTGTTACACGCTCATATGCTGTGAATCATGTTCACTGATCTAACAGAACCCTTATATCAAACAGAGAAACAGCATCTCAGTTTCAGCCCCACACTTAAACCTCTTGTTGGCAGRACATTTCATGACTTTGCTGCCACCCTTGAGCACGGGGAGGGTGAGGTGGAATTTCTCTGTAGGAAACAGAGGACACAATTTTTTCCCTTTTTCATGTATATCCACAGACTTTCAGAAGTCATCAGTCAATGATTCTGAAAGCCCTGCCTGTATTGCAGGAACTAGGAGATGATCCTAGCTGCTTGATATGCAGCTCTTCAAACTTATACATTTCTTTTGGTATCAGGAAGCATAGCAAGCCCACTAGCTAAAATAAACGACTCCTGCTTCTCTGCCAACAGCTTTGCTCATTTTAAAAAGCTTAACTTTAAGCCCAAGCTTCTGAATCTTTTGGAAATGCCTTTTTTTTTTTTTTTTTTAAACTCCAACCTTCGGCCAATTTCACAAGAAATCATGCAAAAGAAGCTGCTTTCAAAATGGCTTTTGCTGTCCGTTAGGCTGGACCAGAGAGGACATATTCTCATGCTGCTACAGGGGAGTGAGTTAGGAAGATTATTGCCAGGCACTCTCATAGGAGGGAAATGGTCTTGTTTTCTGCATGAAGGGAAAGGGAAGAAGAGGCTGGAGGGGTGGAAGGGAAAGCAGAGAGGACGAGGAGGTGACAGCTCCAGCCCAGGAAGTCCTCCCAGCACCCAAACATGCAGATCCATCCAGGTCACCAGGTTGCTGCTCAGTGGTGAGAAACAGGGAAAACACCGGCATAATGGCTGCTGAGGGAAAGAGGAGGGTGCAAATGAAAAGGCCACCAGTATGCTCCTGAAAGTTTCAGTTTCTTGAACTGAATTCAGAGGTACTAGAAGAAGGATTTCCATGTCTTTTCACTGACTCAGGCATTAAGTTGAAGTGAACCATATGACATTGAAGATTCATGCAATTAGACCTTTCATTTTCATTTAAGCATCTGCCAAAAACACAAGCCTGCCTTTGTCACATATTAAAATAATACTGGCCTCTTACTCCCTGTTTTCCCTGCTGCTCATTTTGACTTAGGAAAAAATCTAGCCAGCAACACAACACATGACCCTGTGTTGTGTTGCTGGACAAGACAGGCACATAGCTAGCCTTGGACTAGAAAGAGAGAGAGAGAGAGATCATATCTCAGAAAATGGAATGAGAAAATGAAAAACTCCACATCTGTTTCTGCTGTTTTAAGAGAACCTTTAARGTTTTCCTGTAAGATGAGTGACAACTACAAGAAATAAAACTGGCTGTCTTACATGATGTTCTTCCTCTGAGCTCATATGATGTTCGCTTGCCAGCACATAACTGACTCATCTGCAAAAAGCTTTGAGATGCAGTAGTGAATAACGTACTGTAGAAATGGAAAAAGTTAATCTAATGCTATGCAAAGATTCGTTAGGAGTAGTTCTAGCTGCTGAGGCACAGGTGGAGTGGGAAAATAATGGATAGAAAAATAGTTACTAACCTGTGTGAAGATTTTACCTTAAAAAAGGTTAAAAGTGATTCTTTTTCCACTATGTTAAACTCTCCCTATGGGCCAACTCTAGCCTTCAGAGTGGTTTTGACTTCATTTGCTGGAGAATTAAGAGATTTGGAAACATTTTCAAGCAATTTGTTTAATTGACAGTTCAGCAAAACTACTGTCAACCAACTGAAGAATGAATTCATGGTTTATCTTTTGCTTAAGTATTTGTGCTCTAATAAATCATCTAAAATAGCTGCCTTTTGGGAATGCTTGAAAAAAGAAATGGTGATGCAGCACAAAGCATGTGTCTGAAATGGAAGGGTAAGGAGACGGGCATATGTAAGTAAACTGCACAGCACCTTATTCATTGTCCTGATTCTGAGGGAAACTTTAAGCTGTCTCTTAAGTTCCCTTTGAGAACAGCTCTGAAGGGGGCTCTGTGTGTACATGGGAGAAGGAAGAAGCCTTTGAAGTAGGCGGTGCTCAGAAAAGTTCTAGGCTTGCTCTTGTATGTATGTTTCTCCTCATTTTATTTGCTCCATGGCAAAGAACAGTACAGGGTGTTGCAGAAAGCCATAATACTCCAACTCCAGCTGAAGTATTCAGCCCCAACTCTCAACACTTGGTAAATAGGAGAGATTCCTTTCCTTGAATCCACAGTGGCACAAGGTGATGATGTCCTGCTGCAGATGGCAGAAAAAAGTGTGTCTTTTCCATGGGAACTGCTTAACAGAAGGGTTTTTTGTTTTGTTTTGTTTTGCTTTGTTTTTTTCCAAAATGTGACAAAAATCTAATTCACACTGACATTTGGTACTGGAGTTTCAAGACAGTGAATATCTTTACTTCCAATCTCTCCTTTTTTTTTTTTTTTTTCTCTAGAACCCAAAGCATTAAGTAATACTTTTTCAAAATCAGCTTATCTTCAGAGTTATCCTGTCAAAAGGAAAAATGAATAAAAGAAAAACTTACAGTAGTCATCTTCTTGCATTCCATGGCAAGAATAAACAAGGAGAAAGGAAGAAATAACTTTGAAATAATTAAAGAAATCAGATTTAGAAAAGGAGATTAAATCCATTTAAAACAATAATTTGGAAGCATGAACGTGCAAAATAATTTTGTGAAGCAAGATCTTAGTTTAAAGTTTATCACTCAAAACTTTAACTGAAACCATTTTCCATATCAAAATGCCATTTCATAAAATCTCATTCCAGGGGGAAATATTTCCAAGCAGTTCTCCTTTTTAAAATACTTTTAGTGAACATTACCACCATTTTGGTGATCCTGTGAACCAGAGAGCAGCATGTGTACAATTACATGTTCTACTACTTGCAATAATTACTCTGTTTGCCTAGCATCATGCAAGCGAAGAGAACTAAATGTTTCACTGATTTTTTTTCCCTTTGATCAGACATTTTAAACATGCTCTTGGTAACTGCCATCATTTTTCCCGTCACCTTTCCATTACTTTAGAACAGGGATTTTTTCTCTTGCAACCTGCTCCTTCCTCCCCACCCTGGGCAGGCAGACAGGTGATGGCAGTGAGAAACCTGCAGCAATGGAGCTATATGTGGCCTCTTCCCCCACTGCGTAGACTGGGGCAACTTGTCCTCCAGGCAAGAAGTCCAAGGTTGGTGTGAGTTACAGGAGGTTAGCATCCATCTCCCAAAGCATACTTAATTTTGGAGAACTACACTGCTGTTGGTCCCAGTTGAACTACCTTTCACAGGTTTCATGACTTTTCGCCTCCAAAAGTGTTTTGACCATACTAGAGAGAGAGCTGTTGCTCGGCAAAATACATTTACCCTAAAGGGACTGATGTTGTTTTCCCTTCTGCTTCCTGCATTAATTACTTTCGTGGTTTCCTCACTCCACATAGTTTTGTGTATCCCTCATATTTTTTGCATTCCTCATTACTTTTGTGCCTTCCTCATGAGGAGCTTCTGGTCTRCTCTCCTGCAACCTGGCTTCACCCACTTCTGTGCAGTATGGGGATTGTTTTCCCCATGCGTTATCCCAGAGATATTAGGCTGGCTTATCCTAGATAAGTTGCTGGTTCAAGTAGGAAATTGAGACCCTTCCATGGACCAGCCATGCTTTTTTTGGTGGGAGACACATAGGATTTTTTTGTCAGCCACAGACCAGACCACCCTGAGTCCATTTGCCAGTCCACAAGGTACTGTAAGATAGTAGGAGACCCATTCATAGTCTTCCACAGGCTAATCAAAGCTTACAGCATGGTATGTCAAATAAACAGATGAYGCACTTCTATTTTCTTAGTGCAACTGAGTGAAGAAAGCAGAGACATCTTAAAAAAAATATGGAGCCCAGTAGCTGGCAGATATAGAATCATAGAATCATAGAATCATTAAGGTTGGAAAAGACCTCTAAGATCATCGAGTCCAACCATCAACCCAGTACCCATGCCCACTAAACCATGTCCCGAAGCGCCACATCCACACACGTTTTTTGAACACCTCCAGTGATGGTGACTCCACCACTTCCCTGGGCAGCCTGTTCCAATGCCTGACTACCCTTTCAGTGAAGAAATTTTTCCTAATATCCAATCTAAACCTCCCCTGGCGCAACTTGAGGCCATTTCCTCTCGTCCTATCACTTGTTACTTGGGAGAAGAGACCAACACCCGCCTCTCTACAGCCTCCTTTCAGGTAGTTGTAGAGAGCAATAAGGTCTCCCCTCAGCCTCCTCTTCTCTAGGCTAAACAACCCCAGCTCCCTCAGCCGCTCCTCATAAGACCTGTTCTCCAGACCCTTCACCAGCCTCGTCGCCCTTCTCTGGACATCTTCTCTCCAGCACCTCAATGTCCTTCTTGTAGTGAGGGGCCCAAAACTGAACATAGTATTCGAGGTGCGGCCTCACCAGTGCCGAGTACAGGGGCACCATCACCTCCTTCCGCCTGCTGGCCACACGATTCCTGATACAGGCCAGGATGCCGTTGGCCATCTTGGCCATCTGGGCACACTGCCGGATCATGTTCAGCCGGCTGTCGACCAGCACCCCCAGGTCCTTTTCCGCTGGGCAGCTTTCCAGCCACTCTTCCCCAAGCCTGTAGCGTTGCCTGGGGTTGTTGTGACCGAAGTGCAGGACCCAGCACTTGGCCTTGTTGAACCTCATATGGGAGATGATAGAAGCAAAGCGGCACTTTGTTGCTGCAGTGGCCTGTACAAGTAAACACCCTTCTGARGACAGCTAGGTAGTATCTATCTCTACCACTTCTGGTGGTGACTGAACTGGGGGGTGTGTGAGAAAGAGAAGCGTGCACAAATGAAGTGCAGTGCAAGATGTGTGAGATCTGTATTCCGTATGGTAAAGAAACATCCACCTTAGCTTCATCCTACCTATTCTTACACTGTTAGATGAAAAGCTTATTTTAAGAGCCTAGCTGCCCTAAGTTTTCTAAATATAGTCGAAAGAGAGAGACTGGCATTTCCAGAGAGCAATTCAGACTACAGAGGAAGTGAGGAATCCTCTGGAGGGGTCTCTCTTTGTCCATGATGTAAGCCTAGGGCAACTGCACTCCCAATGTAGGTGCTTCAGCAAAGGGTCTAGCCTTTGGTTAGGTGGAGGCTGGCCAATTAAGAGGTCTGCAGGGCACAGGGTCAACGTCAGGGTAAGTGACACAGAACTGATATTTAATTATCCCCATCTCGTGCACCCCAAGTAATGCATAAACCCAAGTGGGGCAACATGTGTACTCTTTGTTCTCACCTCCAACACCTTGACCTTTGTCATTCAACTCACAAGGCTACATGACGTCCTGAGGAAGGCAGAAAATATGAGGGGCCTGTGCTGTGCAGCAGGTGACATCTGCCATGTAATCCCAGAGCAACYGTGATCTAGAGCTTTGCTCTTTGCCAACACATCTGATGCTCCTGGGCAGAGCACGGTTAGCGTTTTCACCAGAGCAGACCATCTGGAAATACAATCAGAGTCCACAGCCTCTGGGGATTACTGAACCTRGCGGAGCATGAAAGGAAGATTTGTGCCTAGCTACTTGGTTCTGCCACGATCTTAGCTGTGTGCAGCAATAATTTTGACCCTCAAATGCAACTAAATAAAGTACAGTTACTTTCTYGGGGCCAGTTCAACCTGCTGCCATCAAAGAACAGACTTTGAACAGTAGCAGGTGTTGAGGCAATATAAGGCCTTGATTATACTTTGGATATACATAGTTGTGACAATACCTTGTTTAACATTAATTACAGATAAATTCCCATATGCTTCTCATCTGAATTATTAAATATTGAACAGGCTGATTCAGTTTTGCTGGACTGTGAGAGTAGAGAGGCAAAATTAGTCTTATACTGGTGGCCGCAGTTGTACRCTGGAAGCTAACCTTCCTCTTAAAACAGAGGTTATGTGTAAAAGCAAAAACACAGACTCATCCCATTTCACTGAGGTCCAGGAGCCAATCCAGTATATAAAGCAGATGCTTAAACCTTGGAGAGATCATAACTTCTGATAAAATATAAAAGTATAACTCATAAATAAATGAACTCTATCAGGCTAATAGTTCTGAGGAAACCGTCCCCTCCACCCCCCAAAGCTATGAAATTTTCTACTCATTAAAAAAAAAAAAAAAGAGACAAACAAGAAAAAAGGCAACTGGGCTATATGTTACAGCTTTGTTTCCAAAGCCAAGCATCTTGTTCTACAAAGATTTCAAAACTAAGTATTGCACAAATCTTTGCAAGCAGAGAGTAAAGCAAAGTTCATGATAGGTTACAGCTACTTTTGCATTAAGCTTCAAAATTTCTTGGTAATTTAAACATCATCTGAGAAGGGTTCAGGAAGGGGAACAACTCCATTGTCACACAGTGGAGACCAGGAAAGGTTTTCCTTTAACCAATTATTGCTAACAAAACAAGAAAGAAGGAGAAGTGTTTGCATTTGGACAGGGTTGTGTTATTACTACTATTTGAGTTATTCCCATTAAATCACTGCAAAGCACTCAGGGAGGAGGAATGTATTCTAAATTCGCCTCATAATTTTACCCACTGGTGAAAGAACTGCACGGTTATTTTTAATTTCTTGAATGAAATCAATACTCACATACCAGGCTGAGATTTTCAGGATTCGTAACAAATTTCCCCAAAATAAATGAAAAGCAAGCCTATAATTGTCCTCTTCGCTTTGCAAATCATCCCTACAGAACATCCTTAAATTTGTATRAAGGATTATCAGATTGAAACAGAACTAATGAAAGGATAAAATGGAAGAGGAATCAATCCACTGTACTTGCTATGCTTGTGTAGCATGCAGATGCCACACTAAGAATGGTGAGTTGGTTAGAAGAGATTTCTTACTATTTTTTTACTAATTTCTTSTTTTATGGCATTTTCTTCTTAATTTCTCTTGCTGTCATCTGTAGTTATCTGTATCTCTTTTGTAGCCCTTTTTATCAGTGAACTTTAGCAGAACAGATGTCTACAAATGCTGTCTCAGTAATATTTAAGGAGTGACCTACACTGGAAGCAAACGACCTATTTGTACACTCTTGTTCTGCTGATACATCCATCCATCCATCCTGGAGCCTGTGTAGCTGTGAAAATGTTAGTAGACATGATAAGTTCACATGGTCCTGTATGCACTTTATCAAGCAAATTTGCATTGTCCTTCTACAACTGAAACAGTATATATAGGTAAGCATTTGTGAATAAATCTCTTGTCTAGTCACAGTGACTTTAATCTGGCCTACAAAGAACTAAATGCAGATGGTTTGTCTGGAAGGAACAGACTAAAACTATGTAATCACAGTCTGATAGCTTACAAATAGTATTATTGTGTATTATAGCAAATACGTTGGAAGTAAAGACAAAACAAAGAAGTTGGACTGCACAAATAAATAATAATGGTGAGTATAATCCACTTCATGCAGGCTATCTATCAGCATGGATGTTAAACATACAGCTTAACTTCTTACTGCATCCTATCTACTGCGAAGGTCTATGTTGTTATCAGCTCTCTAACAAGGAACAGATCATGTCATATTACATAGTGGATAACAAAGCAGTACTTCTATCAAGATGACAGCAGACTGGATTCAAGACCATGACCAGACACCCTGGCATTGGAGCCATCCATGATGGCATTGGAGCCATCAGAGAAGAAAAGTGTACATAACAGAACCATCTCAGCTTTCTAAGGCATCTGACCAAGAGATTGGTGAGAAAATAAGTCAATTTCTGTTCCCCAGGAACCCCAGCAAAAGTTATTAATGCCATGAGGACCACATAGCCACAACTTGTAAGGATGACCTACTATATGACAGAGAGGTCCAACATCATACTGCTGTGAAAGATRGCTTGATGTCAAATGCCTACAAGATGTCAACTTCTGCTGACAATATTGTGCTGCAGATCTAAAAAGATACACTGTGAGAAACTGATAATCTGGGTAAAAAAAGATCAGTTCACTTTCTCAGCCATTTGGAGGAGGTAGTAAAGTCTGTTTAGTGCAAGCACAGTCAGGTTTTCCAGCACCTTGACATTTTCTGCAGCAGAAACATCCTTTCTGACTTAAAGTTGCACCTCCAACTATATTTCTGAGCTCAGGCCTTCAAGTTATTCCAGTAAGCACCTTTTTTAACACACTGTAAAAACTGTATCTTCTTTTTTATAAAGTTTTCTGTGTCTGATGGCAATGTTCTCCTGCAAGATCATTACCATCTGCCTGAAGACAGGGGCTGCCATTCTCAGCAAAGTCTGGGGAACATCGTGGGTGCGAGACCAGCACCCACGTGGACAAACTGCTGGATATCCAACAGCTGCAATCTTGATGTCCTGCTATGCAGCTGCTCCTCCTGTTTTATCTCCAAGTCCTGTGTACCTTGTCCTCATCCAATGTCTGATATCTCATGTTTTATGAATAAACMGTTTGAATTTATTCAGTTGTTTTAAATAGGAGACTAAAGTGAGTCTCTGAGGTCAGAAGGAAATAATTGAACAGGTTTGGTTTTCAGATGGTTGTCTTCTACACATTATATGGTTTCCACACAGCACTACCTCTGTCCCTACAGGCCTGACTACCTTCAGTTCCCCTCTGGCRTTTGCTGTTTCTCAGGGACTGTGATGGATGCCCCTAAGCATTTCAGGTTTCAAGCCTTCTGACAGATGAAGACTGTGACCTTTTAAGAGCTATCAGCTAACTTGCTAGAAGCTGAGGCACAGTTCAAGAACTTTTCCATTTCTTGGCCAGATAGCCAACACCTCACTTGGGTTTCATGGGGTCAATATTAAGAGTTTTTCTGCATTTCCCTGAACTTCAGCCTCTTTTGTCTGTTCTGCTCCACCCATAGCATGACTATGAAGAGCACATTTGCAAATATAAAGATTATTAACTGGCAACTCAGTAGACAACCAAGGCCTTCTGAGGTCAGTCTTGACAGCAACATCAGCTATGCAGCCACAGTTTACCAAAGGATAAGATTTTCTCTTTGAACATAGTCTCTTCTACCTATCAAAACCCTCTACATAATGCCATGTGTCACTAGCCTGTTATTGGCTCCACAGAAGACTGATTTCTTGGGGCAATACTTGGACTGAATGGATTCTCTCACAGCCTGTGGAGTCTACACATTTAACATTTTCATGAAAACCTTGCTGCCAGTACGTGTCTACATTCCCTCAGTAGATTATTCCTCCCTCCATTCAAGTTCACTTTTCTTCTTGTTTAACAGGTAAAATGGGATTTTACATCAGCTGTTTTTACTGTTGGTTCTATAGACAAGTTGTGAAGTTAAATGAAACACAAGCCAAGCACAAATGAAAAATAGATTTACTTGCTCTGGTCTTGCTAGATACATTTTCAGGTTCTGCTTTGAGATTTACCCTTCAGTCCCTTCCAATAACACAAACCTACCAGTGACTGACTTTTGCTTTGCAAATTTTTTATAGATGAGATGTTATACTCTAGCTGGGCAGTACTTGCTCCTACTAGAACCGAGCTGAGCCATTTTGCTTTGCACCAAGTTGCAACCACTTCCAGATTCACTGCAGACAGGTATGATATCTGCCATTTGTTTACATTATGTTCTGTCTTTATGCTTTGCCCATACAAATATTTGCTTCTGTTCTCAGCAGGAAATTGCTTGGATGCAACCGTTTTAATAAAAAAATGGCCCATTAATTTGTCAAATTAACAGAGGTCCTAATTAGTGCATTATTCACTATATTACTGTTCCTATTGAAGTACCAAAAGTAAATCATATCAAAATGCATTTATTTGTGGAATGAAGAGGGAACAAAAATGGCAGTATATGCCCCTGGGAAGCTACAGTCTAAATATAAGCCTGAGGACACTCAATGGACACAAACAGCTTGAGGCAGTGAGAAAAACACACACATAGAGGAGTGCCAATTGTCTCAGGTGCCAACTAGCTTATTGCGTGGTGGTTTTTTGTTTTTGTTTTTGTTTTTGTTTTTTTGTGAGGACAGTCTCCAAGACTCCAAGTCTTCTCTGTGCACGTGCTGGAGGGGACTGTCCTGAACAACAGCGTGCATCAAGGATAAGGATAAGGACTTTTCAGACCATAGACTGTCTTTCCAGCAGAAAGAATTCAGGAATCTCCTAGGTTACAGGCTCCAGGTAACACACGCAGATGTTGGTAAGGGAAATCAGATTTATCATCTCCTATCTCAGCTGGAGGGACTGCAAGGATCAGCAGACACGGAAAAACATTCTGCTCTTTCACGAGGCAGTCTCTAAGGCATTAACCATGGCTGGCTTAAAAGGTAATTACCCTTCAGTCAGCTGGAGCTTAGACAATCAGAGGGGAACTGAATTCCCTTCCTTGTTAATGGATCCAGTAATCTAACATCCCACCAACATTGCTTTTAACCTCTAGTAAGATTTTTGTAAAGATGAATAAGCATTTCTAAAATAACAGACTAGCACACTGCTTGAATATTGTTCTGTGTTTCAAGGGCACATTAACAGTTACACAGCTAACCAGACTCGCAGTGTTCCGTGGTCCCACCAAGTCTGAATGCCATGCTCATGGAAAGCTCCTTCAGACAACACTAAAAACATCTTTTCTTTTTCGAAGTTGGATAGAAAACTTACGTGTCTGTAGGCTGGCTTAAATAATCTACTTCAAAAATGGACATACCTCACTTTTCAAGGTCATTGCCTCTGTCTGTGGAAATTATTTTTTCACTTTAATGGGTAAAGACAATTTCATTTTCTTTCTTTGGGATAAAAACTCAAAACATYTTTCTGACACTTCCTATTTTATAAGAGAAACTGAAGGGAAAAAAAAGGTTTGTAAACTATTTAGTAGAGATAAAAGCCAACCCAAGAAAGCACTATTCTGAGACTATGTTCTATACAGGAGTCACAAACAAATATTTGTATTAAACAAAACTGACATCTTTTATTCACCTCATCTGCATAGTCATAAAAATAAGAACACTGTACATGTGTAGCATTAATTTCATTTTAGAARCACTATGCAGAAGGTTGTTTTGCATATAAAAAATGTTCCCTCTTTATTGTTACAAAAGTGAATTTCTGATAACTGCTGTAGAAAAACAACTGGATTGTACAATTCTTTAGAGGATAAATTAAAAAATAGAATCACAGTTCCCTTGCAGGGTACTTTTCTGGGAGTTTTATTTATCAAGAGAAAAAGAACATATACTAACTCTTATGTCTTCTTCCACTCTCCCAAAAAACTTATGTCAGAGGTATGCTGGGATACATGAAAAATAGAAAAATGTTTAATCAGATAAAGGTAGCTAAGGTTCTAGCTATGACAAGTCTTACAGTTCTTCAGCTTTCAAAATAATGCAGAAAGAGGAATTACATAAGAAAGCACGCAAACAATAATCCCGTTCCTAACAAAAGTATCGTAAACTTCGTAAAGATGTTATGAAAGTCACACACTGATCACTAGCTTATTTCAACATCCGAGGCATTAAAAAGTATTGACTGTGATTTTTTGAGTTTCTAGATCTCTGCCAGCTTAAAATATCAGGCAATCTGCAGAAATACAATTGATTAAAATTCAGTCATTTTGTTAACTCTGTGTTTATTTTAAAGGGGTGAGATCATGCCAAGAGCTGAAAAAACTGCAGCTTTTCTACATGAGTGCTCCACAGCATGCAGCCAAAACTAATCTACGATTAAGCTGAAAGCTTCTTCCTAACTTATATAAAGCTTGCTGAGCAGAAGATGATAGCCACGTGAAAAGTTCAGTAGATACTATTCTGATCTACGGCACCAAAATGCAAATGAGCCCGTACCTTTGGTGGAATTACCCTTATTTGTTCAAGGGTAAGCAAGAGCAGAATTATCTTCTCACTGTTCTATAAAAGACAGCAAAATGAAATATCCCAAATTAAAATGAGTAGGCTTTCTGCCACAGGTAAACAAATAAATCGTTATGCCTATTATCTTTATGCATAATAGAATGAACATCAAGCACTGTATTGAATTATGATTCACAATTTAACTTTCTCAAATTATAGTTYGCAATAACCAGTGTTAGAGCTATGATTATTGGATTGTAAATTATTTCAGTATGCCAATAATGTATTTAACATCATAGCAATGTTTCTTTATAATCCAATTTCTTACTATTGATTTCAGGTATTACAATTATGATGCAAGAATTTTAGTTATAATAAAAAAATGCAGTGACTCAAGACAGCTAGCCACTTAGCATTTGTCAGAGAATATTTATACCTTCTGTTTTATTTTCCTGTTAGACTACAAATCTATTTAGTTTGTTAATAATTGCTGGTTGAAGTTGTTGCTGCTTGGTCCAGGCCACTGCACAGTGTACTGGAGTTTACCCTCATGGTTCCCCATGAGACAGGGTGAACTGGACAACTGAGGACCTTAATCTTTCTGGGCAGTATTCAGACCTCCTATGGCACCTGAGCTCAAAAACCTGACAAGGAATTCAGGCAGCTTGCTAAAACTTTAAAGCTTCTAGCAGGTTTGCTCAACCAAGCACTCAAGATGGCTTGAATGGTTTTCACCAGGCGACTGTCCACCGCATCGCAAACAAGCCTTTGAGGTAATGGCGAAGAGGTTCCCCTCTGCCTCATAGCACAGCCACGTGCTACAGCTGGACAGCCTGGCTTAAAAATTGCTTTGTGCCTGCTGATTGGTGCTGTATGTGACGATTCGGTTACACCAAGCGAACACCCATCAGCTGTCAATGCAGTGGAAGTGCCGAAGCTGGTTTTGTTGGTGTGTTTTCACAATACTCTGCCCAGCTCTTGGTGCCTCTCCCCTGCCTTAYTGGCAGCTCTAAAGCCTTGCAGGACTGGGGATTTAATCCTCCTGGGAGGGCAGGGAAAAGACATGACCTGGGAAGGAGCTGCTGGTCTGAGCGCAGAGATGGCAAGATTTCCTGCCTGGTAGGAAGTCCCACAGCAAAGCAGAGACTAGAGAGGCTTTCATCACTTGTGCCAGAGTACCCCCTCGGCTGTGTGGAAACAGCTTGTGGTAGTTTGTGTCTGTCCATGGTCACTCTGCGGTGGTGAAGCTGTGCAGGGCAGCACCACCCACGTTGCCTGACAGGCCTGAGGACTGACCTGGGACCAACACGGAAAGAGCAAGAGTGCCTCCGAGTATCAGGTCAGGGAAACAACAAYGGGATGCTGCTCCCTGCTCTGCTCTGCAGCTAGAAAAAAAAATGTTAAACACTGCAAAAGGCTCAGAGGAGAGCCACATAAACATCTCATCAGCCAGAGAGCATACTTGTTATGAGGGAAGAAAGAGGGCTGATTTATCAGCTTACTGAAGAGAAAGCAGGGAAGTGCCAACCTGTGGGAAGAAAAAGCCCTGTGCTACAAGAAAAGATTTTTCTAGCTTCACCGGGTCAAGGGCCTAATGAGATCCAGTGGCAGGGAGCTCAAACTAGTCTAGTTCAAACCAGGACTCACAGAAGACAGCAAAAAGTGGAGAATAATTAACTGCTGGATGAGGACAGCAGGGGAAGCAGCATGTTCTCTATTTCTCTGAGTCTCACATGTGGAGGAGGAGCAGATGTCTTTGCAAAAGAGCTGCTGCAGTTTAACTACACCCTATTTGGGAAACTGAATGAATCCCAGGTGACATGACCCAGCCGGTGTTATTCAAGAGGTCAACTAAATCTTCGTCAGGTTGCCCTTCATCCTTAAAGAGCAACATGACAATTCCTAGTGCCCGCTTCTGCCAGACGAGTTAAAACAGGGGTTGCTGTTGCTCAGCAGTTGCTCCCACCTCCACAGCTTAAGACCCCAGAGAAAACGAAGGGTCACATAACAGGCATTGCTCACCATGCAGACCTTCATCCCTATAACTCACTGTAGCTATGGGCAGTCCCAGACACTCCAGCTCACAGTGACCGCAGTACTGCCCAATTATCTGCTCCCATCTACTTATTTATTTGGGTTCTCAAGCTGCTCAAATGCACAGAATTGGTAAAAACAGGGGCTGGAGAGGACCCAGAATCTAATTCCATTCTGCCCTGGAAAAATACATTTTATCCAATGCAGTATCTACTGCCACAGAGCTCTCTGACTGTTCAGTGCTAGGATTTGGRCTGCTTTCACAGGTCTTCCTACAGACACTAGCAATGGCAGTTGTATCTAAATAAACCAGCATCTCTGACACCTTCTCTGCTACCCCTCAGGATACGTTCAGCTGTCTCCTGGTGGAGTTTTCTTCCRTACCATTACAGACAGGCCTAGCTGTATCTTTTCTTTCTTTTCCCATTTTTCTCTTTTCTTTTTTTTTTAATTTTTTTTATTTTTTTTTTTTTTAAACAACCAGCACACTCCTTCCCTTTCTGCTGAAACTCTCTTCTCCCCCTTGGAGATTGGCTTTTTCTCATTCCAGTACCTGGCAGTCTCTGGGAACACACGCAGTTCAAGAAAACAGATGGGTTGCAGCCTACAGGGTCATTCAGCCGGTAGGAAATTGAATCTTTACACCACCATTTTAATTCCTGGCTATTTAAACAGGCCCAGTCATTCTGTGGTAATCTTTCCGATGCTAGTGTCAAGGCTGAATTGTCAGTCCTGTCACTGTAGTTACATTGGGAATGTAAACAGAGTCACAAAATACATAAAAACCCCCGTCAGTTGCTGTTCAGCTCAGTTCAGAAATTGCTCCGTGTTACCAACAGAAAATGAGTCTGTTATAGACTGACAGTGTTGGCCAACTGTTGGATCATAATCATCCTCAGGGAGGACCAAAGGACTAGATGATCTTAGAGGTCTTTTCCAACCTTTATGATTCTATGATTCTATGATCTTACTCCTAGATATGCCTGTGTATTTGCATAAGAAAAATGCCTAGGTTTCTGTTCTCACTTTTTATCTCACTTATGGTAACAAGRAGTCACAAGGACTCCAAAAGCAAAGATTTCTCTCCCACCATCTTCCTTCAGTAGAGATGTGGTTTTGGCTGGGGCTTCCTTTTCAACTCACTTTCACTAAATGTAAACAACCACCCTTTGAAGAAACTTTTCCTGTCTTCCTTTTTCTTTTTCTTTGTTTTTCTGTGTGTACCTAAGATAACTGCTTTAGGCACCCTTCCTTAACCCTCACTGAAAGAAGCATGCAACAGGTGCACAAGCAGAATAGTTTGTCTGCACAAAGGCAACAACATTTATTGACTTTCTAAAACCTCTGAACATTGCTTCACTCCTCAGCATCRCCCACCACCTTAAAAAACATATAACATATTGTTCTAAAGAGCTCTTACACCAACTTGTTCTCTTTCTGCCCCGTGAGCACACAAGTATCGATGTTCTCAGTAAGCCTGAACTCAGAGATTTTTTTTTGCAAAACCTGGGCATTTCTAACTTCCAAAGAGACTAAACAAGAATCATCCAGTATGGGAAACATGAGCTTCACACTTTAGTCCCCACCTGACTCAGAGCAAAGAGGCAGTGGCCACAGAGACATGTCGAGAGCTCAGTACTTTGGTGAGCAGGAACACAAAAATCCTTTTGATGGATGTGCCACAGTTTCAAAAAAATGAAAGCCCAAATAAGCCGTGGTGACAAACATGTACATTGAATGTTAATGGTTATATGTGCACAGGATGGAAAAATGGCCAACTGCAGACTTGATCCCACCTAAACGCCTTGACTCTCCTTGGTTTTCCCTACAGTGAAAACACTCCTCCATTGCCTGCTAAAGGGTAACAGCATACACTGAATTGAATTACCAAAGAGTACCTTTCTCCACCCCTTTGAATTAGAGCAAAACATCTTCATAGAGATGAGTAATTTCTTGCTATTTTCCCTGGCAGCTGTTAATTTGTTTCATTCCTGCCCACTTCAGCCACAGGCTAGTGAAAGGTGCCAATAACAGTTCTCAAGAAATAACTTGAGAGTCAGCACCAGTTACCATTAGCTCTGGATCCCAAAACCCACTATTATTGCAGCGAGCACAAAGCTGTCCTAGACTCTTAAAGGATGAGATGCTCATACAAACTTTTGTCTGCTGTTCCCACAGCCTGCAAAAGAGCATGCCTGGCTAGTCTCTCAAAGAAGAGGTTGCTGGAAGGAACACAAGCYGAGGAGTGCTTGCCCACTGGGAACAAGAGTGCTCACATCCCCCTGCCCAGGGTGCCCCATCCTGTGAAGTGTTGAAAAATCTTGCTCACAGGATTTATCAGCCTTCACAGTGGAATGAGGCCCAGTTCCCTGCAGCTCTCCTCACCCAGTCTATTGATGCTGTTAGATATCACTTAGCCTTCGGGACAAGGAGACAACGGCATTGTCCACACACACACCCTTGCCTCAGAAGATCAGGAGGAACAGACCTTTCTGCCTCATCTCATGTACAACATGAGTTTCTTCTTTATGCCTTACTCTTTCAACACTGGACATGGTGCAATGGAAAAAAGAGTATAAATGTTGCCAAGCCCAAGTTAAAAGTTGTTAAGTTTCCACTTGAATCCCCTTAATAATTTCTTACATTTTATGTAGTCACAGAAGATCTGAAATCTCTGGAGGCCCAACTACACTCTGAGCTAATTCCCACATATCACGGCATGATGACTGTCAAATGTGACACTTACTTGGAAGGAGTAAGTCTCTTCTTCTTAGCTCTCTGTCTCCAAACTAACTCCACCCAGGCAAAAGTTAGAAAATTAACTGCAATGAAACATTACCAGAAATGCAGTTGCTCAAATGCATTCTCAGATTGGTCATTACAAATAAATGCTATTCCCTCAAGTTTACTAGTCAATACCTCTTAGCTGGTTTCAAACAGATGACTCAGAGGCTGAATGCAAGCCTGTCTTTCCTAGTGTTATAAATTATTGTCTCTCCTCACTGTTTTCAAGAGCTTTACAGTTTAGCAGTACAGCAGATGCTAATATACTACTGCAGCCTTTCTAATTGCTTCCTAATGTCTTTTTCTTGTGGTGTGTATTTACCATCCAAATATCCACAATTATTGTGATCAGATTATATCTACAAACCACCAATTACTGGCTGGCTAGAGATGCATCAACACAACACTGTTTCTGTGTGCGAAGGTTACAGTTTTGTGTGCCTAGATTGCAAACAGGGAACATGAGCCTTTCCCCATTTATCATCCCATCATTGTTTCCCAGCCTTTTGTAATTGAAGAAATACCTTTCTTTGTGCCTGGGGATAGAGAGGGGGGAATAAGCCATATTGTACAGTATTGCTACGATGGCTTTAATCTACAACTCACTAGAAGTTAGACTATACCCTGAATATTGACTTCTTAATTTCATTCCCTTTCCCTTTGCTTGCTTACATGCATGCACAGAAAATACATATGCCTGGGTTTTTGTTTCATGCAGATTCACAAGCAGTTTCACAAAGTTTCTTTCTCAATGCGTTACAGATACCCAGTGGTATATGGAGCCTGGCTTTACAGCTTTCAATGCTTTAGAAGTGTTGTCATTAAGACAATCTGGGGAAAACCAGACTAACGCTGCCAAATATGTCTGTGACAGACGGCAAAGCACAGGGCGATAATACAAGCAGGAACCCTAGAGAGGAAAGGTAGCAAGGAGTATTTAGAGCACGGAACAGCATTAGGCTACATAGGAAATACAATCAAGTCTTTCAAAATGCCTGAATTGCCATATTTTGCCCTGAGGATAACGTCAAAGGAGAAGATGCATTTCAGTTCAGATCAAAGTGTGGTTTTATTTCTACCTTCTATGAGTAGAAGGTAGAATGACTCTCCATTTGTTTCAACTGACTATTGTTGGGAACTGTTTTGCTTAATTTCCTTTTCAGATTTTAAAACTCTTCTTCTTCCTCCTGTTGTTTTCTTAAATAGTGTCTTACCGAAGCTCTTTTCAGTATTTGCTGGTCTAGTGATTGGCACAATATCTCACCTGTTTCTGACACAAGATGGCATAAACAGAAAACTTCAGAAAGATCTAGATACACGGGAGAATTCAGACATACAATGCCTAGCACATGTTCTCCTCTGATGGAGTGATGGAAGAAGACCCCAGCAGGCAGACGGGAAGGGTAGGTTCATTGTCCACATGTGTGCAAAGTGTGGGAAGAAAAGCGTCTTCCTGGAAGGAGGAGACTAACAAGGGTCTCACCTCCACGTATTTGTTGCTTCAACTCTACAAGTTTTCTGGTGGTCTGAATCTCGCCTGAATTTTGAGAGACAGAACAACTCCAAATGCAATTCTACACTACAGGTGCCAACTTTGAAATAAGTGCTTTGCTCAGCTCCAAGGACATTGAAGCTGTTGATTTCTGCACAGTTTGTAGGAGCAAGTTTCAGAACAAGACTATTTGGGTTTTTTTCCCCTGATGTTTTCTCATCATGAAAAGCCATGATAACTTTGTTTCAGAAACAGTGCCATTCCCCCTAAAAATCAGTCCTGTCTATAAATTAATGATATTCATTTGTAAAACCTTTGACCACAAGATAATCTAACCCATTCTGATCTTATTTGATCTTAATTGCAATGACACTGAAATCACGTGTCGCTCAAAACAGGACTTTCAAATTAATATACCATGCCATCTAGTTTTTAAAATATTTTCACTTTATCATTCAACCTGGGAGTTAAACAAACTTGTCTTCTGCAAGTGGGGAACTTCCAATAAAGTTCTCCACATAAGCAAGAGTTTTTAGGACCACAAGTTGAATGAAATCAAATATACAAGCAAAACAAGTCTTTCAGCAGTGGAAGATGGCATGCAGAGAGGTGCAATATCTACGTGAAGAAAAGGGAARGAAATAAAATTAGCAAACCATTAAGTGATTTTACAGCTGAGATGGAATTTAAAAAAGCAAATAGTATTTTCTACGATTTCACTTTTCAAAAAGATTTTTAGTTTGTTCTTTTCTCACAACATGAATTAAAACTCATTTAAAAGCGGAGATAAATTTAGAGCTAACATTGCTCCCCTGCTCAGAAACGTCACAGAGAACTTCCCTGTGGAGAACTGTGTGAGGTAGCCCCTTCCAACAGGTTCTCCTGCAGCTGCTACTTCTGTGCATAGATTGCAGCAGTGCTTGTTGTCAGGCTCTTTTATCTCAACAGTTCTTTGAATTTCAGGCATTCCAGAGGACCTTGTCCCTAGTTTTTATCTTCTTTAAAATTACATCTTGACTTAAGACTTTTAACAAGAGCATTTTGGTACAATCTGCTTTTCTTGACCTAGTAATAGTTTCATAAAAAACAGTTTGCATAAAGAAATACAGGATTTGTGTTGGAAGGACAAAAAATGTACACCTGAATTTTAGCAAATAACCCAAAAAATATTAACAGATTTTGACAATGAAAATACTGGACTTTCCTAGGGAAAAAAAAGGAGACAATTAATTTTCTTTAACAGGAAAACTGAATACRTAACTTTCACAGTCTCCTTTTTTGACAAATTGACTTCTAAACCGTGAAAAATATTTTTGCCAASATTTGCAAAAATGTTCCCTAAGAATGTTTTCTAGAAAGAGAAATTGCATTTAATGGGATAACTCATGTGCTAACAAATGAAAATCAGGTATATGCGTAAGTTCTTGACAGATATGAGCTTGACTACTTTGCCCAAAGCAACACAAAAAGCATTTAGCAGATTTGTAGGTCAGATCAAAGACTCTTGGGTCCCAGGGGCGATAACCACAAAACCACCCTTCCTTTGTCGTGGCCCAGATTCTTTATACTGCAATTCACAGGTAAGAGCTACTATACAGTATTTCCATACAAGAAGCTATAACACATTTTCCAGAAGTAGACATGAACCAGTAAAACTCTTAAAGCAATATTTTGTTTAAAATTCCCTTGATATCGCCAGTTTGTCTCCTTTCATGTATTAAATGCTATTTATTTTTTAAATAGGACTGAATGACAAATGTCATCTGTTATAGTCTCCTTAACACTTTATGATAYTTTGCGTTGTTCAGACTAACAAAAAAAAATTCACACTGGAAGTTTGACACTCTAATTAGTTGGTAATATTACCATTTCTTATTCTGACCAATTCTTTAACTACTGGGCTCTATCTAAAAGCAGCACCAAGAGAAACAATCTTTTTGTAATGCTTATTTCAYTGATGTATAAATAAATTTCATCAAGAAACAGTGTTTTAGGGCTGTGGGATATTTAAGAGAGTAGGGTGTTAGTTTATGTTTTTTCTTTCCTCCACCAAAGGAAAGATACTCCACTGATTTGATTAATTTCTATTTACAAAGAAATTTCGTATTTCTTTGTAAAGTGTATAGGCAATGGCTATGTAATGGATCAGTATAATCACTAAGCGGGAAGTGGATAGGATAGGGATTCTGGAGAATTGTTAAATAAAACTAAAAGCTTCAAATTTATGATGATTCTGTCTGTTTACACATCTTTACCATACTCTTTCTAACATAACTTTTATTTTCAGGACACCTGCTGGTTGACCTGAGTTGCATTCATGGAGCACACAAAGGGCATTCAGGCCAAGTGTTCACAAAATACTCAGGGAAATAGTTGCCACTGAGCATCCAGGCCTTGAGCAGCACCTTTTCAGAGGCTTGTTCTTATTCACCCAAGTGATTCACAACTTAATTCCAAGGATAGTTTATAACCCATCAAGATTTCCCTGGAGGGGATGCCTAAAGGTCAGCTGGTGTTGCAAGGACCATTGAGGACTTCCTTATTGAAGGAGAACCAGGTATAGGAGCCTGAATGAATAAGACACCCCTAAGCCATGTTCCTCTGTCTAGGTCAGGTTTAGAGGTCCTGATGAGGGGGAAAGGCAGTGCTGGGAACAGCCAAGGCCAGCAGCAGTGGGTGCTGTGAGCAGGAGGCAGCCATGAGTTGCAGGGAAGGGGAAGTGCTGTGACTTCACTCCTCTTAGCCGTATGCATGGCACTCTCTTCCTTCTGACTGCAACCCTCCCTTTCCTCTGTCTGACTCTTTCCTGCATGGGTTTTCATCAACCTAAAGTTGATAACTGTGTCTGCTGAGAAGCAACCACTTGGCAAGAAGTCAAGGTTTCAGCGTGACATCATAGCTAACTAAAAAATGAGAAGGCTTGGAGCAATGGGAACTGTGCTGAGGACCCAATAGTGCCAATTTGCTTGAAAAGTTTGAGTTGAAGAATTGCATTTTGCAGTGAGTGGTTTTTCTTCTCTCCTTGTCAGATATGATTTTTCCTGGATGTGGACTGTAAAACAGATTTTGCTTTTTGCTCCCTTCTGAACATTAAGGTGTAGGCCCCTCAATCAGACAGTAATAGATTTTATTCCTTTTGGGAATAAAAAAATTTTTGGGACACTAGAGTGACCACTGCATGGGATTTCACTCGGGCACAAGTTTGCTCTTATATTTCTTGATTACACAGCAGTTGGTTTGCACTTATGTGACCATGAACTTCAGCTATTCCTGAATGTGATGTGAGGAAAACCTTCAGTCAAATACCTGAAAGGTTACTGAAAGGACCTTTCCCAACAGCCTTCCTTCTGTAACAAGCAACAGTGAGAAAGCATTTCTGTTTCCCACCTGCAGGAGGGCAGGGGGTGAAAAGGATGCACAGTGCAATACACAAGCTCCCCATGCTGRGAACAGAGGCAGGGCTAAAGCAGTCACCAGGTTTTAGAAATGAGCAAGTCTTAAGTACTGGGCAGCCACATCAGCCTTTACCAAACTTGATAGACAAAGAACAGTGAAAATACTAGAGGAAAACTCATTGTATTGCAGGCAGGCCATCTTGAGACCTCTTTGATGGAAAAAGTCCCCCCCCAAAACCCACCAGTGTTCTGCATTTGTCCAAAAAATAAAATAAGTTATTTCAAAGGTGTATATATGTATATCTGTCCAATTCTGATTACTGTTTGGAAAACCTCTGACAGAGCAGAGTTATTCGAAGACTATACTTCTGGTACAACTGCTTTTCCTTCATTTTGTTGCCACAACTGAGAGCCTGAATCCCGTTACAACAGAATCTGAAAGCCCAGTAATACACACTTTTGCCTCTGGCATGCATTCACGTTTATCTGGGTGTGCCAGTATCCCATGCATTATCTCACAGGCTTAGGTATTTTCTTACYTAAGACTAAGATCCCAAATCTGTTACAGGGCCCATACAGAGTTCTACATGACTAGCAGCAGGACCAGAGCCTATTTTTACTGGATTTCTGGCAGCAAGCATGACTGGCATTCACAGAACAAGTGGAATAAGGAATTAACCAACAGAAATGCAAAGCTTATTTGCYGATATTAAGTTAAAGGGAACAAAGTGCTTGGATGCAAACAGAAGGAATGTACTTTAAAAAAATTACTGCTACATCTCTGGCAGTACAAGTGCCATATAGCTCATACTACACATGCCTTATTGCAAGCCAGCTGTGCTCTCTTATCATCTCACAGTTGGTAAAAGCCCATTCTCTGAGGAGATGCTGTTGTCAGTGTTGATGGCTGCAAAACATTCCAGAGCAATTTTCTTTACAAAAGCACGATGCCAGGTGACCTTCATTTCTGTGCGTGAAATGATCAAAATCTGATAAAATGGCATTCTTCCCTGAGGTGACCCAGAAGTGTTTTTCACTGTTTTTCTCACTGAGGCTTTTACATTGGTTTAGTTTTTTCTCTGTACTAAAAGAAATTCAAGGTCCTTGCTCCCTGGGAAGACAAAAATTAGGGCTCCAATCGATTGACAATCAGATAAAAATTCCTTCTGAATTTTAAGAGAACCTTAATTCAGCTGTATGGATGCAAAACACTTTTACTGAAGAATGCAACTCAGAAGTTTCCACCTCATTTTGAGATTATAACTTGGGCTTTCACACCTACATGGAGCTGCTAAAAATGCTACCCATCACCAAAATGACAATACGGTCATAATTACTGTACACATTCATCATGAGAAAAACCACGAACATTTGTGTTTTGTACAGGCAGGACAGCCACAGGAGCCCACAGGTTTCCATGTGTGGCCAGTAGCTCATGAGCGTGCTCTGACTGTGCAGATCGTGGTTGCCCTTTCTGCCTGGAAGGATGTTGGTCTTTATCAGACATCCTGGTTAACAAAAAGGTTCCTTCTACTAAGGAAATTATTAAAAAAAGAACTCTTACATTTTTAAAGGTGTGTTCTGCTTTTCCATTTCAGATTGGCTTGGATGAGGAGCAGGCAATAGGCTATCTGTGCCTCGCAGGTTGACCAGGACAGCAGTGAACTCAATGGACTCTTCAGAAATATTGCAAAATGCTTGTCCAGGCATGTATTTTGATGACTAAAGGCTCAAATTATTTATAATGCTCCTTTTCAAAACTCAGGTCAACCCAGGAAAGTCAGAAGTGGAGCTCGAGCAACCAGGCTACGTGAAATGGCAAACCTGTAAACCCCAAACCCAGACATGAAGCCTGCCAGGTGGAAAGCAGGAGGTGGCACCAGGACTTCGTACTGCTTGACTCTGACTGAAGCTGCATTTTGAGAGCTAGTCCAGCTTGGCTTTGTGAAGTAACAGCTCTTGTGTGGGTATAATATCATGCCTCTAAGAAGCAAAATTGCTGGAGCATCCTGATGAAATCCCTGAAGCACGATAGCAAGGGCTGACCTTGTGGCCATGAAAAATAAGTAGGACAAAATTAGGTGGCTAGCACATATTAAAATCAATACAACGGACAAGGGCTGTGTGAGTAAACAAGAAGATTTATTTAAGCTCTTTACACAATACAGTCACTAACAATAATCTGCGTTAGAATTAGATCTCTGATAGGAGGTGGAAAAATAAAATAAAATAAAATAAAATAAAATAAAATAAAATAAAATAAAATAAAATAAAATAAAATAAAATAAAATAAAAAGAACACCCACACAAAAAAAACCCAGCCAAATACAATACTTGGAAAAGGATGAACTGTTTGTTTCTTTCTCTCATTGTTTCTTTTATGTGGTGAGGCTTCCAGGAAGTATGACAAGGACATAAGCTCACATTGTGCCTATTTCACATCTGGGCAWCTCCAGTTTCAGTTTTGCTAAATTCAGTGAGATGGATGTAATGGACACATAGGTGGTTTCATCTGTGGCAAGCACCGCTGCCCCAGCTTATAATAGATGTGAGCTTATGGAAGCATCAGCTAATAACCAGATAGTGATTTACTCATGGTAGAGTCAGGACAGGCTTTCCTGCATGCTCTTTGCTCATCTGAATGTGTTACCTACAGTAAAAATTATGATTTGACCTCTCTATCAACATGTCCCTAACCTCAGCTTCCCATTCTCAATGGGAAATTTAGGTTCCTAAACCATTTGAGAACATTCAAAAGCTCTATTTAGCGTGTGTTAGGAGAAAAGTGACATTTTCCTACTTACTCTTTGGGCTTTTGTTTTATTTCCCTTCAATTAATGAGTTTTTTTCTTTCGTAGAACAATGAAGATGTTTAACGCTCATCTCAGTCTTCTTTTGCAGACAAGATATTTCAGCAATCCAGATTACTGATTGCTAAATCAAAGGTTTTATTTTTAATACTGTTTAATATTCAGTATTTTTTCTTCTGATAACACAAGGTGGATGATTCAATACAACTGACAAATAAACAGGTGAAAGAACATATGAAGCTCCATGACACTATGTGGGAAAGTTGCAGCAAAGTGGGATCACAAGAAATAAATTTGGTGTGGTTCCAGTGTGTAGTAGGGCTGATGAAGGTTGACTAAATCTGAACAGAGGGGCAGGTTGATTTTGGTCAGTGGTCAAAGATTTCTGACAATTTATTATTTTCATAACAAGGGAAGATATTCTGAGCAAAAACTCATCTGCATAACTTTCTAAAGGGTTTAGMAGAGATGAAAAAAAACCCAATTTTTGCTGTTTTCTCAATGTATTGTTCATGTTCT
This sequence comes from Oceanodroma leucorhoa, assembly GCA_030449065.1. Taxonomy (NCBI): domain Eukaryota; kingdom Metazoa; phylum Chordata; class Aves; order Procellariiformes; genus Oceanodroma; species Oceanodroma leucorhoa. The sequence goes on from JASVER010000098.1 coordinate 1,753,543, forward strand.
TCCCACAAAATGTCTCCTTACAATTGCATTCTTCCAAGTAGCATTACTTTAGCCTTTAACTCTTTTTGGACATGTATGAGTAGGTCTTTACAAATCAGGCTCCCTTTCATTCTCTGTTTTGTGAAAGTAAGGAAATAAAACAATTCTAGTCCCTATGGTTATCATGAAGCAGTTGGAAAACTCAACTRGACTACACCCCACAGGCCTTAAAAGACTATTACAATCTTTGCATTTCTAAATTTTTTTTTCTCCTTAATCTCCCAGTGGCTTAAAACTGGTTTCATGACGTTTTGGCAATTTGATCCACATTTGAAGCTTTGAAATTTGACAACATTGGGAAAAAATAGCAGAGCTGGATTCAAATCAGTTCAACAACGCACAAAACCAGTGTTTTTTACTAGCCACATTCATCAATGTGCAGATGTGTGTATTAGCTTTTCATCGTCAGCTTAATCTTCACTTCTTTTTCTATTGCAGGCCTCCTTCCAACTTTTGCTAACAGGGCTACAGTGTCCTCTTCAGAGCCGACAGTTGCAATTCCTTTGGTCGCCATCCTCATTCTCACTCTGAACTTCTGTCTGAGGTCCTCTCTCAGCAACTAACCTATTTCTACTGCTTTCCAGCTGGTGGGTAATTGCATTCTAGTGTTTCCTCTATGTATAGCCCACTGCTGTGAGAGCGCTACATTTCATGCATGAGATCCTCCCTCTCCCAGGGAGTGCCACAGATGCAAGGACTGCGAGGTCACTAGTTCCTGTGTAGGAATGAAAAACAGACTGAAAATGCTGCAGGCATCTCTTGTACAGCCAGGCTGTGTGACTGCAATTTATCGATTTGGTGAAATGTGCCAATGCAAACATACAAGGTCACTCCTACCTCATTCCTCTGCACAGTGGTTATCCCTTCCTATAATGCAGGTTATCAGCTACAGACACTAAGCCCTGGGCAAAACACCTATTCCTTAATCCCAAGGAAGAGAAGGGCTGCCTGCTGCCACCAGTCGTACTCATCCCCCTTTCTGACTGCAGCACGCACTGGAGTGGAGTGGTGTGCCCCCCGCAAAGCACAGCTTTCCTGTGCAGAAAGAGGATGCATCTGGAGCCATCCATGATTCATGAGAAAACCCAGTGTAGGCATTCAGACCAGTCTGTTCTGTTTTCCCAGTAAGAAAATGGCTTCAAGTAAGGGTATGTTATTCCAGAACAATGATACTAGAATAGGATGTGGTAGACGAAATGTGGGCAGTATTTTAGCAAATGTTTAGCAAAAGCCAGAGGAGACTATTCCATCCAGGGAATGGAAACTTTGCTCCTGCAGCAGCTTTGCAGCACAGACCAAAAGATCACAGGGTATCTAAAACTGCACAGAAGTACACTTAAGGATAAATGGGAGATTGTTCTTGGTTTAAAAAACCACACACTTAGACTTAAGCCCCAAGATAAAATATTGGATCAATTGCACTGCAGCCTAAAGGGAGGTAGGATGGAGGAAGTGAAAGGAGGAGCCTGGATTTACGGACACAGTGTTAGACTCTTCCTTGCTCTGAACTTTGCTTGGTAATTCAATTCTGTGCAAAATGAGGGGAAATGTTATTGTGTTTGTGTGACCATTTTTCAGCGGCAGAAATAGCTTTGGGGCACAGAGTAATAAGCAAAGCTGTTTGCAGGGAAAATAGCCTCACTGTCCTTTCCAAGGTGCAGGATGTTAAGCAGATTTGTCTGCAACCAGGTATCCCTGGCTCAGAGGAAGTCTGAAGCTCAGATTCTGCTTTTGGTCTGAACAAGAGCAAAGTTTTGGAAATTTCTTGTGATCTGGAAGTGTTAGAGGAAAAACTACTCCAGGAACACCAGTACTTGTATTTTCAAACAGCCCCAAGAGTTTAGGAGCTTCTTTTTCAGCTTGAGCATTTTCTAAGATGACAGCAAAAGAGGGAAAGCAGACCCCAGCACCTGAAGGCCCTRAAGTCCCAGGTGCTGCTACGTTATCATCATGGATCCCTTTGAATCTGGGTCAGACAACAGTACAGGAGATGGAGACCCTGTGCCTCTGGGGGTCGGGTGCAGGACACAGACCTCACGTGTTCAGGAAACATGCACTGGTCTGGAGACAATCCAAGGAGAGCAACAGGCAGTGATTTTCCAGCAACACTCAGCTCTATCAGTCAGTTTCTGAATAGGTCTTGCTAGGAGCTCGGTTTTACAGAAACTTAATCTCTAGTAACTTCCTGCTTTTTAAAAGCTCTCCATAAGCTCTGTATTTGTTCTATAGCTTATTGCAATACTTCCTTTGCTTTTTTATCATTATAATGTAGAGTTTTAGAGTAAAGGCAGTTTCCAGATCATCCTTTGCCATGCTTTGTATTTTTTTTACAGGGCATTTCATTTTTATTCAGCTTTTCTACTGAGAAAAGTGGAGACAAACAGGTCAAGAAAATGCAAGAGAAATGTTATTTTGCTGAAAATGGATTATTTCCTGAATAACCCTAATTTCATCTATTTGTTTTAACATAGGTCACCTGCAAAACCTTTTGAAAAGTTTATGCTTTGTTTTAAAAGAGTAGAAGTGTAATATTTGCATGCTTTCAGGAAAAGATTTCCTCCACTCATTTTTTCCTTCTAAGGAAGGTTTGGCTCCTATCTTTGCAAGTTTTTTAATTTGATTTCTCCAGTCCCAGGTGAAAAGTCACTTTCTAATAAATGCATTAATAAGGAAAAACAAATAAAAAGATCACATAGCTCTGTGATCAGTATGATTTTTACAGAGGATTGTCAGCCCAGCTGCAGAGTTATGTTGGGCCAGTGCTTTAAAAAGACAGGTCTTCAAAAACACCCTTCTCTGGGGAAGTACGTAGTCTAAATAGCAATTAGACTCTATCAGCTCAAGAGTAAAGCAATGCAGACATCCAAGTGGACAGGGGAAGAAGAGGAAGAAAAACCCTTTTGTATCAATGTTCAGGATTTAGATATAATGAGTTTTGAAAAATCTGCTCCTATTCCCCCCTACTGCAATGTACTAAAAAGCAAACCTGACAGAGGTCAAAACAAACTTTTACTTTGCTTGGCAGTACTTTCACACACAGTTTGAAGTTAAGCAGGTGCTCACAGTGCTCAGTCAAGGCCAAGACATCACTGTCCAGCACTTAGCACACTATAGTCTGCATTACATAGCTACGGCATTTTGCTCCAAGTGACCACATCCTCATTACACTAAGTCTGGCAATTTCTACTTGAGCCTTTCTGGCCTCACAACACAGGAGAGTCTCCACCTATTTTCACTGCTGCAAAAACAATTTTGGAAAGAAAAATATTCACCGTGGTGATGGTGTTCCAACAGAGAAGGCTACAGAGCCAGTATAGCACTGGCATCTCATGGCGTTAAAGGAATCTATCAGGTTCAATTCCTCTGGCAGGTGGCACCAATTTGGAACAGCAGTGTGGAAATGAATACGCTTTCCTGCCTCCAGCTTAATCAATGTTGTTGGGTGAGGAAACAAATACCTCTTTATCACAGCCTGAGCTAGACCCTCTTCTCCTTCCTCATTTCTTCACAAGGTGGAAAAATAGAGAGGTGAAAAAAAATCACATTTAGAAATCTTCTGGAAAGAAAAGTCTTCAACTCTCGACTTCTCTACTCCCTAAGCAGATTAACTATCTGCAGTAATCACTGAATTACAGTCACTACAGCTCATACAAATACAGCAGGGAAACACACAGCCACTGTGGCTGAGACACAGCAACAGGATCAAGCCATATCCCAATGGGATAAGAGGTGTTTAAAGGGGAGGCAGTGGCACAAGGCTTCCCTTGCTAAGTGCCCTCACACACAGCCCCTTCTGCAAAAGCGAACCAGCAGCTGGGTGCACCGGTGCCAGGGACACCCTGGTACCCAGAGGGCTGGCATCAGTGCAGAGAGCTCCTGTTGGGCAGCGGCCCTGACTGCTTACACAGCCACCCGGGACAACAGCAGGCAGGGGCATCCCAAAAGCGTTGGCCGCAGGGAGCGGAGAGAGGAGGGACCATCCCTCCCCAGAGGATAGTGCCTGGGGAAGGTAAGGCTGGTTGTAYTATGCTTTGCCAGGACTGCCCCGCTCAGCATGGGAGGTGGGGTACAAGCAGGGAGGCAGATCTTCCGTGCATATGGTTACCCACCACAGAGTCAATAATGCAATACTCAGGACAGGGGAAATCCTTGTGACAGATGCATTTGGYTCTCTTCACAAGAAGCAAGATGCATAAAAAAGGGATCCTACGAGCACAAGTCTGAAAGGGCACAGCTGAGCGCATGGGACCCAGATTTTCTTCTAATTTTGTACACATGCTCCTCAGCAGAGATTTTTGGGTGATTTAAGGTTTAAGTGCTTAAGCATCTGCACTTACTCTCATGATTTCAGTTTGAGTCTTCCACTTACACAACCAGAGCAGAGGGATATAGGCTGGTTACTGTGCTGGAGGAAAGCAAGGGAGAAAACATTTCAGCACACTGAAGTGACACTGGAATGTCACTTGCAAAGAGTAATTTCAGCTGCAACTCCCTTACAAATGCACGATTAAATAAATATTTGATGAGGTGTCTTTACTACTAAGACTGGCCTTCAGAAACTGGGGACCCAGAGACCAGGGAGAAAGTCTGGAGCAAGGAAGACTCATCTCTGGTGCAAGAGGATCAGGTTAGAGAATACTTAAGTGAACTGGACATACATAAGGTCATGGGCCCCAATGGGATGTGCCCACAACTGTTGGAGCAGCTGCTTTGATGCCATTGCAAGGCCACGCTTGGTAATCTTTGATCAATCATGGCAAGTGGAAGAAGTGCTGGAGGACTGGAGGAAAACAAATAGTACTACAGATCAGTCAGCCTCACCCCAGTCCTTGGGAAGGTGATGGAGCAGCTAATCCTGGACAGCATTTCCAGGCACACGAAGGACAAGAAGGTGATCGGGAATAGTCAGCAGGAAGCCACAAAGAGGAACTCATGTTCAACCAACTTGGTAAATTTATGATGAAGTGACTGGCTTGGTAGATGAGGGGAGACCAGTGAATATTGTATATCTGGATTTCAGTATGCCTTTTGACCGTGTGTCCCATAAGATCCTCGTAGAGCGGCTGTTGAAGTACGGGCTGGATCAGCCTACTCACTTTTTGAGTCTGTAATACAACACTTATATTCCAAGCGCGGTGGTGTAGGACTGAACCTGTTCTGCTGAACCAAAAGACAAGTTGGCAGGAAGTTCTCTACCAAGATTTGGTGCACATCATCAGGCTAACGTCATCCTCCTTCAAAGCTGTGAAACATCCTCCTCCAAGTACAGAAAAAGCAGGAAAGCCAGGCTGAAGCAGGGCTGTCACTGGGGCAGGGCTTCTGGCAGGTCGTGAGGACCTCTGTGCCAACCTTTTCCTCTGCAGCTCCGTGTGACACCTGGTGATTCACCATAGCCCTGCGTCATGTCCTCATCCTCCTCCCAAAAAGTGCTGCCTGCTGTGTCTCTGGGTTCACAGTATCTTACACAGTCCCTGCACAGCCCCAAAGCACAACTGAGTCTGTAGCTGCTGTCATAGCATAGATGTTGGTAAGTAGGAGTGTAACCATGGAGGAGGAAAAAAAGAAGAAGAAAAAAAAAAAGGGAAAAAAAGGAAAAAAGGCCAGTGGCTTGCTCGCCCATGAAAACAAGTAGGAATGTATAAACATGCAAAAAAATTAAAACTGACAAGATACTAGAGATCCTCGTATAAAACAGGTACATGCAGAAGTACTTTTTATGTGTTTTAAGTAAATGCAAAGTAAATATTGTTTCTCAAACCATCCAGCATGTTGATTGAGAATCGTTCTGTCTCTCCAGATAAGCTTGTATTTTATAAATAAAGGTCAGTCCATTTGAAGTTCTGTTCCATGGAGGGTGAGGCATGTGGGTTTGTGCTAACTGTAGGAAAACGGGGAGGCCCAGCACAAAAGGCACTATCCTCACACATCTCCTCTCGCTGTGTTTGGTCTGCTGGCCAGGTCAGAGCCTTAGCTCTGTAGGGGAAACCAACTTCCCTTTCTATGAATTTATTACTTTAACACTACTGTAATACAAGCAACATCTTAAAGCTGAAGAAGGAGGACTTCACTTACCCTACAGTTTTAACCATGCAGGCACAATTCTGCAGCTTATCACTGCCTTTGCGAAGCCCAGGGGAGGCACATGCGAGGAGCAGACTGTAGGTTCGCAGCTGGAGAAATTCACTGCTCTTCTCTGATGTTCCCTGATGAACTCGCAGTACTGAAACACACTAGACTGACACCTTGCCCGGGGGTCCTGAGCCAGCCAAACTCCTCTTTTCACATCAGACCACTTAAAATAACATCGTATCTCTCCTGTTGGAAGGCATCTTTCCACATATATAGCCATGTTAATACTTAAGCAGCAGAAAAATGCCTCCTTTAACTCTGCGGAATGCAGTTCACAGGCCTCCACTCCAGGCTGCAAGATCTCCAAATGATAACACAAGCCAACTCTCTTTCTCACTAGCTCTGTTGGCTGGTCCCACCATGCTAGAGATTCAGTGAAATTTTCAGACACTTCTACTCCTGTAGAAGGCCAGGGGACATTTACTACCTTTTTTTTCCCCCACTGAATTTGAGGCAGACAAGCAATTATAAGTTGCAGAGATCTTATCCGCTGCCTAGATTTTTCAGCTGATGCTTATGGACTGTGAAAATCAGATCAATCCAGTCTGCAAGCAGTGCACAGGAGTGGCCACTTCTGTTTGAGTCTGGATGCCACTACCACAAGGGCTGCTCCAGCTCCGTATTTTCTGTAGACCASGTGAAAGTGCAGGAGGTGGTGTCTGCCTATTTAGCTGCCAGCTTCAAGACAACTGGTTTGCCATGGGTGGGAATCCCAGGAATGAGCCACAATCTGTGGTAATGTGATCCACATAGCCTGCATATTTGTATCCTAGCAGTGTTCTTCATAATTAAACAGCACAAAGGTTGACTTTCTTGGTATTACACACAGCAACAGAAGCATTTCCATTAGAAAATGTAAGCCTTTTCTCCAAAAGACACTGTAACACTTTTAGCACTTTAAATACATTATCTTTTGKAAAGGTACTTTTGATAATGAAGAAAAATTGAGATAGATGTTATTAAATCCTCCTTCATTCCCTAAGCAACAAAACATAATTGGTAGTTGTAAAGGAAAGCTTGAGGCTCCAGAAAGATTCTGTACTAGGGCCTTACAGAGTTGCTGGGGAAAAGAACCTGAAAAGCTGGTCTCTTAATTGCAAATATTTTTTGCACCAGAAACATCTAATGACACATCAAACTGCTTGCACATGTGTAGTGCCACTGGTGAGCTTATAATATGCCACATCATACAGCAATCAATGGCCAGCACTTATTCAGACATTCTGGCTTCAAATCACCCTTTCCCTAAGCTCAGAAACGTGCCTGGGAGAACTCCAGCAGTCCCCAGCTGCCCACATATCCACTGCAAGAGCCATGCATCAAATGGATCTCAGCAACACCTGAAACTTGCCAGGGACCAGACCCAAGATGAGAGAGATGTGCTTGTTCATTCTACAGCCATCATTTTCTCAGAGTGGATTCTGCCAGGCTTCTCGAGGTCTGCCTTCGCAGTCACTCTCTGAAAAGCCCCAAGAGTCCACATAGTGTGATGGAAACATCGTAGCCTGAGCTTTTCTTTCTGTCTGTGTGATGATGAGAATAAGGTGGAACAGCTGCTGTCAATCATTTCTAGCTTGCATAGGGGAGAATCTGGCAGAACTAAACTGAGCTAATCTCTTTTTTTCCTCCACCTCTCCTCTTTTGAACTGTTTCCTAATAGGCTCATTAGCCATACTAAAATCCTGGACATTCCCATCATTTTTCCAGTTGATGATTTTTATATAAGTTATATTATCTATCCACAGCACTGGATCACAACCTAATATTTCTTGTAGTGTACACATTTATTAGCTATTTCAAAAAAGACAAAAGTAGAGTCCCACTGGCTTAAAAAGCTTGAGGAAAAAAGAAAGAAGGGTAAGTTTTAAAATGTAACTCCACAGACTGGAGTAAATCATAAATAYGATAAATATCTGAAGCCCATGACAAACCTAGCAGACAGTCATGTGTTGTTTAAATTAAAGTGCCGGGAGCAACCTGAATGTAAAGTAATTAAGCATATCCACAGGCAGCACCGGGTCCACAGATGTGTAAATGGTAAGATCCTGGTTGGTACAAACACCGCAGACTGAGTGACTTCTCTGCACTTGGAGTCTTTTGACGATTGTTTAAAGACCTCACATGAGATCCACACAGGGAGTCAGATTTATTTTACAACTAAAAAGCTGATGACATTTAAGGTCATTTAATTCACAGAAACTCCATGTGTACATTAAGCAATGTTTGGCAGACTATGCCATCTGGCGCATGTCCCCAATCACCACAAACTCATTAACCCCCCAATTAACTTGTACTGGGCAGGAGCAGAAAAAAGGTCAGAGCCTAAGTTTGTGATTGTAAAAATAGGAAAAACAGCCAGCTACAGAAGCAATCAGAGCCCCATTGCAATCAACAATGCAAGCTGACAGCATGTAAATCCAAGCAGTACCTGTTAGAATATTACTTTGGTTTTTAGTTTCATAATTTGCTGCATCATTATGGGAGCTCTGACAATGGTGACTTGTAGCATAGTGTGCTAATGGTGTTATTTTATCAGCAAGCTATTAAGGTGTCACAATGGCAGAAGAAATATTAAACAAATTGGTTAAAGGCCACATTCTCTAAGCAGCAGTATTGTTATTATAAAATATTTTATATATCAGAGCTGTATAGCATTACTTCTGCATTAAAGCTATATAAACACTACAGGTATTCTTATCCTTTTGATGCAAAATTATGCATTCTGCAGCTGCAAGTCTTAAAAATAGCAGCAGCAACTAACAAAAATTAATTCTTGTTGTTACAAGGCAACTGAAAAAGGTACTTTAGGAAGGTTATTTTGTTTTTTTTTTAATTTTCACATTCTTATTGCTGAACTAATGTTTTCTTTTTTGATTGAAAAAAAAACAAAAAGGAGGTCACATGTTTGGCCAGTGTAAATCACTGGAGCTTCACTGATTTGTGGAAATCTGCAAACTGTATCAGAAGCAGGATAACTGCATGTTTGTCCTGTTTTCACAGTCCTTCCTCGGCATCTGCAGCTGGATACTATTAAACAGACCAGTAGGCCTGTTCGGACATTGGTTTGGACAAACTACAGCTGTTCTTAAGTCTTTTGTAAAACTATGCTGGTTTATACTACATGAGGCCTCTGCTCTTATTTTCCTGCTGACTTCATGCTAATGTCATGATCTCAGTGAAACAAAACTACTTGCTACTTATACTAATCAATGCTTTTATGTGAAGAGACAAAAAGTGTCATAGAAGCTATTGGGGTGCACTGTTCAGGAAACTGTTGGGAGTGCAGTTACTCAGGATAATTGGTTTTTTAGGTATGACTTAACAGCAACCATTTTTAGAAGCTGTCTTTGAAAAATCTCTRGTGGGATTTAGAGCAGAGTAATTTTATGAGGCTGGACAAGAAACTGGCAATCAAACCTCTAAGACAGGTGTGAGATTCTCAAAACTATGTCCCTCCATCTTGAATGGCAATACTACCTATAACTTAAAAGCCTTATAACACCCTCAGTACTGGCACACTTTCAAATGTGTTTCAATCTTCAGGCATACAGTGGCAGTCATAAATGTTTTGCATGCACATACGGTAGTCACATCCAAGGACATGTTCTGTAATCACTTGGTCATTGTCTCTGAACAAGGCTTTGAGTTTTGTCTCCTCGGAGACAGCTGTGTCTGCCAGCTCCACTGAATACTGGGATTCTCACAAGGCTTCAAGAGTTTTTAGTTCATTCCTCTTATGAGGGCTCTACCTCTGCATTCAGTCACAGCTTCATGTTATTATTTGTACATAATGGGCATTAAGCATGCTATTTGTACCCACCCTTTGAAACTGAAGCAAACTTCTTTTAAAACTTGGCTTAAACACCCAACAGTTGCTGTTTCCCTTATTACAACTACATTTCATTCCAGCTGTTGGGAGAAGACATTTAGTAAGAGGTCGATTCAAAGACTGGCACTTGTCATATGGAACTTGATCCCATCTAGGGGTGGGGAAGTTCAGGCAGCAGGACTCTGCCTGGTGTGCACAGAGGCCACTGGAGACATTTCACACCTCAGGAGTATTTCCAAGCAAGACCCATGGTGCAATTTACAGCAGGCCTTAGCAGAGACAAAGGAAAATGCTGGAAGGCCTAACCCTGAAACAATTCACCACGACCTGCCTTTCCTTTGGGCTGAGTACAAAAGAATATATAGTTGTGTAGAAAGAAAACCTAGTGCTCTGGCACTCTTATTTTTGGCCGGGCTCCTGAGAAGTGACAGATAAATAAGTAAAAAGTTAATGGTTGCAGTTGGAGGAACTAATCCAATGTTGCAACTCTGAACAAGAGAGTTTTTAGAGTTTTAGGCTCTTCGTTTCCATGCCCAAGCAAGAATATAATAATTGCCATAGCAGGCTGGACTCAGGGCTGACTTATGTCCCTGCTCTCCCTCTCAAAGTATATGCTGTGGACACTCAGCTCATCCAGGTGACAGGTCAGAGCATCAGAGGCTGAGCCCGTCTGTCCTCCTGACTCTGAGAAGCCCTGGCTGCTATCTCAGGTACCCAGAACCGAACATATGTCCCTTTTCCCTGTCTGTCTGAGGAGTGACTAAGCTTAGTGTGAAACGAGGAAATATCACGCTTCCCACAGAGCTGAATGACAGGAGGATCCAACCCTTTAATTGCACCAGATTGCGATAAGCTTTAAGGCAGCATCTTGGTAACAAATGCCAAAAGTATTGCCAAGACATGGCACCTGTGGACCAGGACTTAGAGAAAACAGTGCATGGGAAATGTGACGACCTGTAAGGTGTTATCAGGATGCTTCTGTTTTGTCATGCTTCTCCATTAGCCTGAAGTAGAGTTTGAACTTGCTTTGACATCAAGCGAGAAACCTCCCCCTGAACTGATGGCATGGGACAACCCCATGCACACAAGGGGTTTCCAAGCAAGGAAAGCCTTGAGGCAATGGGGCTGATCCCCTTTAGTCTGTCTGTAGTAGAGCAATGAAATACAAATTAAATCAGCAGGGCTAATTTGGCTATCAGGTCAATACAGCCTCAAATGAGATAAATATACCAATACCACAATAATTTTATAGCTAGAGAGAAAGCATGCAGATAAAACTTGCATTTACAGTCAAAGAAATTTCACTGCCCTAATAATGCACTCATGAGGTTAAGTGAAGAAAGTGGCTGAACATGACCTAAGTACTTACACTTCAGTTCAGAATTGTTCAATCCCTGTGTTAATTATAATCAAGCCAAAACAAGGCTAGGCACAGCTGGAGAGAGAAGGTATGTTCTAGTAATTGAGAGATTACCCACCAATAAAAGACAAAGAAACCCTGCCAAGATACAATGCTTATTTCAATTTTCCATGGGCATATTTTATTTCCCTTCTGTGCAGTTACTCTCTTTGTATTTTTTGTTTACAAGGATGTTGTAGCCTGAGATGAAGTGCTAAACAGCTTTATCTCAAACACTACTGTTACTTTGCCATCACATTTTCTGCTTGTTCCCATAACCTGAAGCATATTATTTCATTCTCACCAAACTGTGTAAAAGAATGGAAAGTAACTTTGGGACAACATCTCCCTTTTGAAGACAAGCTTGTATTTTATTTTTCACATTAAATTTATTAAGTGTATACTGGTTTATTCTAATCAAAGGAAAGAGTAAGTAGTATGAAGATCAGTGCTTTACTGGAGAAATCTCCTAAATATGTGTAAACTAAGAATTGTAGTTCTTAGTTTGACTTATACAGTCAAATTTTATAAATGTTTGAGGCTACTCTGCATGTTTCCATAACAAAAATAGTCTCCATTCCTATAAAAAAAAWGTAGCGTTCACTTGGAATGAAAGAACCTTAAAAACATCCTACAGGTAAAAAGGAATCCAAGCTCTTCAAAAAATTCCAGCTTACAGGACCTACTTCAGGACTTTTCCGGACATAATTTTCTCTGTATCTGTCTTATGAGAGAGAAGAGAGGCTTGACAGTTGCAGTAGCTCATGTGCCAGTACGACRTAGCAAATCAAACCCCAGGGATTTGGGACATAAATACGTGTATAAACCTTTTTCACTACTGCTACTCTGGTGGTGGATCATTTTCCGAAATGGTATGTGTTCATGCTGATCTCCATCTGCTCAGGGCAACAGCAATACTACTGCATATTCAAAGATGAGGGCAGTAAGCATGAGTCATTAACCAAATTAATCTTGCATCTATGTACACTTAACACCCACAGGCCCAATTACACATAGGTAGCAAACCCATCACTTGTTCTAATTCAGTGTTACATATTAGCATAAAAAATTGCAGAGGGGAATATCTTATTCTGAAAAACAGCTTTTAAAGAATTGGTGACAGGTGGCTATAAATGAAATTGAAGTTAATAAATACAAGTTACTTTAAAATTTAGAAATAGGTACTGAATTATCCGTAAGTAACACAGCACTTCCACCTTTCCAAAACAGTAAATTCAGTACTCCATCAGAGCTACACAGAGGCCTGCTAGCACTCAAGTGAAGGACATATGCTCTGTATTCATAGAATCATAGAATAGTTTGGGGTGGAAGGGACCTTTAAAGGTCATCTACTCCAACCCCCCTACAATGAGCAGGGACATCTTCAACTAGATCAAGTTGCTCAGAGCCCCATCCAGCCTGACCTTGAATGTTTCCAGGGATGGAGCATCTATCACCTCTCTGGGCAACCTGTTCCAGTGTTTCACCACCCTCATTGCAAAAAATTTCTTCCTTATATCTAGTCTAAATCTACCCTCTTTTAGTTTAAAACCATTACCCCTTGTCCTATCGCAACAGGCCCTACCAAAAAGTCTGTCCCCATCTTTCTCATAAGCCCCCCTTTAAGTATTGAAAGGTCACAATTAGGTCTTTCTGGAGCCTTCTCTTCTCCAGGATGAATAAGCCCAACTCTCTCAGCCTATCATCATCGGAGAGGCGTTCCATCCCCCTGATCATTTTCGTGGCCCTCCTCTGGACCCGCTCCAACAGGTCCATGTCTTTTCTGTGCTGAGGACTCCAGAGCTGGATGCAGTACTGCAGGTGGGGTCTCACCAGAGCAGAGCAGAGGAGCAGAATCCCCTCCCTCGACCTGCTGGCCATGCTTCTCTTTATGCAGCCCAGGATACGGTTGGCTTTCTGGGCTGTGAGCGCACATTGCTGGCTCATGTCCAGCTTTTCATCCACCAGTACTCCCAAGTCCTTCTCGGCAGGGCTGCTCTCAATCCCTTCATCCCCCAGCCTGTACTGGTAGCGGGGGTTGCCCCAACCCAGGTGCAGGACCCTGCCCTTGGCCTTGTTGAACCTCATGAGGTTCACATGGGCCCACTTCTCGAGCTTGTCCAGGTCCCTCTGGGTGGCATCCCATCCCTCAAGCGTATCAGCTGCACCACTCGGCTTGGTGTTGTCTGCAAACTTGCTGAGGGTGCACTTGATAATGTCTATTTCTGTGGTGACTGGCTGAGAAACACTAATTTTTGTGTCACTAGCTGTGGAAAGGGACTCTTTTACTTCCTTTTCTTTTTCCAGCTCTTTTTCACTGTAGAGTGAGGGTGCCCTTTACTGAGCTCTATCCACRGGATGATAGAAATTTAGAGAGTGGGTGTGAGTTATACAGTGAGACTGGTTGGCAGAAACTGAACCACTGTTGCATCCTGATTGCATACTGATCTCATCCCATGACAGAATATTGCCTTATGGCGGAAAAATAAAACCAGTTTTCAGTCTGGCTGGCAGAACCAGAACAGCCCTCTCTGGACTGGTGTTTGAGCACGTTAGATGCATGCCAATTTCTAGGCAGCTTTGCTGCTATAGCTTTAAAGCAAAGCAATAATTTTTCCTGCCTACAAGCATAATCTGGAAGATGCTAAGGCGAAGCACATTCTTCTCCATGGCCTGATTTACTCAGGAAGGGCCACACTGATTCCAGCTGAAGGTCTGTTAAAAATAAGACAGAGATCTTCAAGCTGATCTGATCCTTGCATGCTGTTGTCAGTAGGCAAAAGCATAGAAACAAATGCTGTGGCCTGCATGTCCTACATTTGATCTTGACTCCCTGGCCTGAGTAATGGGATATTCATTTGCAGCATCGTTAGCCACCTTCAGCAMAGGCCTGAGCCTGTCTTATGGATCATTAGTGAAACATGTTGCCYGTTCCTCCACTTGGTCCCCAGACTGGATCCAATGGTTGGCATGCTGGTGCAAGGTTTTTCAGATGCAGGCAGAGGCAGAATTAAGACTCAGTGCCAAAGACAGCAATAAAATTAAATATTAAGAAGTCAGCAAATGTGAATTTTAGTTCTGCCTTTAGGATAACGGTACCACCAAACTGGCTWATCTGTCAGCCACTCTTGTAAATGGCAGCTAAATTACAGAGCAAGGCTGGAAGACAGTTCTACAGTTTGGAAGTATGAAGTTAATGTAAAACTGAGATATGCTCTTTGTCTATACATAATCACAGCATGCTTTCATACCCCCTCCTAAAATTAACTTTGTAAAATTTAGATTAAAGCTTTAAAGCAGATCTCGTAAGTTTTTCTTTCATATGCACATTTCTGATTATTTTGATTACAATCGATATTTAATACCAGAACTGGCAGTGAAGCTTGTTTCTTTCCTGTTTTTCCTAGCTGCATATTCCTGCATGATACACAGGCTTTYTAGATATGTATGAGGCTGTCAACAAAGAGTTGGTAGTACAGGAATACTACAGGCCGATGAGAGGACTGCTTGAAAAAAACACTGAATGCTGAGGAGGTCTTATTCTGAGGAGACTAAGTCACTTAGTATTTGGCCTGCAGGTGTATCCCAGATGTGTGTCAACACGCACCAAAGGCATCCCTGTGCCAGGGAGAGATTTCTTTTCATGGCTGTTGCATTGTTGACGGTTGGACTTGATGATCTTAAAGGTCTTTTCCAACCTTAATGATTCTATGATTCTACGATTGCACAAGAGTTGAAAGAAGCGGTGGGAGGTGTTGTGGTAGAGGAAAGCAGAGCAAGAGCAGGAACAGGAATGGACATGTCACCTCTGCCTGACTACTGACAGGTGACTGGTGTCACAGGCAGCTGAGTGGCAAGGAGAGATATGAAGATGGAAAAACTGGTGCCTTTGATTTTGGCATGACTTTCTGTCAAGCATGAGGAGCTGCGGGCGAGGTAGCACAAAGCTACAGATTCAGGAGGAGGGAAGAAAGGCCCGGCTGCTTGGCCAGGGGGAGGAGCAGAGGCTGAAAGCAGGGGTTGAGCTTGGAAAACAGGAGAGCCTGCTGGAGCAGGTCTGAGCAGAGGAGAGACATAGACAGAGGGATGAGTGTCTAAGGTGAGCCAGGAGGACACCCACGAAGGCTAGGTCAGGAGGATGAGCTGCAGGAAAGGTTTTAGGCTCAGAGAAAGAGTGAGACTGCATGGGAATTGTGGCCAGAAGGAAAGAGGCGGCATTTCTTGCGAAGAGAGATTAAAATCATATGCCAGGCATCTGGCAGTGTGGAAATAGAGAAGACCACCTGCTTTTCAGAATGTTTTGTAGGAAGAAAGAACCAGGTGTGGATGTGTGGTTCACCCTGTGATAATGAGCCTTTCTCTGGTCTTTGTGAAAACATTTTCCCCATGTTTTTACAGTATTTACAAAACCACTGATTAGTGATGTTCTAGATGTTGAGRTAGAGGAAGCTTTGAGCTTCGCCTATTAAACTTCAGAATTACCTACAATCTTGAATTCATGACATATGCTGGGTGGGATTTCTGTAGCCTCCCAAATGTACTTAGCTTCAATCCAGACTTTTGCCTGTTTTTTGACTTTCAGAACCGTTTTTTGATTTTCAGATGAATGATGTGTCGCAGTGAAATGGCTGTCTATCAGTTTTCCTCAATAAACTCATGACTGAAAACATTTAAAAATCTTTGACCTGAAGACAGGTTATTGACATGTTGGAATAATTTGCACTCCTTAGGCTAGTAGCATCGAGCTAACAGGGAACTCTGCATTTTGCAAATATCTCACACCTAGGGAGAACCCAGCACTGTTATATTAGTATAGATGAGACTGTTTATGGCAGAGGTCTTCATTGCCAGAAAAATAAAGCTCTAAACCAGTTTCCCGAGTATGGTTTTATAGTACAACTCTGTGTCATGTCATATGGGTTAGACAGGGCTGGTTAAAGTTTTTGGCATATTAGGAATGTGGTACTCTCTACTGTCCAGAATTTCCTTTCTGTTTTTCACTTACATATTTTTTTAAATATAATTTCAGTTTTTATTTTCTGAATATAAAAAAGGCATTCAAAACTTGCACATTTCAGCCTGTTGGTTTTTTGTTTGTTTTTTTTTTTTTTTTAACCAGTTTGAAGGGTCTTCTTTTGATTTAATTTTTTTCTATTCCTAGGAAAGACACTTACTTACAGTGAAAATTCTCTGGTTTTGTTTTCCATCCATGTTTCCCATATCCTACCTCACCTCCCTACGACTAACCCTTGCAAGGAAACTTTTGCAGTCCACCCAAAAGCTCAGTCATCAGCAAAAAAMCAAATTTAGAATGAATTACTAAGTAAAAGCAGGAACAAAATATTTTAGGTCAGCCTCTCAGAACTGCAGTTCAGAAATTCAAACTAAAGTAAGCTTTCAATGAGAGCTATGCCAGCGATGCTATGTTATCTGTGCTCCCTCCAGACTTTGGGATTTGGTGTGTTTCTGGCTCATACAAGGACAATAAACACCACTCATGCCAACCACTACCAACGAGCTTGCTGTCTAGGTGACAGATGTCCTCAAGCATTTGGTGTATGTAGTCTTCTGCAACTATGATTCATGTGAGATGGGAAGAAGCCCACATTTCCCTGGGAGAGTTTTAAGTGCATGCTGCAGATCTGAGCTGTCCCGTTGCTGTGCCATGGCTAGGACAAATGGGTTTTGGCACACAGAGAAAGCAAACAGTTTCAGACTTGCAGGATGCATTCACTGCACCTAGCTTCAGCTGATGCTCTCCTCTAGGACAGTCAGGTGTCACAGTAGGTGTCTTTCTGCACAGTTCATCTGCTGTTGCTATTGCATTCTGTGGGGAACAGCAGCTGATGGGAACATACTGCAGCTTGTCTCCTTTCTTCTGCATGTCCTCCCAAGCAATTGTGGGCTTAAAGTTGGGTCAGACAGTCACACATGAATCATCCAGAGTGGAACGTAACATCTACTGCTCTTGAGGGTGGCACTGGTTCTGACATGTTTAGTAGCTGGATCCTTTGTTCAGTGCATAGTGAAGGGCTGAAACTTGTGTTTATTGGGAGAGGGCACTGAAGAGCTACTACTGAGCAACCACTGAGCTCTTCTGCCTGTCAGAAGAGCTTTTGTTGTAATACAGTATTTGACATTTGCAACTCACCTAGCTCATTGCAAACTTATTTAAAAACAAGAAAACTCTGAGACCTCTCTGTCTGGTGTTGTGTAAATGTTAGTGACTGGAAGTTCTTTTCGAGTATTTGCTGACATTAAAAAAGAAATCTTAAGACATATTTCCTTTCTCCAGCCCACAGCTGATTATGTGGTCTTCTCTTCCACTTTCTTTTGCAACAGTTCCAAGTCTCATTTTTTTTCATAAGATCACAAGCTCAAATATTTGTACACTGGTTTCATTAGGACTTCAGCATACCTACCTGCCTACTGAAATTGTGATTTTTACTGACTTTTAGAGCATGCTTACAACTGTAACATAGCAGATGATGTAMTGGTAAAAGGAATAAAAAAATGGAATGCACTATCTGAAAAGGAAAAAGCACAACCAGCCTTGTGGATAACCGTTAAACATGAAAATCAGAACATTTACGTACTTAGTATATGTCCTCTTGTTCACTGGCCCCTTTCTGCCTCAGCTATACATATGTATGAGTAAGTACAGAGTATCCAAGTGAGAAAGTTGTTTTCTTTGTATTTCAGGCTGCTGTTGCTTACAGATTATGACCAAAAATGTGTGTGTCTGATCTTTCAGGAGCTCAAGTTTGTATGAAAACTACAGTATTGCATTTGCACATCTGCATGCATTAAGTAGCCAGAAGTAAGCAGGAACTTTGACAAACTACATTCTGACCACTCAATCCTGGATAATGGCTTACACAGAAGCTTAACAAGAGATGTAAAATGAAGACTGCTCTTCACCCTTCTTGTCTCTTGCTCTCTTCAGCAACCTTGAAACTTTAAGACCTTTCTTGAATTTAAGCATAAAAGTACCCTTGGTTTTTGTCCTTCTTTCACCTATTTAGTGAGCTTCACAGCTGTGGTTGCAAAACCTTTTCTAAATTCCAGCTTAAATATATTCAAAGCATATTTGAACCACTTCTTGTTGTGCCAACACTCTCCTTTAGCCTAAATAATTCTGTTCTTTCCCTGATGTTTAGCCCAAATCAATTTATAGACAGCAAAAATATCCTCTCCAGCCTTTGCTTTGCTAAGCTAAACAACTCCCACCCTTTAGTCGTCTCAGCTCAGGCAGGCTTCGCTGTATTCTTTCTCCGAATATGTTTCCAGTTTCATTTCAGCCTGCCTTAAGATTGTTGCCCAGAACTGAACACAAGAGTTCACCACTTGTGCAGTGCCATTTTCTTGCTGTAACTAATAGCATTTCAGTCGCTGCTGCCTTCCACAGAGGACAGATAAGACATTTTTGTGTGTTGAGCATCGTACATGGTTTAGTCCTGACAGCATCGGTCTTCTGTGTTAACAGGAGAGTGAGCTGCAAAAAGGAAAGCACTAACTCCTCCAAGCCCTGTTTTCCTGTTATGGGACATTTCCTTAGCTGAACAAGGGCTGTAAGTGTTTAACTCTGGCAATGTGCACTTGCATTCATTATGCGTGCTGCACATGAATGGGCGCTCCGGAGCATCTGTACTGTGCTGCTCACATATTTTGTTAGCCCTCTCCTGGTTTGGGAGTCCAGGCATGGCCCTTCTCACCAATTCTGGCTGTTGTGCACAGTCCTTTGAGCTGGAGAGAGACTGGAGATGTGCTGCTTCTATGGACTGTGTGAATTCTACATGGCCCCTGGGCTCAGAGTCTTCCTGGGTGCAGCCTTGCACTAGAGCTTGTCGTATGGTTCAGCCTGCTTGGACCATCTCTTGATGTGCYCCTTCTGGTGAGCTCTGCTGCAGAAGGAGCTCTGGATAAGGATGCTGCCTTGCACAGCAACTGCTCCGACCCTTTATGTCCTCAACTGCTGCTCCTACAAGTGAGCATGTGTTTCTGGTCTTCCTTCCTTTGCCCTGCTGCACATGCACAGGCTGGGTCAAAGTTCCACCTGCATGTGCATGGCAGAGCACTCATTGCTTCTCTTTGCACATGACTTACTAGGTGACATAAGAGACATCTTAAAGGTCCTGGGATGTTTGGAGGCAACGTCAACCAATCAATCAGAGTATGTATCAAACATTTGCTTTCTGAAAAACAGGTAGCTGTCTCTGAGCATCAATAGCAGGAATAGAGGAAAGATAATAAGAGAAGGCTCCAAGGAGACCTTACTGCGGCCTTTCAATACTAAAAGGGAGCTTATGAGAGAGATGGGGACAGACTTTTTAGCAGGGCCTGTTGCGATAGGACAAGAGGGAATGGTTTTAAACTAAAAGAGGGTAGATTTAGACTAGATATAAGGAAGAAATTTTTTGCAATGAGGGTGGTGAAACACTGGAACAGGTTGCCCAGAGAGGTGGTAGATGCTCCATCCCTGGAAACATTCAAGGTCAGGCTGGATGGGGCTCTGAGCAACTTGATCTAGTTGAAGATGTCCCTGCTCATTGTAGGGGGGTTGGAGTAGATGACCTTTAAAGGTCCCTTCCACCCCAAACTATTCTATGATTCTATGATCATAAATGAGCATAACTTTGAAAAGGAAAAGGTTAACCTCCATTCTGTAACAGCTAGATTGTTGGGGTTATTTACAGATGGGGGAACAAGGGTGCTGGTCAACACATGACTGGCTCTAGTATAAGAGAAGGATGCCTGCACCAGGAGTGCTGTATAAGAGGAGTGCGCTTAGAAGTCTACATTCCCATGACACTAGTAGTCACCGTGCAGTCAACCTTCTGCTCAGAGGGATCAGGACCACAGTTCAGCAGGTGAGTGGGACCGAAATCCAGCCAYCTGCAGTGTAGCCAAAATAGTTTCCAGAATTACTCCTCAGAACAAATTCTGTCCCGACATCTCCATTCACTTCTCCTCATGGGCAGTYCCACCAGAGGTCTAGGACAGTGAAGGTGGCACAGGGCAATTCCTTGTTCACAGTAAGGGCCCTGCACAAACACCTTCTTGACAAGCATGTCTCACAGAGTTATAGGGTCTGTATCTACTGTCTGTTAAAAACATAGGAATGGAACAATTAGCCAGCAAAAAAACAACTTTTTTGTTTATAAATGTCACCGACAAAGGTCAGTAAATAGAGGTCAAATCCCATAGCACAGATGTCTGTTCTTTAGCACCATGCATGAGAAGTGCATTTCTACCCTTAGCCATCACAGCATGAAACAGGAGATTGTTATCTTTGCTTTAGCTCACACAATTAAAATATTATTAGTACTCATAAAACATTTCTGTCATTTTTTTATTCCAGACGCAGTATTTGACCTGATTATCACCAAGCAATAAATTTCCCATTTTCAATATGTGCTTCATGAAGCTATATTTGCTTTTATCTGACCTACATTTATAGCCATTAATGTTATCTCCTCCTCATTGTTCTCTATTATGATATTGGGTAGGGAGGATTTGCCCAGTTTTCATAATAACTTTCCTAGTTTAAAATATCAGTAGCCTTGGAAGGCCTGTTTTGCCAGGAGACAACTGAAGCGACTTTGATATTAATGCATAAATATGGGACCAAAGTCAGATACTGCTTCATTACCAGAATTAAATAATTGTACTTTTAAGCACTTTCTCTTTTAGGGGCTATCTTGTTCATCATCTTTGCTCTTACAGGGCAAATAACTCTATGCATCACCTTGATTTTTGTGACAGGTATCAAATGGCATGGCACTTCAGAAAAAGGTGAACCAGTATTCCATATATGATTAAGTAACATTTCTTTCATGTCCCTCTTGAAACTATGAGGCATTGARGAGTTTTCATTGAAGTTTCAAACAGCACGATGAGAAAGTATGAGAAACCAGCTGCCCATGCCCCCTTCTCCAGAAGGCTGTTCAAGGCCAACCCCATGAATATATTTAAGAAATGAAGCAATTAACGGCACGTGTTATATTTCCAAGGTAAGGTGTTGCCATGCCTTTAAGGCTGCCCAGATTTTCTCAGATCCCTTTGGATTAATAATGGTCACAAATGGTGAGAGTCCTCAGCAGAGTTTGTACAGAGGCAATCTCTTTCCTTCACTAACTCATTAAATGTGACACACACCATAACTTCCAGAATACATTATCTGCTTTCCAGCTTGAGAGGCAACTTGCCTTTTTTTGCTAGCTATCACTAACCGAGCTCTAGTTCATAAGAAGAATATCACTAATCTTGATTTCTCAAGACTCTTCCTCAACCAGAAGCTGTCTAACTCTGGAAGTCGTGACTTTAGTGGCTTGCAGGCCAGTTATAAGAGATGGGGCAAAGCTGCCAAAACAGGAAGCCATCCCTGTCAGTGGTGAGGTTAGCCAGCAAAAACGCATAAGGAGTGCTTTGGCAACGTCAGCACTAGACTGCTTCTTTCGATTCTTCTCAAAGTGCACAACTGCCAGCAAGTCCGAGACACACACATGGGCTTTCACCACTGTGCTGGAGTTATTTTCTCATTTTGGTCATATAATAACTACACTTTTGTTTGGAAGAGCCAGCTGCACGATTCAGGTCAGCATTTTTCCCCCAAAGCATAAATTATTTCTGCAGGCTTCATTTGATTTGCAACTGTACCACACTGCAACATAGTGCCAACTAAATTTTCTTGTTAAAAATGCCTGCTTTGGGCCCAAGCATCCTCCTTTTGCTGTTTCACCAATGCAAATATAGAAGAAGTAGTGCTGGAATTGGAATATTACTTTTTGATAAGTGATGAAGAAAAAGGTCATCTGAATTATATACAACACCTCTGGATCAAGGGAACATGACACTGATTTAAGAATCATAGGCTGCTCATTTTGCATGCRTATGCATGTGTGCACACTAAATTTCACCCACCAACCTCCTACGTTTAAAGAACATTAAGCCTGCGAAGTCAAGCGCTCAGAGGCAGAGTAACACAAGAATAAAATGTGCCTATTAGCTTTAATTCAGCCCCCTCACGTATATGAATAACCCTCAGTTCTAGTGAAGTGGCTTTATTTTCAAGACAGATGACAAAAACTTCAGACAATTTCAAAAGAAAACCAGAAGACTTTTCAATCTATATATCGCTATGGAAAAGCAGTAAGGAAAAAAATGGGTTTCATTCTTCGTTTTCTACTTACGATGAAACTGCTTTCGCTTAATGTTGCAGGTTAGAGAATCCTTAAATAGATACCCAAATATTTCACTGGCTCTGSAAAGGCTGTGATTCATATTCAGCAGTGCAAAGAGTACCATGGTATAACAGGCTCAGGTTCAGAAAGTTCAGGCAGGTACTGCAATGCCGAGAAACTAGTCTCCTTATAAATGCTGAGTGATAGCAGCAGCAATAAAGCAGTCAGGGCAAGAAGCATGCGCCTTGTGAAAGGTTTGACAGTTCCAATAAATGATGATAAGCTGTTGCTTTCAAAGATAAGTATTTTAAAGATCATATTCCTTGTGCTTTCTTCTTTCAGAAGTTTTTTTGGAATGCTGCTTTTTGAGAAGAAGTATAAAAAATAAAGCATTGATATTGTAAAAAGTGAGAATAGAAATTAATTCAGCTATTAAGCAATATGTACCTCCCGGGTGGAATTTATATAAGTGACTTCCTGAGCTCCAAAACATGGGAGGATCATAATTATATAGCTCTTCAGAAAGGCATACAGCCAGAAAAGCACTTTATTGGCGCCATATTCCAAACCGTCTTGGGTAGAAGCCGTGTTGCCAAAGCTCTCTCCAATACTGTATGCAGCTCACCCACTCTGAGATGAAGAAAGGGGCAAAAGAAGCTGTGCTTTGCTCTCTCAACCCACTTTTCTTACAGTAATAACGTTTATTTTGAAGCAAGACCCATCAGGCTTTTCAGGAGATGGAAGGCATCACCTTATGCAGCCATGCAAGAAGTTCACATGGACTAGGGTGCTCCAGCAATGAAGGATATGACATAAAAGTCAGGAGACATGATAGTATCTTCTGCTCCTAGTCCTGTCTTTACAGATAGTTAAATGAGTTTTCCCTCATTTCCATCAGTTTTTCCTCATTACTCAGACTACAGACTGTGTACTGGCAGATACTGTGTATCTGTAAAGACCTAATCCAATGAGACCCAAATCTTGTTCAGGACATGCAGAGGCAGTATGGTGAACATGGATGAAAACGGCGAACAAAAATAGTGCCATCAGTGGGATGTTCTATGTCACCTGCATTTGAATTTCTAGGTTTTGCCCAGGAATTGTTTGATCACCATGTAACAAATAACATGTGTAACTGAGGCATCCAAATGAACTATAATTATTAAAACAAGCAAACACACAAAAAGCCCGCGTTCTTTTCTAATGGTGTTTCAGAAGGCCATCATGATAAGAGAGAGATTACAGAATGCAGCTCAATTTTAGAAAGTTCAGAAGGAAGTGAAATCAAAAAAAATTATACCTATACTGACCATTTCTTATTTTGCCGTAGCRTCACAGAGTCATGACTGGGAGCTGTGGAAATGGAAAAATTATTATCTGGCATAGCTCACAAGAAAGGGCCTTACATTACCACATTCATCTGAAGTATTTTTCTCTGTCAGTGTGTGTTCAAGCCCCCTTACACAGAAAAAGGCCTCCAAGCACGATACATCAGTTGACCCTGCAACGTCACTGCCTTCTTCACAACAGCACAGCGCTTTCTTTACATTTCAGCAAGGAAATGCCAGTGTCAGACACAGCTGCAAGATGGTGTCAGGGGCATCACTGTCTCCACAGGTGATGGGGAGGACAGTTGTGAGGCTACACAAGCTTACTTCCTACTACGCTCCGAGAGGCAGAGCTGCCTCTTCCCTTATTAGCCTTCATTGCACACAGAAGAAATCCCAGCAAGGCTGCCAAATGGTATGACTGGGAAATAACACACCATTTGTGAGGAAGCAGTTCGTACTCAGAGAGCTTTGGTCGGTGCCCAGGTATGATGCATAAGAGCAGGGCCTGTCCTTGCAGGGTGCTAAGTGCCCCACTCATCTGCGTACTTGCTGCCAGTGGCATAAACGTCAGTCAGCCTCATTATCTGTGTCTTTATACAAAATAGATGGCATAAATAAATGAGGAGCCATATCCCTCTCACTCCCCTTCCTTTTAACCAATTTCTGCCTTTGCCTAGCTAAGCAAACCAATTTAGGACAACAGGTTTTCAGTGTAATTGGCTGCTGCTATAACAAATCTTGTCTTTCAGAAAGGCAATAACAGCTGCTCCTGATGCCAACACTGAAAAGAGGACCCTGCCCTGCCACTTTGTCATTATAACATGCTCCCCTCTTGATTTCCTCTATGCTTTTCGGCAGAAGAAGAATGGAGAAAAATAGATGGCTTTACTGACACAGAGAAGTCACTCCTTCCCAGAATCCTGCTTCACAGATAAAAGAAGAGGCTTTTGTGTTTGTAGCAATACCAAAAAGATGCTCTTGCAGGCATCTTTACATTCCCATGATCCAGTCAAAAGTATCTTGGCATACAGTCCACTCTCTAACAAAAAGCCAGCCCAGCTGCACATTGAACTTATTCTGAAGTGTTGTATGCACAAGAAGATGTTCCTCAGCAAAGGGAAGTAATTTGTTTTTTCTTCCATGAAACAACAAGTCTCTAGTTGATTAAAAAATGAAGAATTTAGGTTACTGAGTTATGCTGTTATATGGTAAGCTGTTTTTCCAGGCAGATCTGAAAAAAAAAAGTGACATCCTTTTGTATTAATCTTTCCTCTACGAAACCTGTTTATCAACATTAATTTTCTTTCTGGTGCCTTCTGAAGGGAACTACTGGAGCCAGAGCTAGCCCTCAACTAAAATGGAGACCTGAGGCTCTCCAGTTTCTAAATGCTTAAAATCTAGAGGCAAATTTTGCTCATTATTTTGAAACAGTAATTGGTGCTTCTGCTATTAGTATTTGACAAAAATGAAAGTCAGCCCATATTTAATCAAAAAATTCAAGTTCAGTCGTGTTTTGAGCCCTCATATAACCCTGACATTAACTTAAGGTTCATGCTAGTGGAAAAATTAGTCCAGTTTCAAATACTCTGGCAGTCCAGGTCAAACACATCTGGCCATGGCATGCATGAGAAATTTCACCAATTTGTGCTAAAAGGTGGCCAGGTGGGAAGGAGAGACAGAACGGACACACAGTAATGGGTCACTTCGTTCTCATTATCCACTAATTCAGGGACTATATCACTGAATTAGAAATCATGAGGAAATTGCCTTTGGTGACCTCTATGATCAGCAGGTCTATGTCAGTCTGCGAAGGATGCATACATACACCCTTGTCTGTTGTATGCCACCCTGACATGATATCCCTGAATCCTGGAAAACAGTGAAGACTGTCACAGGCTTTGCTTGTTCAAAGTTGTACCTCAGGGTTTTGTAAATTTGCCTTGTGGAGGACTTCTTTTTGCTATTGTCTTGTATCAGGCAATATCAGTTCTGCTGAGAGGAAGTCTGGCTGGCATTTCTGCAGATAAACTGTATGTGTTGCTCTCATGCAAAGTTTCCCTAGATTTTGTTTAAGTCGGGAAGGAGGTTTGCATACTGTAATTATAAAGCCTGTGCTCTCACCTTCTAGAGTGTGGCACATATCCTTCATAGTATTCTCAGACTACGAGGAGAAAAACATGGCATACCAAAATTGCATGCAAACTAAACATGCATCCCTGGGAGGTGGGGAAGAAAATCCACTGTAAAATGGGAGTTTCCTGCCAACAAGAGCACTCACTGGTGTGTAGTTGACCAGARTCAGATGAATCTCAGTCAGCCTGGAGGTGTTACAGACTGGACCATGGAAAGAAGCAACCCATTCCCTACCAAGCCTGTCTGCCCACCCTCCCCCTGCCTCCCTCTATCATGACAGATAATTCCTTCAACTTATCTTTCACCAAAACAGAGAAGAGGTACCAACTCTTTCTGCTCATGCAGGTACATCAAAACACTTGTGCTTACACTTAATTATAGGTAAATTGTGGCCAGCAGGATTAGTCCAAGAAACAAAGCCGTAATTTGGGAATTTGGACACAAACTGAAACACAGGAGATTCCTCCTGAACGTCAGGAAACTCGTTTTTACTTTGAGGGTGACTGAGCACTGGCACAAGTTGCCCGGAGAGGTGGTGGAGCCTCCATCCTTGGAGATACTCAAAAGCCATTTGGACATGGTCCTGGGCAGCCATCTCCAGATGGTCATGCTTGAGCAGGGGGATTGGACCAGGTGACCTTCAGAGGTCTCCTCCAACGTCAACCATTCTGTGATTCTGTGAATCTGGCTGTGCTAGCACAGTGATCTGGCTCACTAACGAAGAATGTCTTCTGTCGAACTAGCATGACCTTGGGTCTGTCTGCACATCTCAGTGAAAGCAGTCCTTTTATTTGCCATTGTAAACCACTTCCAGCTGCAAACAGAGCATCCCCATAAATAGATTTCTTTAAAGCATCTGCTTGACACAGCACAACCAATCAACTATTAAAAAAGAAGGTGCAGAAAAATCAAGATTAAGCAAAGATAAGGACGTGATTGCTCTTTTTCAGGGTGTCTTCTGTGTCCTGCTTCCCATTTGCTCTCAAGAAAAGAACAAGCAAGGGATGACTGCGGGGAATAACAGTGCTCTTGCCAGTGAACGTTAAAGCAGCAATGTCTAGGCTGTGCAACAGGAGGAGCTTCCTATACATGTGGCAGTTTCCTACCACTCATCTTATTGGAAGGCATGACACATTGCTTTTTTCCCCTTTCTAATGAACTTGCCCCTGGCGTAAGCAAAGGTTTTTTAAAAAAACCCTGCTTCCCACAACCTCATAGGGTGAGACCCACTCCTTAGAGAAGGTTCATTATGTGTACTCAAGAGCAAGAGAGAGTAACTCTTCTCGGCTACCTGGGTCTGTCTGCTTTGCACCCTGCAGCAGACCAAATATAACCCTGTCTTTGGAGCTAGTTGTTGAAGAAGTAGAAGATCCCTCCCCAGTCTTCAGAGGCACAATTGGACCAATCCCAATATCCTGTGTCCAGGTAAGACCATGGATATGAGCCTGTTCATCTCCCCCTCTTCCTAAAAGCTCACAAAGCACAGAGAGGGACTGCTGGGAATGAGACCTAAACTGAGCTAGAAAGAGTCAGACCAAAGTCCTGTCCTGGCACAGACACCTGTGCCTCATTGTCTAGATGCCATATCAGGCATAGTTTGATTTGCATCTCTGATAACAACCCAAGGCCTTCTTGGCCCTCTATGAGCAGTGCAACAGGGAAAGTCAAACTCTTCATGAGCAYCCCCACTGAGCTCTTCATTCAACCACCTCCTTCTTTAGCTGAAGTTGCAGAGGCAAGTTGTGCACTTATTTTAAATATCCTCTGTGTGCATCACTCCATTCTCCTGCTCTTTTTAGCAGAAGCCGTCAAATAGCAACAATGGCCTTTGTTTTCTTTGCTTGAGACTTCACTTCAGCAGCCTTCCTGCTCAATACAAAGTCCAGTCCATCAGCGTCATCTCCACTCAGTTATYTGGAGCCTTGAGAAGCAGCAGGCTACATTTAAAGATGGGAGACAGGTCAGGATAGCAATCAGTCAGGACTCAGCTTTGGTGCTTCCAGGAAAACAGCTGGATAGCAGCACTTCATCAACTGTAGGAAAGCTATGGATGCAAATTTGACCTTATGGCAGGAACAGTGGGTAGATGTGTGGCATCCATATTAATATCCAAAAAGGTCTGGGAGGGAAAATATATTTCAAGTCAACAGTCACCTATCTCTCCTTGATTATTTGGTATAAAGCAAGGCTCCTTCCACTTTATGTTCCTACCAAACAAGGGAAACAACAGTCTTCACTAGTACAGGGCTACTTGTATGTTAACTTCTCTTCCACTTTGCACTTTGGAAGCAGCAGGCAGCCATTAGCTCTGCTCTTTGTTTCTTGCCAGTTTAATTTCTCTTGCTGAAGAATTCTGACAAAAATGCTGAGACTAGAGCAGGTGTAGAAAAAGCAGGCCTAGCAGGTGAGGAACCTGTGAGTTTAGTTGGGGTGTATTCTAGTTCGGTCTCAATCCTCCTGTAGGAAACACTCTGCCAGACCCACAGACTGAGAGGAACCAGATTAAACAGAGCCCTTTTTGTCTTGAGTCCTTTCACCCAACTGAAATGGAGTTGCTTCAAAAACTGCTTGTTCCCCTTTTGGGGTCGCTTTCCCTGAATACTGGAATGATTGGTTTTATTGCTGCTAATACTGACAGACAGTGAATTTCAAAGTCTTGTGAATATTTCACAGAAACGGAAGCACAGCACAAATAAATTGACATAGATATATTTAACTTTGCAGGTTGATGGAAAGTGATTTTCAGCAGGACTTTAATAGCTGGTATTCATCAGGGGCTGGAAGGTAAGGCTGCAATATAAGCGTGACACAGCTGACCCAGATTTTCGCACTGGAAACGCTAATACATGTGGCCATTGTGGGACAGAAACCATGCTTACGGAGCAGTCTAATGAAGACGAATATTTGTCCGCTACGTGAAAGAGTAGAAACCAGGCAAAGGCAAAGCAGTGAAAGCAGTGCCTTGTACAAAACATCTCCAGCTATAATGCCAGTGTTACCTAGTGAACACACAATACTTAAAACTCAGAGGGGCTCACTTTCACCCAATTCACAGCTAGTTATTACTGCAAGTGTGAGGAATATACACAAAACAAAATATGAGGATGAACTCAGTTAATGAATTATTCCCTGTGAATTATTTATTCGGCTCAAAAAATAGCCACAGTTTTTGCCGCACAAGGAGAAATTTCAAAGTCATTCCACAAAAGCTATTTACTGATTCCTTGGTGAAGACAGAACCTGTAGTGAGGGGGTATAAAGCAGAGCCTGAGCAGACTGCTTAAGACACTTCAGGTGAAATGCTGACTTAAGCAAGTTTTGCCATCGACTTCAGAGCCATTGTTTCCCCTCCAGCTCAACAGTGATCACAGCTGTCTAATAAACAACTGGCATTCAGATATTGCAGGCAAACATGTCAATTTTTATACATGCTTTTTCAAAGCCAAAGCTGACAGCTTCACACAGCTGCCTGTGCATATGTACCCTCTGTGTGACGCTAATGCTCTCTGCAAAACTTACTTGTGTATTAGAGTCTGACCCTGCAGAGCACTGTGCTATGATCCAATAGAGCATTTAAATGTGTGCTTACATTTGTGCATCCAACTTGCCAACATGGAGCAGGTATTTGTTTAGCTGGACCACAGCAAAGAGCCCACTGCCTTGTAAGATGAGCTCTGACACATGTATTTTAACTAGCAGAGCAACACATTTGTGGTAGTTTTGAAACAACTGGAGCAAGGCTTTGAAGTATCTTAGGACAAGTGAACATAATGTTTTTTGTGGTTTATTTTAAAGCAGAAAACAAGAATCATTCCAACAGACACTTTAGCTGATGTGCCAGAAACACATAGTAATGATGTTATACATTATAAGGTTAAAAAAATTTCTAAATTCAAGCATGGTATTCAGTCTTCTCTTTTCAAAAATTATTCTCACATCCTTGTCTGCTAGACTGAAGTTGATATCATCCAATTAGTATTAAAAGAATTAAGAAGAAAATCTCAAAGGTAGACATTGTTGTTGCTGTAGTCATTATTGTCATTATTATTCTAGATAATAAAGCATTTCTTATAACCACAGACCATAAGGAGGGATGAGGCACCATGTTGCTGGATCAGCTTAATAAGAACCCCAATTTTTCCCTTTGCTTTAAAGACAAAATATCAAAAAGCTAGAATCAGACTCTTGAAAGCAAACACGTGGAATTCACTGCTTAGGGATGGATGGATAGACTCCACAGCGGGGCTCTGCTTCCACAGCATTGTTTACATGAGGAAAGCTTTAGCCAACTTACCAAAGTACCCTAAGTCATCATGTTTAATATTTTCTTTAAATGCTTTACTCCTGAAGTGATAGGCCAAGTATTTAGAGTGAAATAGGTTTCTGTTTTGCAGGTGTTTATTCCTTTTAACTGTACACAGACAGCAGCCTTTCTCAGCAGAAATAATGCCCTAATCTTAGCAGAAATCTCACCTTTCCTTTCTGCTTGTCTTTTTGGAGTCTCTTAAACAGGGAATCAGTTTTGAAATCTCTCTGTCATACTGTGGGTGCCACAAATTTTAGTCTGTTTGCTTTAATGAATCAGGTCTTGTGTTTATGGTATTACTCTAGAATCTCAGCTTTTCTTTTAAATAAAATGTCTTTAAACAATCATGAAAACACAGTCTAGGGAAGTTCAGAAGTATAAGACAGTTACAAATAAGTATTTTTACATTGAGCCAGAAAATCTAATTTTTCTTCCCGAGAACTAACTCACAACCTTTGAATATCTGGGCTCCAGATGTGTGTCATACAGAACTGCATTTTCCCAAGGAAGTTTATAGGTAGCATCTTTAACATGAAATCCAATACAAGGTGTGTCATTGTGGTGGGCTTACTGGCCATCATCACAGATGGCAGGGACAGCAGGAAATGTGTCTGCAAGCAAGGTGGCAAAAGCCCTGTCTGTTCATGTAGCTTTTCCTGAAAAGAGAGCTAAGTTGGGCTCTCCTGGTATCTCCCTGCTTCTCAGGTGCTCTCAGAGCTTGAGGTGACTTTGAYCAGATTTTGATGCAGTGATTTAAAATATTACCATCATTATGCATTCATTTTCTTTTCTACAAGGATTAGCAAAAATCGTGTGTGTCCCGGTCCCAGCATGTTAGAGTTTAGCATGTTAGAGTTAGCATGTTAGAGACTAGTGAAGAAGAGTTATTCATATAGGCGTCTGTGAAATTCCTTCCCTGTGCAGCATCTTAAAAATATAACATGTTTGTCCAAAGGCTAATCAAGTATTTTACAGTAATCAAAGTCTGATGTGACAGAAAACTACTCCACACTCTGCAGATCAGCATTATTCACAGTTTGCTTTACAATTAAGATGTATGCTGTTAAAAGCAGTGCTGAAAGAGCAGTTTATTACTGCTGAGTTCACAAGAAATCTTCTTTGGTCCTATAAAAAGCAACAGTATCATGTTATCAGAAGTGCTGTTGACTATAACTGTAATAACTTGTCTTCTATATGTAGACATTTCTTGTTTTTAAGACAGTCTTACAACATGTGACGGGTTAAAAAAAATAATTTGCTTCCCACTTATTGTATCCTTCAAAGGCTTCTCTGGAAAACACAGGGACATTTGCTTGCCCAAAGTGTGTCTTTCATTAACTGAGTGTCTCTGAGCTGTACCTTCAACACCAAGCTATGAATTATAACCTGAATAGAAGCATCTCCAAACAGAATAAAAATGTTAAGAAAAATGCCTGCAGGGATGTAGCAACTGCTGAGGAAAAGATTTAGCTATTGTTGCTCACGGTATTCCACTGCATTGTAACCCAATTTAAAAATAGAGCAAATAAATAGAATTAAACAAGAGGGAACAATAGGTCACATTAAAACACTGTATTAAGACAGTTACAGCAGGGGAATTACAGAAACTAACAATGCATTAGTCATCCATAGGCATCTGCAGCAGAAAAATTGAGTTGCCATGGAAGATGCTGATGGTGTTTAAAAACTAAGGAAGTGAGAGTCTGACAGTGTGGGTGTATCTATGCTAGCAATAATGGTGGTCAAAAGATACATAAGGGATGAGGCAGGCCTGATCTAGCACTTCTTATTTACAAACCATCCTTTTGCTATCAGCGATATTAAGGCCTATATGACACAAGACATTTCTTGGACAATGTTAAAGAATTCAGATTTACAGAGCTGAAAAATTATCAGCAGAAAAGTAACACTGTTAGTAGAAGAAAAATTCAAAGGACTTCTCTATATTGATGCTAAAGGCTTGTCTGTCAAGGCTGCAACAGTGGTGCCGACCATTAACAAACCAATGCAAAGGAAAGGGATTTGCAGGAAGTCTCTTTTCCGTATCTCTGTTTCCTTCATTATTTTTSCACTCAGTAGGATACTTTTGACTCATTCCCCTGAGTAGGACGAATCATCAAGACAATTAAAGCGTAAAACTTCTTCCCAAAAAATTACACTGGACAGCTTTTGTTTCTTTAGCTCTGGGATTCCAACATACCAGGTTTGCTCATTTAAAAATCAGGAGTGTTTCTTGTTTTGTCTTTTTACCACATACCCCCACACTTGTATTTTCAGTGGGAACACTAAAAGACATTTTGATTTATAAGCCCCTGCCAAAAGTAATTAGGCCCCTTTCCCTAAGGGTCAGTCACATGGAGCTAGCGCCCATATGATACTGCCTATGGTGCTCATCTTTGGATGTCTCAGCAAGTTTCACTAAAAAAATCAAGTCACTTGGCAAAGAGAACTGCCAGTACTAGTAGTTCAGTTCCTTCTTCTCAAAAACAAGCGATACCATTCCGCAGGTGCTTCCCAGCACAACAGAAAAACAGAGCAGATGGCTGAGGTGTAGCAAAGCAAGAGAGTTGCTCTGTGGAGGTGTGAGAGACTGAAAGAGTTAACTTGAGGTTGATGTCTCAAACATTGTGGCAAACCAGGTTCTGCATAGCAACAATGGACCACAAATGAGAAGTCGGTTAACACAGGACGCAGAGGGCGTGCCAGAGGATGCGCAGCTCCGTCTTCTGCCAAGCAAGAYGACTCACCATATACGGCAAAAGGTCATAGAGACCTTATTTGAGGAGGGGGCTCGTGACCACCTGAAAGACCCCCTGCAACCACCCGAAAGACCCTTCACAACCAACCCCCCACAATGGCACCTGTGCAGAAGATCAAGAAGCTACATGACTGATGTAATCGAGGGGTGGGGATAGGACTATAAAAAGACACCAACCCAAGGGGCTGGCATGCACCCATCACCTGAGGATTGCCACACTCGTCATCGTCATCGCGGGATTCAAGGGTGGTGATATCTCTCTATCTCCTTTCCCTTTCTCTTTCCTTTTTCTTTTTCCGATTCTCTTTCTAAATGTTTCAGTAGAACCCACATTGCCTACCGTTACACTTTCCCAGTTCCGGTTGCTTCTATTTTAAATAAAACATTTAACTGATCATTTGGTGTTGTTTCACCTGAATTTAGCCCAAGGGAATCTCGAAACCTCTGCGACCCCCTGGTTTGCCCAGTCYGGGTTGTAACATTTTTAAATTGATGTCATGGACAGGATCCCTCGTTGGTGCTAAAGCGATCGTTGGGACCAGGCTTTTACGGCGGCCCTTCTCTGAGAGGAGTCATACACAAGGGGAAACAGTCCTCAGAGGACTAACAAGGGATCTGATCCCTATAATTGTATACCCATTATGGCCTCACTGGGAGGTTCGATTGTAGGCTGTACCTCTCTCCTGGAGAGGTTAGAGGGCTATAACGCCCTACCTTCTCCCCCTGGTATGACTTGGGCCCATAATAATTGGCATGATCCCCAAGCCGTAGCGGATAGAATCTCCATTTTAGCTAAACAATGAAAGTGGAAGCAAGGAAAGGGGAAAGTGCTAGTCTGTGCGGTTTTAGCAGCCGCCCTGGTGGCAGCACAAAGGGATAAACAAGTGACCCGGCAGGCAGAAGGGGAGGCAATAAAATCCCTTCAAGATCTAGAAAGGCCTTGTAGGAACAATTAGAGAATGAGACAAAAGTCTCTCTGATCAACTTGCCACCGAGCAAGTGACTAATCAAATGCTACATACCACTTTGATGGAGGTTTTGGAGCAGGAGAGAACATTAAAGGAGCAATTAAGTGAAACCTGCTCCCAAATTGGTGTAGAAAATATGGATGCAGATTCAGACAGGGGGCGAGAATCAAAATTGTCATACCCTTTTAAAGACCTAGAACATATGAGAGAAATATTTTCTCTTCGGAGGGGGGAAACCATAATATGACCTTTAATTAAAACCAAGACCATGGATGGCGGTCGAGGAGCAGCTCAGCAAGTTACCACCCGCATCGTTCCCTACTCCCCAATCGATTTGGCTAAAATTCAGGAAAAATATTCCCAAGGACCCCGAGAAACAGAAACTGAGTATGTATGGAGAGTATCTCTTACCAGGAGTGATCGTATCTTGCTGAGTGAGGATGAGACAAGAAGGTATTGGGACCGGGAGTTTTTATAACCACAAATGACAATAGAGAACCCTGGTCCCTGACCCAAAGAGTAGCATATTGGGCAGGAGGATTGGACCCGAGGGAAAGGGGAGATCCTTTCTTGATTAAAGTGCCTAAGGCAAGTCACATTTTAGAAAGCGTACGTAAAACTGCGTGTCTCCAGTTGATGCATGACCAATTACTGGTCCTGCAACAGCCCTCTCCCACGCAATATGTGGCAGACCCTGACAGGTTGAGCCTCTTATAAGGGGACTACCTGATGCTTTGAAATTATACACCGTGCAATTAAAAGATCATTTGAGAACACCCCGACCATGGAGAAGGGGAGGTGCCCCGGRGGTGACACGGGGGGAAATAGCACAGGACTTGATTAATTATGGGAGACAAACGGGATTCACCGGTCAGGGGGAGACAAAATCCAAAGCAAACCTTAGGAGAATGGGGATCACAACGGGGGTCACTAAATCAAAGGCCACTGTGCAGAGAGTGGCAAAGGCTACTGTGCAGAGAGTGGAGCAGTGGGAAAATCAGACACACACACACACACACACMCMCCCCGCAGGTCTCAGGGGCAAAGAGAAACCTACTGTGGGCTGAAGGAATTGAAAAGAGGATTCCCTGGGATTTAACGGGTGGTATGTTTGCTGTGGCCTTGGAAAAGCTCATTCGCGCGTGTAAAAACAAAAGGAGGCTAAGGACCTGCGACTCTGCTCCATTAGAGAGGCAGGTGTCGGTCTCTTCTCCCAAGTAACAAGCGATAGAATGAGAGGAAATGGCCTCAAGTTGCGCCAGGGGAGGTTTAGATTGGATATTAGGAAAAAATTCTTCACCGATAGGGTAGTCAAGCATTGGAACAGTCTGCCCAGGGAAGTGGTGGAGTCACCAACACTGGAGGCGTTCAAAAAATGTGTAGATGTGGCTCTTCGGAACATGGTTTAGTGGGCATGGTGGTGTTGGGTTGATGGTTGGACTCGATGATCTTAAAGGTCTTTTCCAACCTTAATGATTCTATGATTCTATGATTCTATGATTATCTGGGACAACACGGTGAAAGGGTTGAAGCCATGGTTTAGTTACCTACTTAAACTCCAGTCAATCCAATCAGATAACGGTAGCCACTTCACTGCCAGGGTGGTTCAGGAATGGGCAAAAGGTGAGGGAATACAATGGATATTTCACACCCCCTACTATCCTCAAGCTAATGGGATAGTGGAAAGAACAAACGGATGTCCCCCTTGGCAATTAATTTGAAACTGGTGGGAGGACTCTTGCATGCTGTTCCACAGCATGTGTGAGCCC
Organism: Oceanodroma leucorhoa; assembly: GCA_030449065.1. Lineage (NCBI taxonomy): Eukaryota > Metazoa > Chordata > Aves > Procellariiformes > Oceanodroma > Oceanodroma leucorhoa. The sequence continues at coordinate 1,789,387 of JASVER010000098.1, forward strand.
TCAGTTTCTTTTACACCTGTTCTTGCTCAGGTGAAATTGAGAAGTAATCACACCTACCCCTGTTACTATTTTAAGTTGCCGACAGGTTGGATTTAGTTCCAGGTGTTAAGAGATTAAGTCTGCTATTTATAACTTAGGTCATATGGTATTTCTATGTAATTACTTTACTGGAAGTCACTACTGTTAACAACTGTGTGATTCTTACTGTGAATGCTTCTCCTAACATTATGCAAATCAATGGAAAAGAGAAGTTTTATTCTTTCCAATGTATATGTCCCATGGTTTCAGCATTTTATTTTGGGCTTATTAGCACCTAGTCATGCAAATGATATTGGGTAATCAAAGCAAGACTGGTAATGAAGCRAYTGGGATCTGAATTGTCTGAATGTACCTGGTGCTTTTGAGCATAAAATCTAATTTGTGTATTTGCACAGGGAGAACCAAAAATGCAAAATATACTGTTAACTTCTTGTTTTATCCACTTGCTTGTCTGACATTTTTTACTTTCCTATAGACTTCAGACTACTGTCATAGTGTGTCATCTCCACCTGAATTTCAGATGTGGTATTAGAAAACTTTAGATGAAATTGTCTTAGGCAAATACTAGATCGTATTCAGTCTTGGGAAAGAGGGAGTACAAATTCCATTGGGTAACTTTCCATTTATTTAAACAGGAATTAATATATGACCAGACAAATACTCTTCTTTGCAAACCTAGATTCACATGGTTGAAGTCAGTACAGTCTAAGTCAGGGGGCTTGGGGGATTTTTTTGGCTTTTGAGTCCATGGTAGTTTTGGACTAGCTATTTACTGCTCAGTATACCTGCCTATAAAGTTCATTAAAATAAAGTAAAATTAATATATTTAATATTTAGTTCCTTAATATCATAGGAGTGCTTTGTATACATGGTGTTGATGAAAATGAAAAGTAAATAATGATAAAATGCAAAATTTGAGTGCATGAAAGCACATGATTGAATTAGTAATTCAGTCCAAGAGTGTTGTGGGTTTCATTTCTATCACCTTGAGCATGTTAAATAAACTCTGCTTTGCACAAAATTTTTAATATAATTTGAAACATGTCCAAGTCAGCATCTTGTCATCTTTAAAACAGCATCCTATAGATGTAATAATGGAGTATTCATAATTGTCTTGAAACCCTGGTATCAAATATAATTTAAATTTTGTTTATTATCTAGCTTATTCTGCATTTCTTTTTCCTAAGTTTGTATAAAAGTGAAGCACTAAATGATTCCAATTTAAAAGTCAAGTTCTGTCGATAAAATACTGTTCAGCATGTTCACTGTTATGGAACACATTAGTATTATTAGGCTTACCGCTTAACAGTCACAACTGTGTCTCTTGTGTAATGTTTGATAATATACATTATCATTTGATGTTAACAGTTTATGCTGTTTCAGTTTTCTTAAATTTTATTTCCAAACAATTCCCTGAACATGTTTGTCATACTTCCTGGATGAGACAAAGCATAATGTCCATCATTAGTCCCCTCTGCAGGAAAATAACTGATGATCGGCCTTGCTATGGTAAAATGTATGATTTCGCAACTTTTATCCTCTCTAGCCTCTATCCACTATGTGAGAATCACCACCCTGGATGAAGATTATGTAGACAATGTTTGAGCCACAGGGTGGTGTGAGAGACTGAAAGAGTTAACTTGAGGTTGATGTCTCAAACATTGTGGCAAACCAGGTTCTGCATAGCAACAATGGACCACAAATGAGAAGTCGGTTAACACAGGACGCAGAGGGCGTGCCAGAGGATGCGCAGCTCCGTCTTCTGCCAAGCAAGATGACTCACCATATATGGCAAAAGGCCATAGAGACCTTATTTGAGGAGGGGGCTTGTGACCACCCGAAAGACCCCCCGCAACCACCCAAAAGGCCCTTCGCAACCAACTCCCCAGTATCGCCTGTGCAGAAGATCAAGAAGCTACGTGACTGACGTAATCAAGGGGCAGGGATAGGACTATAAAAAGACACCAACCCAACGAGCTGGCACATGGAAGACTGCCACATTTGTCATCATGGGATCCAAGGGTGGTGATACCTCTCTATCTCCTTTCCCTTTCTCTTTCCTTTTTCTTTTTCCGCTTCTCTTTCTAAATGTTTCAGTAGAACCCACGTTGCCTGCCATTATGCTTTCCCAGTTCAGGTTGGTTCTACTTTAAATAAAATGTTTAACCGCTCATTTGGTGTCATTTCACCTTAATTTAGCCCGAGGGAATCTCAAAACCTCTACGACCCCCTGGTTTGCCCTGTCTGGGTCCTAACAGGAGGTGAGGGAAGATATGCTGGGAATGACTAGCCAACACCATTGCACATCAAGAAGCCATTTCTGTACCACAAGGACACATTAATTCCTGGACTCTCTGATGCTCACAATTACAGATGGATGTTCCTCCTTGCTACTTTAGCTATCCTGACAGCACGACGATGTTTTGTCCAAAATGAAGCTAAAAGTCACCCTTGAAGCTGAGAGTAAGTTCACAGGTAGTGCAGCCAGAGGCTAGTTCAGAAGTTTTTTCCTGCCACAAAGAATCACAGAATCATTTAGGTTGGAAAAGACCTTTAAGATCATCGAGTCCAACCGTTAACGTAACACTGCCAAGTCCACCACGACACCATGTCCTCAAGCCTACATGTCTTCTAAACTACTCCAGGGATGGTGACTCAACCACTTCCCCGGCCAGCCTGTTCCAATGCCTGACAACCCTTTCGGTGAAGAAATTTTTCCTAATATCCAATCTAAACCTACCCTGGTGCAACTTGAGGCCATTTCCTCTCGTCCTATCGCTTGTTACTCGGGAGAAGAGACCGACACCCGCCTCTCTACAGCCTCCTTTCAGGTAGTTGTAGAGAGCAATAAGGTCTCCTCTCAGCCTCCTTTTCTCCAGGCTAAACAACCCCAGTTCCCTCAGCCACTCCTCATAAGACTTATGCTCTAAACCCTTCACCAGCTTCGTTGCCCTTCTTTAGATGCATTCCAGCACCTCAATGTCTTTATTGTAGTGAAGGGCCCAAAACTGAACACAGTATTCAAGGTCCGGCCTCACCAGTATACGTCAGTATATGTTGGTATACATGTTCCTTACCATTATAGCCAAGCACTTCAGAAAGACAAATGAAAGCAACACTGTTAGTTCTCCTCTTGTAAATGGTAATAACTGACCCGTCCAGGAAAAGAGGGGGAAGTTGCAGTGCAGAGAAGCGCAATGGCATATGTTGAGTCCTCAGCCATCTGGCTCTAACAGCTGGGTCACATTGCTGCTCAGTGGGTCTTCTTATTTTCCGAGGCACTTCATGTCTGTTCTCCTGTGTCTTGAACACTAACATCCTATTTCAAGTATTTGATGGGCAATTTTCATCATAACTTATTTGCTTAGGTTCTCCAGAGTGTTTAAGATTTTGAGTTTCCTGCTATGCATTTTGAAAAAAAAATGCATAGCAGGACTCTTTTATTAGTTTTTCCTTATCACTCTCCGCATGACTCAAGCCAAACTACCACTCTCCTTGATCAGCCACAACTTCAAGGGGTCCACAATCCACCAAAGACCATGAAAGTTAACAGAAAAGGCCAAATTAATTTTAAGGGCCTGCCTGCACCTGGGGAAATGCCCTTGCAGAAGCTGTAACTTCAAAGCATAACAACAACTTCTCATTCCTTATTCATACTCTGGTATCCACACAGGCCTTCCATATTTCATTGGGCTTCAGAATGAATTAAAAAAGGATGACAGCAACAACAGAACAATGGCAGGAAACAAATATCACTAGCCTTTTCAGGTGTGGCAAAAGAAGACAACAATCTGGTCTCTATAGAGCCATTCATAAACGGTCTACAGAGAGCCTTTATGTCACTCAAGTGTCACAGGGAGAGATGTAAACAAAAAATACACACCTTGACAAATTGGAAATGCTAAACAAAAATCAAGTGTCACATCTCAGCAAATAAATGCTCTGAACACCTCAGAGTGTCTGCCTATCTCTTTTCTTAGGATCACAGCTGGATGAATCATAGAATCATAGAATATCTCAAGTTGGAAGGGGCCCATAAGGATCATCGAGTCCAACTCCCTGCTCCTCGCAGGATTAGCTAAAATTGAACCATATGACTAAGAGCATCATCCAGACAGTCCTTGAACTCTGACAGGCTTGGCGCCATGGCCACTTCCCTGGGGAGCCGTTCCAGTTACCGCCCACCCTCTCGGTGAAGAACCTTTTCCTAATGTCCAGTCTAAACTTCCCCTGACGCAGCTTCATTCCATTCCCTCGTGTCCTGTCATTGATCACCAGAGAGAGGAGAACAGCACCTCCCCCTCCACTGCCCCCCTTGAGGAAGTTGTAGACTATGATGAGGTCACCCCTCAGCCTTCTCTTCTCCAAGCTGAACAAACCAAGTGACCTCAGCCACTCTTCCTAAGTCTTGACCTCGAAATCTTTCACTGTCTTGGTCACCCTCCTCTGGACATGCTCTAATAGTTTGATGTAATTCTTATATTGAGGCGCCCAGAACTGCACACAGCACTCGAGGTGGGGCTGCACCAGTGCAGTATAGAGTGGGACAATCACCTCCCTCAACCAGCTAGCCATGCTGTGCTTGGTGCACGGCAGGACACGGTTGGCCCATTTGGCTGCCAGGGCACACTGTTGACTCATATTCAACTTGCCACCAACCCAAACCCCCAGATCTCTTTCCGCAGGGCTGCTCTCCAGCCTCTCATCCCCCAGACTGTACAAATAACCAGGCTTACCCCGTCACAGGTGGAGAATCCAGCACTTGCTCTTGTAAATTTCATATGGTTGGTGATTGGCCAGGTCTCTAGTCTATCCTGATCTCCCTGTAAGGCCACTCTACCCTCAAGGGAGTCCACAGCTTCTTCTAGTTTAGGATCACCAGCAAAATTCCTTAATGTATATTTTAATTGTGTGTCCAAATCACTTGTAAAAAAATTAAAGTGCACTGGCCCTAAAATTGACCTCTGGGGAACCTCACCAGTGACTGGCCATCAGCCTGATGTAACCCCTTTTACTAAAACTCTTTGGGCCCGACTCATCAGCCAATTGCTAACTCAAAGTATTATGGACTTGTATAGCTGTATGCTGGACATTTTGTCCAGAAGGATATTGTGAGAGGCAGTGTCAAAAGCTTTGCTAAAATCCAAAAAAACCACATCTACTGGCTTCCCTTGGTCAACTAGATGGATGACCTTGTCATAAAAAGAAATTAAGTGAGTTAAGCAGGACTTTCCCTTCATGAACCCATGCTGGCTATGACCAATGACTGCATTGTCTCTCAAGTGTTTTTCAGTATCTCCCAGAATAACCTTCTCCATAATTTCACCAAGCACTGAAGTGAGACTGACAGGCCTGTGATTACCATGGTCTTCTTTCTTTCCCTTCCTGAAAACTGGGACAATCTTTGCCAGCTTCTAGTCATCTGAGACCTCTCCAGACTCCCAAGACTGTTGAAAAATAATGGAGAGAGGTCCCACGATGACATCAGCCAGCTCCTTCAGTACCCTGGGATGAATCCCATCGGGCCCCATAGATTTATTCGCATCCAGCTGGAGCAGCAAGTCTCAAACAAGTTCAGAGTTGGCTGCGAGTTTATCATCCCCCCAGTCAGAGTCTTCCAACACAGGGCTCCGGGGATCCCAGGGTGTTGAATCATCGGTGTTGAAGACAGAGGCGAAGAAGGCATCAAATGTCTCTGCTTTGTCTACATCCCTATTTGTGAGGTGACCAACCTCATCAAGCAATGGACCAATGTTATCTCTGATCCTCCTTTTGCTGTTTACATATTGAAAAAAGCCCTTTTTGTTGTCCTTCACAGTGCTGGCCAGCTTGAACTCTAATCAAGTGTTGGCTGCATGGATTTTCTCCCTGTAGTGGCAAACAGCATCTAGTCTGAAGACCTGCACAGACAGCCTCTAGGCCTTGTCCCAGAGATCTCAGGGTGTATAATAGTTGTGGGAGAATCACAGAGTGTAAAAAGTCTTGCTTTTAAATCTTCAAGTGATATCTTCCTTTAATAGAAAGCGATTATATCATCTTTAGCTTGTTGTAGAGATAGTAGACTGAACCCATTGCAACCCTTGTTTCCAGCCCTTCAGCTGGGTTTGTAGCTCTTCCCTGAAATCTCTCCTGTTGTCTAATTTTCTAGTGTTCAAAAAAAAACCAGACGTGTGAAAGATGAAACTCCATGATGTTTCTAGATAAGGAGCCTCAAGACATCAGTAGATTTTCAAAAGAATGCCCTTTTAGTTCCTGCACCAGAGCAGGCTCTAGTGTTTTTGTCAGTGTTCATGACCTGTGATTTCTTTCCACAGATGCTGTTTCCAGAATACTCCAAATCCTGTTCCACTGTCAAAGGGTATAGTCCTTGTTTCAAAAGCTATGACTTGAATCTGACTGCATAAAAATTCATGTTGTTCAGTTGCATCCAACCTAATAAGAGATCAAGGCCATGCTGTATCAATAATCTCTTCCCGTCCTTAACAGTCTGCAATGTTTTTACAGTTTCTTCCAGATCACTATTTCAGAATACCAAGCCAATAAACAGCTACTGTCTGACTCTACAAAGCCTGGCATCCTACTTCATGTTGATTTCTCAAACCTTCTGTTTCACAGCATGTAGGTAGTAGAGACTGCATGGGTATGAAAATAAAACTAATACCGTTCACCTTCAAACCAAACCAGATTCTCATCAACATCTCCAGTATGATCTCTGTGTGAAAATTGCCTGGATACATTTTGGCCATTTTTCTCTCAATTTGAAACTGAACTGCTAAATATTTTAAAAAGTAAGCAGACTAATGTACCTGTATGTGCAACTGTGACTTAAGCTGGCACAGACAATGGTGGCATATTGCAAAGGGTCATGATTCAAATTTCATGATAACAATGATAGCATTGTGTAAATGTTCACTGCCCCAAATTCACCCACCAATATGACCTTAGAGTGAGCAGTGAATGAAATGACAATGACAAGTAAACACACATCTCCACCATGAAAGGAACTTCAAAAAACCGAAGTCCTTGTTGGGGAGGACGAAGACCAACAGACCATAGCCTGTCCACTTTCAAGGACAACGAAGGCTTCAGCTTACTAATGCAAAAAGCCTTTCTGATCTACACCTGAGGACAGAAAAGCAATATACTACACTAAAGCAGGCACTATCCACAAAGCAAAAAAACAAACTAAGATATTTTATTCTTCTTAAGAAAAAGACCAGAACTATAGATCCATAAGAGAACGACAGCCTGGCACAAAACATAAGAAAGGAAACTAGAATACATTTCAGAAAAACAGACCTAAAGTCAATTTGAAAATGGCAACCTGAAAGAAACAAGGAAACAAAAAATTGCAATATTGACCTTGAGCTACAAATAAACTGTCCTATAAACAGAGAGAAACTAACCTCCCTCAACATCTGCCTACATGGTACCTATCCTAGTTATCAATCAATATTGTTCTTCTGCCTAAATAAAAGCTCTAAATCTGTTTCTTCTACTTCTATACCTGCATGTCAGTGTTTCAGGAAATGCATCATATTTAATAAAACTGGTACTGTTTGCCTGTGTTTTGCCTGTGTTAAATAACACAAGGCAGCTAAACCATTTTCTGTGCAATCTTCTGCATAGTTCTCTGTATGTTACATGGATTGTTGTAATTATCTGCTAGCCAGGTTACTAAACCTTATATGGCATTTGGAAAAATAAAATGCCATAAACTTTGCAATAAATATTCAAAATAAAATGTTGTTTAAAGAGTCAATGTTTTGCCATTGAAAAAACATGAAAAAAATCTGAAAAGAAATGTGCCTCTAAATATGGGAACATGATCCTTTCTGTTAGAGCCATGCTGAGAAAAACACAAAAGTGAAAAGTAGTGGAGATACATCATCATTTTAAAGTTCATCTGCCATTAAACTACTATGCAGATTAATTTGTTGAGAGAAACTATAAAGATGGAAAACTTTAATTAAGAGAGACAAAAGATAGTCACACATTGGAGATGGTCAGGAGACTCTTTTTAGTGTCCAGAGTAATGTCTAAAAGTTAGATAGATTAATTTCAAAGGGATTTATGAAATCAATACCACAATACGGTAGTCGATAGTTATTCTGTATTATTAATGCAAATATTGAACTTCTTGAGAGATGCTGACTATTTTATAATGTCAGTTTAAGAAAAAATGGCAACTCTGAGGTATGGAAGGAACTTCTTCTGAACTCCCAGTAACAGTGAGATTAAAAGATGACACCAGATTTTTTATCTGAGAAGTCTCCTGGGACCCAGAGTTAGGAAAGCATGTGCAGTTAAGACAGCATTGGACAATGAATATAGCTTTCCATACGTATTTAAATCTCAAAGTCAGTGGATCTAATCAGAAGCGTGAGTGTTCAAAATCACTACTGCAAATCACCAGTAGGAGCAAAAGTATTGATCCTGCCTGCACCTGCAAAGAGATTATTCATCATTCCATGTCTGGACAACATTTTCAGAAGCAAGTACAAAATTAGCCTCCTAGAACAGGAATTGTACATGAAAAGAGGTCAGAATTGAAAACAAAAAGCATGGCCAGTTACAGTTAAAAATCTGAAGAAGGTTTAAATTTAATTTGCGTTTGTAAATTGACTACTTCTATACCCCTTGGCTCCCTTGTGATTCATCTTCTGAAGACGTCTCTGAATACAAACCTAACTGAATGTTTCTCTTGACCTTCATAACTTGTCAATAAAGTAAGACATTTTCACAGACATAGTAGAACATCCCGTCCTGCCAAAAGCAAATCCCAAATAAATTAAAGGATTGAAAATCTGGCTCCAAGCCAGAGACAATACCCTCATTTACCACAATTGGCCAAAAACTCACTCCAGCTGAACAGAGATACTCATTGCACAGCATCCATCAAGCCATGGAATGCTTTTTCTACATATCAGGAAGAAAGAAGTGTTAAGATACCCTTTTAGGTTTTATGTGGTTTCTGGTGTTCTTGAAGGTATACCCACAATTGCTGAGGGGTGGGGAGGAAGTGATTTGTGTCTCCTTCAAGGTCCTCCATGACACAGCAACTCTTGCTGAAGAAGGGAGCATGTCACAAGTCCAGTATCAGCTACTCACCAGAAACCTACCCAAATCATACAACACATTGTAGCAATAAATTACCTGAAAGTCAAGATGCTCATAATAACTTTACGGTGCACAGCCAGTGGACCTACAGACCATTCCTGGTTTTCATTCCTTTAGCAAAAAACAGGTAGATTTTCAAAGACACCTAAGAATCACTCACCCTATTTCTCCTAAAATTTATTAACAGGAAACTGGACAAACTAAAAAGATTCAAATGTCCAGATATCCATACCAATTCAGCAGTTTTGATGTTCCCAGCAAAAATGTTTGGAAAAGATAGACACCTAGAAAAGCTACTATTTTCTTCTGTTGTGTGTTTAGGATGTATCTTTGTTCTCAAATGTTGATACTTTTGCTGAGATTTATGCCTAAATTCGGCCCCAGAATTTGAGATATTTACCAGCTCGATACCAGTGCCTTAATCTTCAGCGAAAGATCCAATCACCTCTTGGAAGGATATTACTTTTCTTATCTAATTGTGTTTTTTGAAAAAAATATTAATCACGTGAGAGTTTACAACTTCAACCTTGTCAAAAATCTTCTATCTGGAAAATACTCCCTAAATGAACTTTATTGTGTTTTATTTTGTTTTGTTTTAAATTCAAACTGTATAATAAAAGGAATCTCAAAAAGGTTTGATCATCAACTACAGTAATTTCACCATGTATTCATTTCCAGTGTAATCTTCAACTCACTGTTAATAGGAAGGTATCACATCTCTACTAAAGAAAATTTGCAGTTAAGACAGCATTAGATCATGCATTCATTAATATTCCATCTTACCTTTATTACTGTATTAAAGCATTACTACTTTTTAGAAGGATGCATATTGAAATGTGTATGAAGAGGGCCAAAAAATCTGGTACAAAAGTGAATGCAAAAGTGTTGCCTACTAGAGTACACACACATACTGAAACTTTCAGCTATGCAATTTATCAGGTGTCAAGGGAGGAATACTATTTCAGAATATTCACTGAAATATCCCAAAGTGCCAAACCACTTTCCAATGCAATTTAGGCTGGACTACAACAATAGCTTCAGGGGCTGTTCTTGTGTCGGTGAAAGTCAATGCAAGTTTTGGCACTGACTTCAGTATGGAAACACACTCTAATGTAAATCAGAATTTTGGACACTTCCAAAAACCTACCAGATAGGCGATTTTGTCCAAAATGTTTAGGATCAACTTGCTCATGGTGCCTTAGATTTCTGACACAACACAGAATAGAAACATCAGTTAAAACCCCCCTGACCACATGTAGGGTTTAGCAAAACACTTAGGTAAGAAGCAAAAGAAAGGGTAGGAGTTCTCTCTGATTAAGTTTAAACATGCGTGACCTGAAGGGGACCGCTGGCAACAACCAGCTGTCATAAATAAACAAATGACCAGTGCTCATAAACTTCTGCTCTCAGCCAGTGATGCACGGAGACCGGATCCTGCCAAAGGTCCCCAGGGGCCCTGCCTCGCTGCCGGCTGAAGCAGCTGTGGCAAAGCTTTTGATTTCAGCACTGCAGATCAAACAACAGGCACTTCAGTGTTAATCTCCACCGTCTCCAGGAAAGCATTTGTTGAAAACTAGCAATAATGTGATACCGCTATTATTCTCCCACCAACAGCAGAAATAAAACTCACTAGCACATTGCAAAATAATGCCCGTTCAACAGCACAATCCTTCTCTACAAAGCTTGCTCTCCCCCAACTCAAAAACACTGGCAAAAGGTGGCAATAATGCAGAAAGAGGCCCAAAGGGGCCAGCAGAAACCGTGGATGATTCACTTTCATACCCAAAGTGGAAGAAGCCACCCGCAGCTAGGATGAAGGAAACAACATGTGCCAGTAAGATACCCTGCAGGAACCACAAAGTTTATTTTATACCAATTGTTTGTTCTCAGAATATGCAGTATTTGATTCTTAAGCACCACTGCTTGAGAGCAGCTGGTCATAAAACTCTGCACTTCAAAATAATTCATGAAAAAAATCACTATAAACATAAATGCTTTTTTTAAAAAACAATCCCGAAAAATTCTAACTGCCAGCTGATTCTGTGAAAATGTGTTTGACAGTAGATGATGTTCACCGATAGAAGGAATCAAAATGTTTTTGCTGTCTGGGGTTGGTATGTTTCCCRCGGTTATACATCTTCTAGTATGGGAGGAATACAGTAGAATTAATGGTTCTCCATCGGCCTCATCCAATGAACTGGCAAAATGAAAGCTGAGAAGAAAGAAGAGTGTCGTCACCATGTATGTGGCCTGCCCTCACAAGAAAGACTGAATGTTTTGGACAGCTGTACCAAAATCTAAGTGAGTTCCTATTCACTTGTTATGAATCAGGTTCCCTCCCTCTGCTCAGCTCCCAAATGCTCCTTCACACAAAGAAACTGCAAACACATACATACAGATAACTGCTAAAAAACTGACATCTGTTCTTGTCAGAAAGCAGGTGGATTATAAATGAATTTTGACTGTTGCTGTAAAAGACTTGATAGCATGACAAAAAGAGATGCAGTGCTATGCAAAGATTAGGGCTTTTTGAATGTTCCTTTTTAAACCTCTGTGTTTAAAAATTAATATTAGGGAAATATTTTCAGAATGTTATAGAAAACATATGGACTAATTTACACTGAAGATTTCAGGTTTTTATTTTGTCAGGAATTTAGCTTGGCTAAATGCCTGAGAGGCCTATGCAGAAAAGCAGACATGTCTTTGTCAAGTTTGACATTTTCAGATGTTCCTTATGCGTCCCTGAAGTGGCTGCTTCTTCCCTGCAAGTAAGAAAATCCCTTTGAAACACAGAGGTACCATAGCATCCCACAGATGCAATACTTCCCAAATTCCTTCTGACTCCTGCTGATTATCTCCTGCATAGACACGCATGATGTGGGGCTGACAGTTTGCACAGTTTCAACCTTCCCTTTTATTTCCCCAGAGCACGCATACATTTTTCAAGATAGCACGTGAAAGTTTTTCTGAGTCATAAATTGCTACTCAGAGACCTTAGCTTAGATGCTGGTTTTGGAGCAATTTGTGGGGTCAGTTGCTACCTTTTCTCAATAGCTACAGGACCGTCACATACAGTTAGTTATAAAGCAGTCAAGTTTTCTGTCTGCCCTATAGAACAAACTGGTATACTCAGCTAACAGTCTCATTTCAAATCTAAAACTTTGTTAAGTCAGAATAGACTTTACAATAGTTGAACATTTATAGTTTTAGTTAAACTTGGTGATGACATACATCGTGCAAGCATACTTAAAATGTTCATTAGCGAGCTCATGCATAAAGTGCTAAATTAAGCACAGAGCTTCAGGGAAGATGCTGGAGACTATTTGCCTATACAGCAACAGATTTGTCTTTCACAGTGTGCTCTATCCATCGATAAACTGATATACCAGTTTACTGAACTATTTTAAGAATGAAAGTGCTGGTGTGCATGACTCACATTTTATTAAGGTAATGACTGTGATGCATTCTATTTAGATACGCATCTCATTGCTGAAGATGGTCTTGGCATGAAAGCAACAATATATCTATGCTATTCCAGAGCATTACACAATCATAGAAGAGATATCTATTTGTGAACAAAAGAAATGCTCGCAATCAAACAAATAATTACAACTTCTACCAGAATGCAGTCAGAACACATTACTAATAAGCACTAGAGTGCAACCCTTATGCAAAGTATAGATACACACATGCCCATATATATAAATGAGGCGAATGGTTTCCAGGTTGTCTTAAAATAATTATTTAATCCATGTTTCTTGATTTTCTTTCCCCTGCAAAGACTTAAATCATCCCATTTCATACTTAGATGTATTATGAACTGCATCTTGCAAAGCAAATATTCTGATGTGATTAATCACCAATACTATTTTGGAAGAAAGCTATCCATACTCGCAATTGCTGCTGCTGCTGGCAATGCACATGGAAGCAGCACCTGGGCAGTGAGACTGGCACGTGAGAAAAACAGAGGCAAGCTCTGCTCACCTTTCTCACACAAGTCATTCCCAGTCAAAACATTGAATATAGAAGTGTGTGTGTGAATGGAGAAGGAAAGGTCATGCAACCTTGTTATTTCTAGCATGTAAATTGAAACAGTAGTACATTAAGGTGTGTGTGTGAGGTGGGGAGAAGTTGCACCCTCCTGTCAATGCAAGGTCCCAGTCACAGCACAGACTCTACAGGCACCAGAGGCAATATCAAAACTCCCATCTGCTTCAAGGGCACAGGACTGGGCCCCATGCAAGCAGGAAAGGTGAGCACTGCACTCTGAAGGAGCCCTTTAGCACCTCAAAAATTTGGCTGTTAGGATGAGTCTGTCTTAAAAAAGAAAGATTGACGGGCAGACTGGGAAGGCTGCAAAATCCAGCCTGCAGAAGCCAGGTAGGAACGCTACCCTCTGACTTGGCAGACAGAGCTAGTGACAGGCAGCTAAATCCCTCCAAGCGAAAGGAAAAAAGAGAAAACCCCCACAATTCAAGCAGCTGTTGAGGCAGCAAGACAGACGAAATCCCAAAAGGGTCTCCCACACAGGGTGCTCGATCAGGATCAAGGACCAGTCCTTCAGCAGTGTGCTTATCCCAACAAGAAGTACCATGCAAGAAACACAAACCATTGTGGTTTGTGTGGTGGATTGCTTTCAGATTACAAAACCAGAACCCTCTTGTAAACATGGGAAATAACAGAGTATTCTGAAGAGATATCAGTCATGCCTCCACACTGCATATGCCTGCTTTAAATGGACTGATTTCATATAAATATACATATTGGACACAAACAAATACATAAAATCTGTTCCTGCTTATATCATGCTCTAAACATAGGATTTATACAGCTTTAAATACGTATATAGGAGAATGAAAGAGAAATACATTCAGCCTATACAGCTTCAAGTCAAAAAAGCATGCAGAGCACACAAATTCTAAATAAGTATTTCCAGATAGTGTCGTATCTTTTCTTTTAAAGAGGTACATTAATCCATCTTAGCTAGCCTCAAAATGACGTTTATAGATAAAACCATTTAAAATGAACTATTGGTGGAGTGTATTTTCAGTAGTGCTGGGAAAAGCTACAAACCATAAGTACGAAGGAGAGTCAAGTATTTAAAGGTTTCAAGTTTGCTCCTTCCCCTAAATTTCAGCACAGTTGTGAAAGTGACAGTGAAATCATGTCGCTGTTCAAGGAGTGAGCTGACAACATGTTTAAAGTTTAGAATAAACTTTCTTATTCCTTCCCTATCCACTTGATTAGGAACATTTGTACATCAGGGAGAAACACGACTCTTTAGACAGGGCTGCTAACCAAACCAAAATGATTTAGCACACAAACCCAAGGGCTGGATTGCTACAGAGGAGGCCTGTAACATCCCCTTGAATTGCCTGTGTGCAAGCTACTGAATAAAGACAAAAATAGACTCCCTTGTGCAGGCATACAGCAAGTCAACTATTTTTAACTTGGGTTTTCAAATGCATTTTTACATTTAGGAGTAATCCCTTAAGCATCTACAGGCAGTTTGACTTGATGAATAGGCACGAAAGATACTTTTCACATGTTCTGTATATCACATGCATATCATGGAAAAAATAAAATTTAATTTCTCATTAGATTAAATGGATTTTAGGCACCCTGGTGAGTACATTTAAACAAATTTTCATTTGTACAAATACATTTTTGCAAAACAAATTTGTGCCGACATAAATTAGGCTGTTACTAGTCTCATGATATTGCTTTGTGGCAATCTCAAGAAATGAAAACACAGTTAAAGTGCCTGCCTGTGGTCAACACACACAACACACACACAGTTGGCTTACCAACTGATTCATACCTTCAACTGTGTAAGGAGACAGCCATCTATAAAATAGCATCCATGACTCCAAAGCTGGCCCGTTCAAATACACTGGATACTTAAATTCTGCCTTTTATAACTGCCGCTTGAAGGCAGTAAAACACATTGCAAGAGGGGACGGGGTACTTGTAATAAGAACATCTGAGCTGCACAGCAACCATGACTGAACAAGTATACAGCTATTCCTTGTACCAGAGCCCACTTCTGCCAGCTGTGGCCCAGTGCTCTTGTGGCCCTTCTGCAGCTGCAGCATGGGAAGCATTTTACAACCCTGTAGAATTTATGGGAGGACACAGGGGTCCGGCACGAGTAACAAGTAGCCTTAGGTTGAGTGTCCCTTTGCCTTCTACACAGAGGTGAGGAAAGCCAGCTGAATGCCAAAAGATGATCTCTGCTGAGGCTTTGTCTCCCAATCGACCTGCTTCTATGGGTTTCTACATAGAAGTTATATATTTCTTCTCATTAGTAACATGAGCAGTCCAGCATGGAAGCCCCTTGGATTATTTGCATGATTAATCATGTCAGCAAAATACCTACAGACCTAAGCCTTCATGAATGACAGCTCTACCTTCAAAACAGCAGGGAAAATTTATGTCCACAATGAGGTCTGTTTAAAGCCAGCAGAAGCAGTTACACGAGCAGAGAAAACAGGGAAGGAAAAGTTATGAATGTGAGGCAGCTCATGACTTTCTTGAATTGCTCTTTTTTCTCTCCCACAGTCTTGAGAGAAGCAACCAGCACCTCAGTGGCACAGGAGCAACATTTTCTTCAAAATAAACTCAAGCAAAATTACCTATTCTCATCTCAGAAACAAATTTATAAATTAGTCTAGTATCATTAATCAGAAAAGCAGAGGCCAAAGTCAACAAGCATGAGGTATGACTTACAAGCTGGGACACACCTGCAAGTGAAATACAAATCCCACTGAACCACAAAGGAGTTTGGGTAGGCATTGAAGGGAGTCTAGATTTTACTCGCTGTGACTGCCCCGAACCCAAGATTTTCACTGAGTCCCATTTGGACAGGCCTGAATGTCTGTGCTAGCTTTCATTCTGTAGACAGAACCTTCACCTTTAGAAATACACTTTGCCAGCTTCTGTGCAGCTGAGGAATCGTCCTTGCCCATGGCTAACCTCTCTGATTATACAATAGCCTCACGATCACACAGTTTAACTCCTCTCAGCCTTTGTCTGGTAACAACTGTGGTAAACCGTACTGATTACCTTTTAAACAAGCAGATTCCTTTCAACTTCAGAAAAAAAAAACATTCTTCCAAGTGCCATACATTTACAGCAAAATGCTTGCAGAGTTCGGCTCCCACTAAGACCCAGTGAACATCTAGGAGCTAAGACCTGTGGATAACAGAATGCAAAAGCCCGGCTTCCTCACACCTACACACACAGAGAGCAGCTCAGAGAAAGGATTTTTTCTGAAGATTCAAAGATGAACGCAATACCAAAAATGCAACAGTGCAGTTCATTATTTATGCAAATGAAAAACATTTGTTATAAGAAACGCTGCAGAATAATGAAGGAGGAGCATGTTTAGCTGCTGTAGGAAAGAGAAGCTCAACATTGGCTGCAAGAAGGAAAGTCTTAAAAAGAAGTGTATAGTTACTACTTCTTCTACAGTCAGAGAAGTTTCCACTATAAGAAACGGATTTACGCCTAGGAGTAAGGACGTATTGCTCCCCAACAATCAGCATCATTCACAATGTTACTCAGGACTAAGAAAATGTAAGAATAATGAAGCTAAGCTCCAGCTGACCTCAAATTTATTTAAGCTAATGCACAGCAAAACCAGAGTCTATGTTTTCATTTGCAAAACTGCAGGGTGCCACAGAGCTACTTTATCTTGTCTGTTGCAAGCAGATGTTGAGCAGATACTGCCTAGAAATGCAAACTGAAAACCCCAGCCAGTTCTGGACGGCTACCCCGAGTTGTGTTTGTGTCACCCTACGTTCTAGCCAGTTACTCATGGTCTCATCTGCCGGCTGCTTTCTGTGATGACCGGATCACAAACCCTGCGGGTGGACAGAGCAAGGCCAGACATTTTCACCCCGAGCCCAGCGACCATCCTGCTCCCGCCGAGACAGCATCGGTACTGCGTTGCAAGGCAGGGGCCGGGGGGGGAACACCCTCTTTCCCTGCGCGCCTCTCCGCGCCGCCCGGCGTGCCTTCAGACCCGCCGCGGAGCAGCCGCGCCCGCCGCCGGCGCCGCGCTCAGCACCGCGGACAGCGCCCCGCGGCGACCGGGCGGCCGGCGGCTTCCG